>OX352761.1:118543099-118983577 GCA_947095585.1 Nephrocerus scutellatus
GTCCAGTACATAATTTTTTGAGAAGGTGCATTTCTTTAACTAGTTCTGGTCAATTTTGGCAGCCTTTAACAGCATGGAACCAGATATACGCGAATAGTTGCTGAAAGTCAACCGCTGCTCATACCAGTACTTAGTAAAAATATCTCTGACCACTTAGAATGAACGAAAAGTATAACGAAGAATTGTTGGTCCCAATTATGTGGAAGGATGATTCCAAGCATACTACAAATACTGAGATCTATGAGCGCTCTGAAAGACAGCAGTAAGTCTTATAAGACATGACAGCAAGACCGATCAAACCTACACGTTAAGGATGGCTTAGATCTGGACGCGCAAGATTAAGGCACACCAAACTCGATGACATCGATTCTAAACTGGTGGAGAGTTTTTTCGGGATGCAACGATCGGACCCGGTTTTAGAGTATGATGATGTTAAAGAAATCACATCACCTTCCTTAAAACATTTCCAGACTTCGAAGGAGTCGGTGATGTTGTTCCCGATCAAGACGGAGTAGCGGGAATTCTACACCGTCATCCTAAGCAGCACCGTTTGGCCAGAAACATCCTCGTTCTTTTTTGGGTTGGATATTACGATCATATCTTAATGTTGGTCAGGTGGACCATCGTCCAGGTCAAATGGTTCGTTCTTCCTGATGGCGAAATTTTGATCTATATCCCCGTTGAAAATTCTGAACAAGTATTCTTTCCATGAGTTCTCCGCACTGAATGTGCTTTCGCTACGAAGTTTCCTTACTTCCATGGGCAGATCCCGAAATCATTGTCCCTAAAACCTTTTGTAGAGTCACCATCAGTAAATTCATTCCTATCTGAGGCAGTTTATTGTTACGTAACATATGATTTTCTGCGGTAGATCTGTCTGTTAACCTCACGCGGAGGTTATTTTGAGACTCCTTGGATGAAAGAACAGAATATGCCGGTAGTTCGATGGTCTAAACCTTCAAATAAGTTTTATTATCATGATATTTGGCTTTGCAGCCGGAGTTCGGTCTTGGCATCCCGTAAAAAATCTCACCACCGGTCCGGATTTCGAGCCGATGTCATCCAGTTTGGTTTGAGTAGCCCAAAAAAGTGATCGTTCATCCTAGAACTGGAACTGGGTACGCTTTTGTTGACCCCATCGAGGAAATTACTTATCGCTGCCGTCTCATCTGTTGTGAGTGCCTTAGTAGATTGCCTTCAGCAATCAGTTCATGATATCAAGACTCAACTGTACTTTTGACGGCTGCAACAACTCTGTGCGGCCAAATACGAAACTCTTGCACAAGAATTGTCCATTATGTATCATCAAAGTGAATTAAGAAAGAATGGCCATTCCCTACGAGATAATGATCAGCATTAGTTCAGGTTAGTTCGTTGGCATAATAAGAGAAATGCAGCTAAAGATAGAAAATTCGTGCTCCAGGTGCAGGTCTAAAGGCAAGTTACAACGTCGTAACATTTAATATTAACGTCATTTTATTATGGCTTGCATCGCTCCAACTAAACATCCTCACAAAAATTCCCCTTTAATCATAAAAACAACTAAATCATTGTCTGGTTCATGAAGAAAATCCTCCTCACGCCAATTAATATTTTGTTGCAACCTTCGCTAAGCCTGTGAATTGATACCATTAGCTGGCAACAGAGGCAGAGTCCTTCAGAAGGACAAACTGGAAATATTCCGCAGCAGTTTATGCATCAGACGGATGTCCTTTCCCAGCTATGTATACTCACATTTAAAATAATTAAAAATAATGTTGTTGTCGCAAAAACAAATAAATTTTGAAATTTAGCAAAACTCCAGTTCCCGCAAGTTCCAGAGAAACTGCTAGAGGTGCATTGTTGCCTGCGCATGTGACGCTGATGCGACTTGCCATTAGGATCGGACAATATGGATGGTGCTACCGACAACGACGATGACGACGACAATATTTACACTAAGGCTAATTTAAAAGTCTTCCTTACTCTTTTCTATGGTAAATCACAAAGGACATAGATTTCCATTTTCATGCTGCAATCAACAAAATCTATGAATGTACGTGTGTCAGTTTGCATGCATAATATTATAGATTCTTTGAGTTTGGAGGCCGTTTGTTGGTTGCCGCTGGCCGGGGTCACTCGCCAGTGTTCACTCTGTTGTCATTTTAGGCTTTTTTGCAGCATCCTCCATCAAGCTCGTTTAGCTTATGTGTTATACTCTCGTACATTAATTCTGCCGATGCGGCAATTGTTCGACGGCTAGGGTCTCCATCGAAAGTCCACGCAGCCAAGGGTTGCTTTTATGTTTGTCCGACGAGATGTTGCGACGACATCGAGTTAACCGCAGAGTACGCTACGAATATCCAAAAAGGATGTACTCATAG
Source organism: Nephrocerus scutellatus (assembly GCA_947095585.1). Taxonomy (NCBI): domain Eukaryota; kingdom Metazoa; phylum Arthropoda; class Insecta; order Diptera; family Pipunculidae; genus Nephrocerus; species Nephrocerus scutellatus. Next base: position 118,545,463 of record OX352761.1, read on the forward strand.
CACACTGTTGTCACACACACGCAAATGATCTTCTGTCCGTACGATTCCAGGCAGGCAGGCAGGCAGGCAGGAGCTGCTGACGTACTGTATAGCAATAGCGAGTAGCTCCGAACAACAAAGGGCTTAAAAAAGCATCAAATTTCATATTCAAAATGGCACTTTACATGTCCAGAATAATTTATGCTGCACAAAAGGTCGTCTGTCTGTCGGCAGGGCAAAATATGGCTCTCAATGGTTTCTGTACCAACATTCATCTCCGGCCATCCCATCAGGCGAGTACGAAGCTAAAGCACATTGCCACTTCTATACTGATTTTGGCGGTCGTCGTCGGTTGCCTATTTTTAATGGAGCTGTGTGTTGAAAGGATATCATCTCCAAAGTCCAGCATCAAGCCTAACCGAATAGTCCCACAGTTGATAGGTTGGGCCTAGCGCCCATATCGTCAGTTGTTAGTGCGAAAACGAGAACATGAGACTGTATACTGTTCGTTTGTTGTTCGTACAAGGACAGAATCCTTGGAGCACCTTTTTGTTATGCCACATTTAATATTCAGAGCTCAGAGCTCTTGCATTTAGTGATGCATTTATTTTGCAGGCTTCGCACTTGGTTGATGGTCGACCATTGCTGTTGTACGCCGTATTGCAAATGGAAGAACCAAAGCGTTGTGCTTCATGGGCAGTTCAATGAATAAATCGAACCTTTATGATGTCCTTTATGTTGTGAATTCATATTTTAGAATCTTCTTAATCGTTTTATTCAAATCGTCGATGCGCACTGCAAAAAACAGGAATTCCATTGTGCTCGTAGATACAGTGCTGTGTAAATAAAATGAAAAAGAGAAAACCGCAAAATCAATGAGCATGAAAAGAAGCGTGATCTCGGGTTCGAATCTCGCCTGAGTCTTTTTTCAAGAAGGTGGTTTGGGTACAAATCTCGCTTCAGTCTTTTTCCTGAATGGTCTAAAGGGTTGTCTCCTGTTCGAATCTCGCCTGAGTCTTTTTGCTAGCAGTTTCCTAATATCTCAAGAGGTCTAAAATAGTGGTCTCAGATTCGAACCTCGCCTGACTTTGTTTTCTAGAGGTTTAAGTCTTTCCGAATTGATCTAAAGGTCTTAAAGATTTCCAAATATCTCTAGAAGTCTAAAATGGTTCAAATCACGCCTGAGTCTATTTTCTAGATGTTTCCAAATATATCTAGAGGTCTAAAAGAGTGGTTTTGGGCTCAAATCCCACTACAGTCCCCTTTCTAGTGGTGTCCAAATTTTTCTGGAGTTCTAAAATGGTGGTCTCGGTTTCGAGTCTCGACCTAATCTTTGTCTAGATGTTTCCAAATATATCTAGAAGACTAAAATATTTGCCTCTGTTTCGAATCTCGCCTGAGTCTTTGTCTAAAAGATTTTAAAATATCTCTAGAAGTCTGAAATGGTTCGAATCACGCCTGAGTCTTTTTCTAGAAGTTTCAAAATATCTCTAGAGGTCTAAAATGGTGGTTTTGGGTTCAAATTTCGCTTCAGTCTTTTTTCAAAAGGTTTCCGAATTTTTCTGGAGTCCTAAAATGGTAGTCTCGGTTTCGAGTATCACACGAATCTTTTTCTATAGGTTTCCAAATATCTCTATAAGACTAAAATGTTTGCCTCTATTTCGAATCTTGCCTTAGCCCTTTTTTCTAGAGATTTCCAAATACCTCTAAATACCGCTTCCCCACAGAGTCTGCAGCTGCCATCCTCTACTAATTTTATTTTCTTTAGATGCCTGTTCAGTGTGCAATGTCATGTTAGGAAACCCGTAATTATTCTTACATTACTTCTGCTTAGTCCCAATATCATGCGAGACCTCTTTGGGTTATAGCTCCCAAGCATTTCCTTTGCTTGCCGTATACCTGGGAGATTCTCCCGTCTCACGGAAGCGGCTGCCTTACCTATACTGCGATACTCTTCCCGCATTATGCGGTACAATACACCACAGAACGACTCTGGGTTCTGGCCCTCTGCTCCCTTATTAGCGAGCCTATCCGCTGCTTCGTTGCCTCATATGCCGGTTTGTCCCGGCACACAGTACAAACGCAGTTTATTGACTTCGTCAAGTCTATTTAGCTTCGCCCTTCATTGCTCCACGAGCTTAGATGTGATGCGGAATGCATTCGGTGCTCTTAGCGCGGCTTGGCTGCCTGTCATGATAGCTATTTCCTGCCTCATGTAGCTCTTTTCCAGATTAAAGTTAGCACATCTTTCGATGGCGTGTACTTCTGCCTGGAATATACTCGGGTACTGACCTATTGGTACAGAGTACTTGGTTCGTCGCCCATATACTCCAGCACCCGTACCTTCAGATTTCTTTGATCCATCCGTATACCACTTTATGGCACCCGAATGTATCTGGTAGTAAGTCTCAGATCTGAATTCTTTCTCGGTGCTCATTATTACTTCAAAATTTTTTTTGAATTCGAGCTTTTACAATATGTTATCACACGGCATATTCGCTAAGGGAGTCAGCTTGGCCTGTGATTCCACTATTGCTCTTGCCCTGCTGTCTGTGAAGCAGCCTACCTTGCTCAAACGTAACTTGGTTTCCCTAGATTTTCTCTCTACCACTAGGTGTAGTGGGAATAGCCCAAGGACTGCCTCCATACCCGCTATGTGGCAGGTTCTCATGGTCCCTGTAATTAAAACACAGGCCAGCCTCTGCACTTTTTCCAATTTACTTTTCGTTCAACTGCTCCGTAGGTAACCATTAGGACTACTATCATGGTGTACATCCAGTGCATTGTTCTGGGACTTACTGGGATTTACCTGCCACTCTTCTGCATACCATGAGTGCTCTTTTTGATTTTTGTAGTACTGCTTTCCAGTGTTGGCTCCATAGCAGTCTGCTATCAAATATCAGTCCAAGGTATTTAACCTCTTTGCTGATAGCTATCTCATCTCCATTAAGGGTAACCGGGTGCATTCGCCCTAGCTTCCTTTTATTGGTGAAGGGAACTATTGTGGTCTTATTTGAATTTTCCCTGAGTCCCACTTCTTGGCACCATCTACTCGTGATATTTAATCCGTTTTGGATTATGTCACAGAGCACTTCCTCAAATTTTCCTCTTGCTACGAACTATATATATCGTCTCCGTACCCTTGGGCATAAAATCCTTCTCCAGCTAGCCGCTGAATTAGTTCATCTACAAGGATGCTCTGTCACTGTACTGTCACCCCCCTTGTGGGTATCCTCTTGCAGTGTTAACCATAATAGTTTTATCACCGACTATAGTCTCCGCTGTTCTGGCGCCCATCATCTCGCTCTATACTTCCTGTCAACTCCCATAGTGTGGTCTCGAGTGTAGTGGGGCTCTTTCCAGTACTTTCGACCTTATAAAATTGTCGATAACCTTTTCGATGGTCTTTAGAACGAACGAAGTTAGGCTAATTGGTCTGTATGAATTTGGTTGGGTGGGATCTTTCTTCCCCACTTTAGGTATGAATACCACCCTTGTTTAACTCAGCGAATAACTCAACATCCCTTCCTGGAGGTGTTGTCTGCGCATAATGGCTTGTAGCAGTAACAGTTTGGCATACTCGGTACTTACCCTATTATTTCTGTGAGTGTAAGAAAGAGTGTGTTTATGTGTACTAAATGTCATACTCCCCAACGCTGGAGCATTGAACTATGTGTTCTTGGATGTTGACACCTCGGAATGAATTTACGTATTGTGCATTGTCTCGGTAGTATCCAATTCGGCAATTCAGGTCTGGTAGAAGCGCGTTATTCCATATTCCTGGACGTACACTCAACATAAAAACGAAAGAAATCTATGAAGCATTTGGATATCTGTGCACGGATTTAAAATTTTCATCCAGTCTGCTTGAGTTAAGGCTAGGAGATATTTGTGCGGTTCGGTTTCTCACATCTTATGCTACACCTAACTTTATCCTTCTGTATTGCGATAACTGCCTTTTAAGCTTTCCACTATTCTGCTTTGCTCAGCTGCTCTGGTTTACTGAGGACAGTTCCGTTCTAAAACTACACACTTAGTATGTAGATGGCAATCAGGTTACTTATAAATGCTTTAAGGAGTTCACACAATGCGGTATAAAGGATCTTACAGGTGCTGTAGTAAGAGTAATGCCCTTCTACAATTTAGTTAGTCTCCGTTCTTGTGGATCTAAGATCCCATTCAGCAGGAATTCTTTCATCTGCGTCCAAATGTACGTAACCCTACGAAGTTAGTTATCCCCCGCAATTTCAAAACGCTCGGTGCCAGCAGATTTGTTTGTTTAAATGTTTGGATATTGCAGTTCTTCACATTGGTCAGATGGACGGCTCGCTTCATGTTCAGAACTAATCAGGACTAATCAACATCCAAACTGATAACGAAAAATCTTTAAATTCCATCGGATAAAAAAGTTATGAAATTGCCTTCATTTATGTGGAAGGATTTTTTCCAGTGTAACCTTTATTTCAACGCGATTTATAGATTTGTATGATAGATGCGATGTCAAATAAGCAACATGAACCGAATTTTTATTCGATTGTACATGAACGAGTCATACAATGAATGAAAAATGCGCTTTTGTAATTTTTAGACAACACACAGAGATCATATACGCGCAAGTATTGGATGCATTTTCATTTCAATTCATATCGTAGATACATGAAACAATTCATATTTATCGTATTCGATTGTATCCTGTATCTTTATTTATTCCAGATGTCCGTGATGTGCGAACTTTCACCAAACTATAGAGAAATTTTGCTTCTGACGACTATTCACCCGTACGATTACGAGTAGGTACGAGTATGCGTGTGGATGAGTGCGAGATACAATATCCATGTAGACACCGGCCAACCTATGGTTTGAATTTTCAAATTGATTTTGCCTGCACTCGAATGTAAATCGATTTAATTTTTCATAACGGCACACCCAGCAGCAGCATCAGATATTCTGCGATGCGTATTCAGCCGATGCCACTGGGTAGATTATGGAATTCTTTTCTGTCAAATCGTAAATTAATCCATTTTGATTGCTGACTTTTGCGAGAGATATCTTTTAGGGATTTTGCTTGATTTCGGATGGAAATTATTTACATATTTCAATATTTTTTTGTGCACTCGTATGTAATGCCAGTGTAGAGAAGTTAAACTCATTGGCCCATAATTGAAATATGAAAAAAAAAATATATTTCCATAAATATTCCAAAATTAATGGAATATGGAGTAGATGTTTTTTGCAATAGACATACTTTTTATAAAGTAATATGCTTGGCACAGCGTTGGCGTTAGGAAAGGTAGGAGAAAAGAGGAGATTTTTATAAGCCTGTGTTATGAATGCCTGTGGATCATAGTGATGTGGAAAGACATAGATTGGTAGAACATTCCACATACGTATTGTACGGAATCTCTGAACTTAACTTTACGGACAAAGATGGGCTTGAGGGTAAACTGATGAGCATTTATAGCGCCAGGGGTATTGCGGTTAAATTCAATGAGAGGTGGCATGCAACTGGCTCTTAAGCACTGCTGATGAAAGAAGCTATAAAACAGTGAAAAGCAGGAAACGTTCCAACGATGTTCAAGCGAATCTATTGAATTCGCAATATTTTCGTCACCAATAAGTTTTAACGCTCGGTTTTGTATTCTATCTAGCAGATGCAAGGTAGTCTTAGGCGCACCTGACCAGACCTGTACTCAAGTTTGTGGCGAATAAACGCCTCGTATATAGTAGCCAGATCAGAAGGAGTGAAACATTTTTTTTTTGCACCGTGTTAGGAAGCCTAAACTTATAGTTGTGTCCGAGACTAAAGAGAACCCTGGGAAACACCAGCGTTTATGTGATGTATGTATTACAGATTTGAGGCCGTCCAGTGGTCCTGCTGGTCGAAAGAATTGGTTTAATGATCTTCTTCTTCGGGGAGGCACCGGATCCGCCTTGATCAATATGCTCAGCAGCGTTATTGGTCGCAGTTGACGGATGTGATGCCTGAGTGTAGGGTATTACTCCGGAAACTTCGCTTTTAACCTGCCCATCGGCGGTGTTTGAAGAAGAGGCTGCTTCATCTCTAGCTGAAGTACCGCGGCCAGACGCTAAAACTTTGTCGGTGCTCTTAATGATTAGCTTTACATGACCAAAGCGGTATCCAATTTTACCTTTGTAAGTGTTAAGCCTACTTATGGAGGCGCCGTCAACCGCCAGTACAAGGTGGAGGAGTGCACCTCTCTGCTTAATCTGTATAACCTACCACGAGTTAGCCTGCTGTGCGGCATTCTGCGCCGCGATTGTAGCTATAAAGATGTCCAAAGATTGCTCCGAACCCTGTGGTAACAAACTCACGGACAATGTGTGATTTGGGGAGCGATCCTTCTTATACCAGCGCACGTTCAATTCACTCTTGGCTCTAATCTTCTCGAAGTTCGAGCGCAACCACCCCGCAGTAATACCGTCTAAGAAAACGATAATAAGCTACCCCGTTTTGAAATATGAGCCGGGAAATTGCGACCACACACCACTATCGGTTATCTCAATCGAGGTGTTAATAACCGCCTCCTGAAAAGGGGGGGGGGGGGTTTGTAGCCAGGTCAGTCGGGATGACACCCAACCTGACAGCACTAGCCACTTGACTATAGTTGGGGATGTCAGGTGTAGCTTCTGCGTTTACTTTTTTGGCACCCAAATTGGGTGGAGTTTAACCCTCAGATCTAATACGCTTATTTTTGCGTAGTTCAGGGGGGGAATTGGCAAATTCGAGAGCACCCTCTCTACTCCCGCCAGTGCGTAAGGTAAACCGCCTTTTCTCAAGCGAGTTCATTTTGATGAATCCACCCCTTTGTTTCTAGGACTGTAGTCCATCTAATGCCTTCCGAATAGAAGAACAACCGGATTTCTCCGAGATGACGCAACAGACTTCGACAAGTGTGGATGCGTCAGAATCAGAGGTTGTAAATTCTACATCGTCTATTCCGACACACTTGCGAGTTACGAATGGGGCCTGTATGGCAACACCGTCCGAGCTTAGTGGAGACTTCGGCTGCTCAACAACAGATCGAGGTATTGGAAGCACATCAGCCTTTTGTGTTACAACGGGCTGCCCTACAGTAGGACCTGAGTTTGATGCAGTTTGAGATGCATCAATCTCATAAATATTTTTTGTCAAATCAATTTTAATACCCACGAGTATCCGGAAAAAGGGTCACCCATGACAGAGCCCGATTTGCTATGGGAAGACTGGTTTAAGCCTAAGGTCGCCAGGTATTCGGAGTTCGCTTACTAGCCATGCCTCCATCGGCGTAAGCTGTTCCACCTTGGATTAGGATTACCATATACTGAGGATAGGATAGTCCTTAACCTCAGACACTCCTACTTTATCCGGGCTTGGGACTAGCATGCTATCATCATAGCAAGGCGGAGTAAAAGTCTATGTCATATTGCATGTCTAAGAATATTTGCTTATGATCATTACTTTTATACTTAAGCACAATATCGTTAGCATATAGCTGGATTAAACCTCGTAGTTTTGATATGTCATTAATAGAAATGATAAACAACTGGGGTCCTAAGATGGACTCCTGAGGTACTTCACTTTTAATATTTTCCAATGTGCCCATGTGATAATTGAGTTACCTAAGATGACTTTTTATATTTTATCGGATAAATATGACATAAATAACTTTATATGAGCATGGGATAAGTCAAGTTTTTCTAGTTTAAGTAATAAATTTGGATGATCAAATGAATCTATTAGATCTATACAGGTCGTAATGGTATAAGAATTCTTTGTCATTTGTCAATAATATTATTGATTTCAAGAAATTGGAGGAGCCGCGTTTAAAAAGATTTTTTTCTAATATCTTTAATAAAGCACTAAATACTCTGAGATTGGTCTATAGTTATTCATTATGAGTTTACTTCCATCCTTAAACATAGATGTGGCCCTAGCGTGGTTCAATCAAGGCGGGAATTTTCCATTCCATTCCATAGAATGTTTATTCAGATTTTGGCTAAAACTTGCAGCAATAGAATTCAATTTGTTTGCTAACTTTAATGACATAATAGATCTTTTGTCTTACTTATTTCACTGTCCCTCCCCATCTTCTTTATAGTTCCCCCATAGATACATGGTGAATTATACATATAATATAAAATATTTAATTTATTTATAATATGTATTATGTATATTTGTATATATCTATATTTGGTTTCACCCTTTTCAGCAGTTCGTTCGTTACTCACCAGTCAGCTGGCATCAGAATGATAAATACTCCTATTCGTATTACTATGTGATGTGCGCGCGAGTAATACTTCATCAGGAACCTTCAAACATCATCAAAACGAGGATTAACTTTTGCTGTCGTGCATTCTAAATTTGTACGCAAAATGGGAAACACACCCCACCATCAAGCGAAGGGCACCATCCGACGCTGGAAGTCATCATTCTGAAGAAGAGGAATCGAATGAAGAAGACGTTTGCGTTCTCCTCCGGCGGATCTGGTCTGTTTTTCTGTGCACTCGAACTCGACACAAACCGAATAACTGAAATTATATTTTCGCTTTAATCCCACTTAATCCTGCCAGGTTGTTTCGTTTTCTTCGATATCGTGCGCGTACATAGCAATAATTCCTCCAGCATCAGCGCGCACGCATTGCATCACAGCGGATACCTACATAAAATCAAAAAAAAAAATTTAAATATAGAAAATAGTTAGTCTCAGTTTTTAGGGATTAGACTTAATCCAGTGCGATTGTGCGTCGACTCGACTAGGTACCTACTATTGAGATATGCTTGAGTTCATTTCTTGGCCGCTCCGAAAATAACTCGCGCGACTGAGAAACTATTTCGAGTTATGAGTTTTGGAGTTAAGTGCTGCGTGAAATAAAAAACGAACACAATGGAATTAAAATTTCTTATGCATAGTTGGTGAGCTATACGAATAGCCCGGAAGGAAGTCAGCCGGTGTGCCGCATCTTCTTCGCTATAGATACCTACCTACGTACTCCCCGATATTCTTTGGTGTTCAATTTATATTTTATTCAAAACATTTACCCTTGATTGGTCTTTCAACTTTAATCCTACACACTTAGACACAGTTCAGTTCTCTTTCTGTTTCTATGTAGATACGTGGGTGATTTTCCTGTTTGTATGATAGCCGGAACGTTGCGCATTTTCGTTTACTCTGCAGGAAGAAGAGGAATCTTTCGTTTTAATCTCCTCGAATCACATCGAGTCAAGTTCCCCTTGGTACATTCACACAGCAAGCAGGAAGGAGAAAAGGCAAACTGTTGTTCGGGGGTTGTCAACCACCGAACCAATAATGGTCCTTCTTTCTTGCAAGTCACAAGTTCGTGATGTTTTTTTTTTCTTCAGACAGATGACAAATGAGAAGAAGATGGGGAAAAACTACATATCTAAAGACAATTCAAATGAATTGAAATATTAATTGGAAGTACATATTTACCAAGAAGCCAACAACAACAACCGCTGCATATTTTTCACCCTTCAAATGACAAATAATTCCGAAAACAAATAAGAAATGTAATGATGCGCAGGACAATGACAACGACAGTACACGAGCAGCAAATGAACTCCTGAAATGGTAGCTCGATATATTTTATGAAATAATTGAGCGCATCATGCTCTGGAGTGCTGGTGGCTGTGCGTGTACCATGAAATTAGATCAATTAATGTGATTCTGCAAAATAAAAAACGAGTGCATGTAACCTTTACGCGCGGTTGAAGTGAAACTTCTTTGGCGTGCTTGAAAGATTAAAGGTTAATATGCATGCCACAAAAATCCATACGAGTAGAATGGTGAAAGGAGTGAATGGAGATAGTAAATACGATAGTTGAGATTTTATTCCACAACACGCCCCACAGAGCTGTCACTAGAGCAACCCTGCGACAACCATTGCACAGGGCACATCCGACCCTACCTCCGCTTCTCTTTAGAGATAAATGTTGGCCCAGTTAAGCCACCAGTATCTGCTTGAATTGATTCCTCTGCGGTCTTGGTCAGGTATGTCTCCAGATAGCATCCTGATTACTTAAAGTCATTGTTATGTGCGTCGGATGCGTTTATTAGTTGGTTCTACCAATATGGTAGATCACTGGCACGTTGCACGAGTTCAAAAGATAGCCCAGTGCATCCAGATGCAAGAATGGCTCAGGAGGTATAAATCCATTTAACAGTGCTCTCTCGAAGTATTGAGGATTTGGATAAAATGCTCCCGAGATTAAGTCATTTGCCACAGAGACCGCCCGAGCGAAATGGTTCCTTGTTATATCTAAAATGACATTATCGATTCTTGACAGCATCCAGCAATTTCTTATTCGATACATAATGCCTGTAATCTGAATGTCCGCTCCTATAAATATTCATACACACTATTAAGAATTATCCGCTAAGAATATTCGTACCCTGGAATCGGTCTCTACTAATTCAATTCTAGCCCTTAAATGCCGATCATCTCTCATGGAGATAGTGAAGCACTTCAATATCCACCTGTGTTGGGTGTCGGGGCATAAAGACATTCCTACGAAATCGCCAAACAAGAAACAAGTGTTTGATCTCTCAAAAAAGATCGCACATCGGTGCTATTTTAAGTGTCATCGCTTGACACTGTCACATAGGCAGGCATGCAGCAAGGCTTGGCGTCTTCATAAATGACTTTTGCAGAAGCAGCATGGATGAGGAGTAGGAGGAGACTATTTTCCATCTTCTCTGAACATGTCCAGCCCTCTCGCAACAACGTAAACTCCATATGGGAGCTTTCAGCTTCAAAGACTCTAATGATCTAATCCATATTGACAGTAGTAGCTTCGTATCTAATTGGTTCATCGAGTAGGTGGAAAAATGTTTTTGATCCACGTGGTATCACAATGGACCATTAATCGTCTAAGTGTGTCGGTTTTTCACTGACAGCCACCTTACTCTAACCTACCCGTAAGCCCATCTTCGGTCGTACAGTTAGGTTCAGAGATTCTTTCTTCAGCCGAACAGCACGTATGTGGAATGCTCTGCCAAGCACTGTCTTTTCACATCGCTATGATCCTTATGCATTCAAAGCGCAAACTCATATACATCTCCCCTTTTCACCTCCTCTTCCTTAATATCATGCTGTTCCAAGCATATAGCATGAGCATAAAAAACCTTAAATACACTAAAATTGACACTTTTGACGATGACACAGCGATTCTGGCTATTGAAGAGTCAACGTCAGACTCGAAACAAAACTTGCAAGCTACCACAGATCAAATACTTAGGTGGAGGATAAAACTAAAGTCGAACAAATCTGCACATATGGACTTTACATATAAGTATGTCTCGTACTATCCTGTAATGCTATTAGCCACTTCAATTGACTCCTATTAGTGCACCTCAGGCAACATAAACTTTATTCAGATAGACCCAATAGAGTTGCGTTCCATACACAATTGGCTCACAGGAGAGACTGATGTGGCCGTTCACCAATTCAACCCTGGATTTGAATTTGACATTTTGATCGCAAAAACCTTTGTGTACAAGTACATATAATAACACTCTAGTGGACAGTGCCTCTTCCCTTTCTTGCATCCCAAAAATTAAAAATCCATCTTCGCTATAAAATGTTAGCATTTTCCACCTTTTTCCAACCCTCATCATTCGATTACCAATTTCACTCAAAGCAAAAAAAAAAAATTTTTTATGTTGACGCACTGAGTGAGTACGCAGCACGTTTCCCATTCGTTCTGGCTTGTCACGAAAACTTTCAAGCCCCTCAATTATAAATTATAATTATTAGTGAATCGGTTAAGGAAAAGGACAGTACAGCTACCGGTTACGAGTATGTCTCCAACAAGTCATGTTGTATCGGGTGAGCGCGGGAAATGGGAAAACATGAATTATGAATTATGAATTTGAAATGTGTTCTGTGCTGCGATATTTGCCGTAAACATGAGCTAGAAGACAACAACAACAATAACATAAGTTGCTGGTGAAGCATCTAATTTTGTATTCAAAAGCATTCGCTTGGGTTAATTAATGTGTGGAAAAGTTTGTTTGCCATCATTGGGAAGCGGATGAGGAGAAGAAGCAATTCTCGCTCTATTTGACCTTCAACTGAGAAATGTCTTCAAAGATTTAAGTTCATTCGTTCTAAGGATTTCGAAATATAAGGCTTTAAAAAAAATTTGTGGAAATATTTATCAAGAAAAGTTTTTGAATACATTTCCAAGAATGTGCTGCGATGTTTTTCCGCTTGCTCCTGCGAGGAAACCGAGAGGAATTGCAAAGGCAAAGACAAAAATCCTATACATGTTACACATATGTGGAGATCTTGGCTTACTAGAAAATGCCCAATTTACTAGAAAAGCCCACGATTCAAAAATGAGATACCTGAGCCACCACTAAGTAACTCTTGATATTGGCACCTAACAACGCTACAACTATAAATCAATTTGTAACGATGTCAACCATTTTCTCAAAATTGTGAAATGATTCCATAGCTCTCTTAGCAGTGCTGCAGAAAGAACTTCAATTGCAGTATTATACTAAAACACCCAACGACTAATTATACTATTATCAAAGATATAAAATGCCTAGATGTCTTACGCTTATGGAACGATGCTATGTTCACAAAATTATTTTCTGTATTTACAAGTCATCTATTGTCAGACTATGTATTGACAAATAATCCTATACACAAACCTAAAATTTAAGTTCCATATACTCTTATCAGTGGATAAGAGCATGGCTTCAGAGCAGAAGGTTCGTGGTTCGAATACCTGTAACACTAAGAAGTATTTTTTACGGTTACCCACCTCTGACAAACGTCTGAGAGTAACAACTTGTCACGAAAGGCTTCTCAATTCGCCGTTCGGATCCAGCATGAAATTGTAGGTGCCCTTTATTTGTGTGCAAAAATATGCATGCTCAACACAAATGTTCGCGGTAAGCTAGGCCTTGGACCGCAATGGTCTGTCGCGTCAAATATTGTTATTATTATATGTACTCTTCTACACTCGAGTTTACTTGTTCTTTTTTATTTCTAGTATATTTCACTTCGACATCTTAAATTTGAGTTCCATATAACGTCTACACTCAAGTACATCTTAATAAAATTGAACATAGATCTTTAGAAATCATCAATTACAAATAATTCGAAGTGTTCGGGCAATCGAAAAAATTCGATTTGCCTCAAATCAATGTATGGGCATAAGACATCTATATATTATTTTATTTATTCTATGATGAAGTAATACAACAAACATTACAGACTACAATTCTAAAATAACTTCGTAAATTTTTCCATAATCAAGTCTCAACGACTTATTATTATATAATACTAACTGATAACCCCGGTGTTTCCGGGACCCGCTAACCCACTCCAATCCACAAAAAAAAACCACAAAGACCCACCAAATGCTGTTAGAGATAAATACACATTTTTGTTAATATCTCGATTCTATCGTTATATACTGGGTCCAAAAAAAAAAAAGACAAACTTACCGGAGCACCAAAAGAACTTATGGTGTGAATATGGCTTTGTTACGGACGCTTTTATACATTGGAATTATAAATTTTCATAAATATCTCGACTTCAGCACCACCTACCGGACTCAAAAAAGCGATGAACATTTAGGATCACCAACCGATAAAAAAATGGTGTAAATTGGGATGGTTCAATATGTCCATTGGTTTAGATGTGATGCGCTTACAAACATATACACCAATATCTCCACTCCAGTGGCACCTACCGGGTCAAAAAAACATAAACGTATCGGAGTATCAAACGAACATATGGGGTAAATATGGCTTTGATACATATAGTGGTTTAGGCGTGATGACGTAATTTATGCCGGATGACATGTCGATTTTAGCGCCACCTACAGGCCACCTTATGGCGTAAATATGATTTCGATACGTCCAGTGTTTTAGGCGCGATGAGGTTAGATACGTAAGCACAATTACATAAGAATATCTTGACTCCAGCGCCACCTACCGAACTCCAAAAAGAGATAAAACTTCAAGAGTATCAATTAAACATATAATGTGTATATGGCTTTAATATGTCTAGTGGTTTAGGCGTGATGCGATAGCAACGATATTCACCAAAAGACCAAGCACATTTTCGTAAATATCTCCACTCCAACGCCACCTATCGGGTCCAAAAAAGAACACGTCTAGTGGTATAGGCGTGATGACATCTCGACCATCAGCACCACCTATCGCGTACAAAAGAAACGCCACCCGAGCGAGCAACGTTACATTCCAATCCAAGAAAACAAATTCCGACTCTCAATTAATAGGTTTTTGTATCGGATATCGAATGAATTATTTTGTTCGATAAGAATTTTCAACATATTCACCATCAGGTAAAATTCGAGAAACATTGAACTTAACGAATATTTGGTACGAAAATTCCCAGCCGCTGTAAATGTTAAAAATTCTTTCACAACTACAAGTGTTGTTAGTTCAGCCACCTTTGAGCGCAATCTATCACAGGATAGCGTACCGGAAGTTTTTAGAGACTAATGACAAAAAATGTAAATAGTGCGTCATTAAGTATAACATTGAAGGCCTAAAAACCTCGGTCACGCTATGTTGTGTTAGATTGCGTTCAATGTGCGGCTAGCATTAAAGTTGTCAAATGTAAAAGGCATCGACTAGTTTTTGTGAAAAACTAGCAGTCGCATTCCTTTCATCATCTACTAGTAACTACTTTGTTGGAGTTTGGAAGCCGATATAATAAGCAGAAAGTATGTTATACTAACTACAATTGTGGTTGATCACCTACGATACGCAACTTTTAGTTTTAAAAGGCAAATATTACTAAACAATAACAAGACTAAGTGAAGTGGCGTGTAGCAAGAGGTATTTGTGTTTAGTTTTTTTATTAAATTCTCTATATATTAACTTCGCGTGCCGGTGGCTGTCTGGCTGGCTGGTCAGATCTTGTTTTCAATTTTTAAACCACTTCCTAAAACCCGATTTTATACAAACTTTGCACACATGTGTGCCTTCCATTTGGAATTCTCAAATTGGCCTAACATAAGTCTTATATAATCCTAATACTTTAGAGGGGGTGAAATGGAAGTTATAATGTCAAATGAAGCCCAAACATTGACTTGCGGAATGCTGCAGGACACGAGTTCAGCCAACCAACCACGCTACCACCTGGCACAGTGTACTAAAGCCGCATACACGCCAATGCCTCTTCCGTCAAATGTGAGAATTGGTGTCATCTAAGAGCCTGCTCTGGACTTAATAACTGTCGTCAATGGAACACCAACTTCTTAGCCACATGCTGCTTAAACTAAACACTACACACACTATTTGCAAACTATACCCGGGGTACGGTTTGATTTTGGTTTTTATTTGAATGGTTTTGTAACCGACACTGTAACTATGCTACCCGTCGGCAATCGACGGGTAAGGTTTCGTTTCCTCAGCAATATGGTGAAGAGAAAGCAAGCATACTAATTTCTCAGGTTGTTGTTCTTCTCAAATTTGGTTTCGGTTTGGCGTTCTATTTGCAAAGCATTCACCACGAAAACCTCGAAAAACCTGTAATTTTGGTAGGTTACCCGTGGGTATGGTTTCGGGTATGTTTTTCGTTAATCGAAAGAGGCATATAATTGAATATTTGTGTATAGTTTAGTTAGTTAGTTAGTTACCTGAGCATTTGCTGTATTCCTTAGAACTTTGCAAAGTGTAATTAAGTACTTGTGTTAAATGGAACTCTACTTTTAGATGTCTTAGCGAAGTGTAACTAAATAGAGACAAGAGCAAGTGTAATTGCGTGTAGCTAGATGATATTTTGTGTAGTTTGCAATGCTAAATAGAAAACTGTAATTAACATCGATATTTCAGCTTGTTGTTTGTTTCTTTATTAACATTTTACATATTTACAAGTTACATAGCTATTTAAAAAAAATAAACCGCTATTAATGCAACAACTACTAATGTACAAAATAATTCTAAAAATTATAATTTAATTAACTAAGTTTGGGATTTGTTTTTGACACAGTTATCATAATATAGGTACTCCTCGTGTGTGTATATAGGTATTAATGTATTTCTATGTACATTGTACATAGCCTAAAATATTAAACTTTTCAACGTTTTACGTAAGTGTCGCTGCACTAAGGTTGCACCCATTGTTGAGCCTGTATTCCGCATAGACGATGCCTAAATGGATGGTAATCAATTAATAAGGAAATAATACGAAAAGTGAAGTACCGAAAAATTCACTTACCGGTATTGTGCCAATGATAGAAAGCTGCCAATATAATCAAATGCCACCAATTGTGGGAATGCCCGAAAAAGTCCACTTTTCCAGTTAGCCAACGTTCGGGTATTTTTGCGGCATAAAATACAAAGGCAATGCCACAGAGAGCGTACATAGCGATGACACGGGGTACCATTATCTGGAATTGGTATCTTGATTACTAAAGGGAATTGTCACATTTCATTCTATTCTGCTCCACATTCAAGCTTCAAACTTTACGCTTGCATCTATAGTGTACCCACCTTAACCAGTGGATTAGCATAGCCGCCCATGACGAATGTCCAGTGAACCAGCGGAATTATGCCGTATACCGACCACAGAAGCAGCACAGCGATTTTTGCATTTAATTGAACTTTCAGTTTGGGAATTTGTATGACCATTGCCATGCCGAACATAGCCACCGCAATCACAGAGTAAACAATCCTAAGAGTCTGAAAATATACCCCCATAAATGATAATGATGAACAGAAGGTTTTAGATGTTGAATAGCCTTGCGCTTTCACCTCATGACACCAGAAGGCATAGTACATGCCGCTTATATAAATGGCCACCAGCGATAGTGAGATTCCTAGGAAATCAACCGTCAGAAACAAATCGTAATGATGCTCTGATCTGCATGAGAAAATATGGTAAATGGAAGACATCAACATACACAGCTGGAAGCAAATTAGAAGACACACAACTAGAATTTGATCACTTAGTCCAGCGTGAGCTTTTAGAAATTTAAAGTCGATAATGGTGAGCGCAACAAAGAGCAAACATCCAAACAGGTGGCTCCAAATGTTGATCTAAAAAAAAAACGAAGCAGATTAATAAAAGAAAAATTGGTTTGCCCTTAAACCAGGTCTTCTCGGCTATACTTACCGTTTCATTGGTCCACCAGAAGATGCTCTGAAGGCATAGCTTTGTCGAGAGGAATGTCCGATAGCCTTTTCTGATATATGGATTGAATTTCAGATGATCTGGAGCCTTAAAACAGAAGGAAACAATAAATGTGGTGGTAGAAGACTTTGAAGAGACTTGTAAATTAGGATCTTTTTTTATAATTTTCACACGCTTAACGTAGTTCGCACCCTTATAATGCTCGGCTATATGCTTGGCATAGCGTGCGCGTTACGAAAAAGATGGAGGCAAGAGGAGATTTCTATAACCTTTTGTTTTGAATGCTTGTGAATCGTAGCAAGCATTCAAGTGAATCGCATGCAAGTACAGCTGAAGAACGAATCTCTGAACTTAACTGTACGTCCGAAGATGTGCTTGAGGGTAAACTGATGAGTATTTAGAGCATTGTGGTTGAATTCAAGTAGAGGTGGCATTATTATTATTATTAAAGTTAAGCGAGCTTTAAATGAAGTTCTTTCAGTCAAAAGCGTATTTAGAAATATATTGTAAGAGCCACATTAAACATTGCATACCTTTTGACATAAAAAAATCGATATCGATGCGTTGATTGAGTATTTTTCTTAGTTTCCAATCTGCTACTCCTATGAATAAAACGCTATCGCAAGCCGAGCGCTACCCAATTGTTTTAAAACAAGTCCCATCAAATTCCGACTTGTAGAAGCCGAAATATACGATTTAACAAACTGATAAACATACAAACTGACAAATGTAAAGACGCACGCTTGTTTCAGGACCGTTGAAAATTCCTTCTGTGCCTACTCTTTCACAGATGTTTTCTGCCTCATTCCCTTCGATGCCTGAATGGCCGCGAGATCATATTAAGGTGATCTTGTTGGTTTTGGCCACTTCGTTTAGGTGGCAGTAGCAGCTCCACGTTGAAAACTAGGTCTCTTAATGCTAACAGTGTGGCCTATGTGTCGAAGATCATGTCGATCTCGGTTCTTCTGTATCTTCTTTTGTTCCGGTGCTTGGAAAAATGCTGGAGAGGATTATGGTACGGAGGCTAGAAGACGTGGTGGCTTATCTGATGTCTGACAAACAGTACGGCTTCCGAGTACGGCATCTACGGAGGGTAGATGTACGGAAGATGCGTGGCTATATGTGAAAGATCGTGTGAATGAAAGTGCTAGCAAATATGTGCCTGGTATCTTTGAAGATTTCAAGGGCGCATTTGAATACTTAAGTTGGGACAGTGTGATTGCGCGTCTGATTGATTGAAGTACCTCTCTCTCTCTCTCTTGCTGTGTTACTTCAGTGACAGACAGGCATGTTGTGCGTTGACACTAGTCAATGCACTTGAAAGTCTATTATAATCGTCGTTCACATCAGCTAAGTTGAACCTTTAGGATGCTCTCACAATGAAATACTTAATATTTAAGACTTACAGGATTGTATGGATTTTGGATTTGACAAAAAAAAATTAAAATGAAGAAGAAGCATGAAATAATAACATTTACTATCTCTTCGTGACGTAGTGAAGTAATAACCATGGTCCCAAACGATACTGAACTGAGTTGAATTCCTGTTCGTTTCGGCTCCTTAGGCTCGAGGTGAACCGAGTGCACCCACAAATCACTGCATAAACCTCGTGATGCGAATCATGTTGGTGCTGTTGTTTAGAGCGGATGCGAAGTGGGTTCTCGTTATTGAAAATCTCTAAAATAAATTGATAAACGGACAAACAGTAGCCAGCATGCACATGCTGTGTATTTTTTTGTATCTTTTGCCATTTGACTGAAGATTATGTCTTGTCTATGGATGCGGCGATGTCAAAAATTTAAATTGATTTTTAATTTTATCAAATCCAAATTAGTCGCATCCAATTAATCCATCTATGGAGGATTTGCCATAAATGTAAAACTCATAGCACTCCAAAACAATATGACTGCTCTTCCCACTTCACCTAAAAAGTGCACAAAATTTAAGCAACCAACTTCCGGGATAGATTTCATTAGTGGAGAAGGGTGTTTATGCATCGTTTTCACAGTAAGGTAGCTTCAGAGTTAAAGAATGTGAGCTATTCTTACGGAAAGACCGACGCCCTTAAAATGCAACACCATAAACATTGTTGCTGTTAGAGAGACCCCACTAAGTCGGTGCTGTAAATGTTAATGGACTGAAATTTGCATATATTTTAGGGTCAAAGAGGGCATTGATTTTTTCTATAGTTTACCTACGTCTGTTATATAGAATTATGCATTTCACTAAAAACATTAATTCATATTCATAGTGTAAAACACACTTATACAATAACTGCACATACGTTTGCCGAAATTGCCAACGCGCTCGTTTTGTAGATCGTCGATAACTAGACTGACATCCAACCGGCATCTACACACACTGGCAAGCTGTGCAGTTTCCTGTAGGGAAAGGCGATTAACGAAGAGACGGGATTTCGTCTCTTAACCAGTAGTAATACACCCCTTGGCTTATTCTCTTAACTAAAGAAATTAGCTAACAATAGTTTCAATCGATAGTACTCAAGCTGCGAAGACAGAGTAGCTGCGAGAGTCTGAATGGCAATGATCCAGAACGTTTATTAATTTAACAAGTGGAAAGTGGACACTGGAAAAATTTCTAATAAACCGACTTAGACTACTTTTTAGAAATGCCAGAATGCCAGGCGTTGATCGCCTTGACCAACGAAAAAAAAATTAAAATGAAGAAGAAGCATGAAATAATAACATTTACTATCTCTTCGCGCCATTGTGAAGTAATAAACATGGTCCCAAACGAAACTGAACTGAGTTGAATTCCTGTTCGTTTCGGCTCCTTAGGCTCGAGGTGAACCCAGTGCACCCACAAATCACTGAGGGTGTCTGCATAAACCTCGTGATGCGAATCATGTTGGTGCTGTTGTTTAGAGCGGATGCGAAGTGGGTTCTCGTTATTGAAAATCTTTAAAATAAATTGATAAACGGACAAACAGTAGCCAGCAAACTTTTATATTCTCACAAGCTGTGTATTTTTTTGTATCTTTTGCCATTTTTGTCCTACTATTCATTCCTCAGGAAGACAAAAGCACCTCTTTGAGATCTTTTTTTAAATCAATTAGGGCCCGACCACACACATATGCGCAAAGTGTGAACAAAATCGGGCTTTAGGAAGTGGGTTAAAATTGATCGCAAGATTCCACCAGCCACTGACAGAATCATGCCGATGCAACGCGGCGAAAAATAAAAAAAAACAACCCATAAAAATAAAAAGTTTCATGTAAATTCTCTAATAGAAGATGGGTATGTGTTAAAATTTGAATATGGGCACCCCTCGGACCTCAGGGTCTCACTCCAAAAACTTTACAAAAAATTTTTTCCATCGGAGATACACACGTATATAAAATTTTAAAAAAATCGGGTTAAGTTTTTTAAAAAATTTGTTGGGGCCCCATGACCCTCCAAACCCTGTCTCCAAAATTTTTGCAAAAAGTGTTGCCCATCGGAGATACACACGTATATAAAATTAAAAAAAAATCGGGTTAATTTTTTTTTAAATTTTGGGGCCCCACGACCCCGGGACCCAGGGTCTCCAAATTTTTTACAAAAAGTTTTGTCTATCGGAGATACACATGTGTATTAAATTTGAAGAAAATCGGGTTAATTTTTTTAAAAAAAAGTTATGGGGCCTCCAAACCCTGTCTCCAAAATTTTTGCAAAAAGTGTTGCCCATCGGAGATACACACGTATATAAAATTAAAAAAAAATCGGGTTAATTTTTTTTTAAATTTTGGGGCCCCACGACCCCGGGACCCAGGGTCTCCAATTTTTTAACAAATAGTTTTGTCTATCGGAGATACACATGTGTATTAAATTTGAAGAAAATCGGGATAATTTTTTAAAAAAAAGTTATAGGGCCCCACGAACCCGGGCCCGGGGTCTCCAAATTTTTTACAAAAAGTTTTGTCTATCGGAGATACACATGTGTATTAAATTCGAAGAAAATCGGGATACTTTTTTTAAAAAAAGTTATGGGGCCCCACGAACCCGGGCCCGGGGTCTCCAAAATTTTTACAAAAAGTGTTGTATATCAGAGATACACATGTGTATAAAATTTGAAGAAAATCGAGTAAAATTTTGTAAAATATTTGTAGGGGAGCCCACCGATTTCAATAAAATAGGACTTTGGGAAGTGGGTCAAAAATTGATTCCATGACACACAAATCCACAAACAAACAAACCCACAAACCCACAAACACACGGGCAAGTGAAGTTAATATAGAGAATTTAATAATGAATTGCATTGATCAAGCTTAGAAAGCGGAACTGAGTCGGAGGTATCTTAGACATTGATGCGCTAGAAAGAAAAGGCAGCCGAACTAGCACGACATGAAAAACGACCACCTTTTTCAGAACAACCAGAAAATAACGTGAAAAGGCAATGACTGAGAAATCATGAAAAGAGTGTTAGTCCTGGGAGGAAGCGCAAATAATCCGATGAAAGAAGTTTGTTGACTGGAAACAGATTTGTGCGTTGTCTGAAGTTGCTAAAATAAGAGCAGAAGTAACTCTAGAGCAAATAGAAGTCTATCATGAAGACAGTCTCAACGACGAGCAAGAAGGTTTCCGATCTGGATCCTTCTGTGTCGACCATATCAACACCCTGTGTGTTAAATATCGATCACCACTGCACCTGATATTCGTCGATTTCGAAAAGGACTTTGAAAGTATCAACAGAGAATATATCTGAATTTTAAGTCCAAAGCGGCGTGCCAGAAGAATGTATCCTATCACCGATGTTATTCTTATTGGTAAGCACATCACACTTCGCACTGCTGGCGATGCATTCGATGGTCTGTAACACCTCGACTACGCTGATGACGACTGCTTATTATCACAGAGGATAATGAACCTCCATTAAATGACAACTGGCAGCAAACGTTTCCGGTCTGAAGATCAACACCGGCGCCAAAACTGAAATCATCTGCCTTGGAATTTCATCATCGTAATAAGTTAGCATTACAGGACAACCAGTAGAGCGAGGGTAGAGTGTTTCCAATATCTTGGGAGGATCATCTGGAAGGAGGAGTATCAATTTTCGGGACGGACATAGCCGAATAGAATAATTGTAGAAAGGGTAGAGTGCTCCTTAAATCTTGGGTGGTACCGAACGGAACATACCAACTATCAAAAGCTGTCAAATCATATGGAAAAGAAATATTATTATCTTAAAGCCTAAACCACTCCTATTACGACCCAATGTGGAATCCGCTTAACGTTATAGGTGCGACACCTGGAAAATGTCCCCCACCCCACTATCACAAGAAAGCTAAAAACCTTCGTGCAAATCGGTTTTTGCGGAACATCTTAAGGATTTTCTGGACTACCCCATCCTCAATTCAGAAACGGAGGTGGCAGTGAATAAGTAATACACTTCGAAAAGGGGACACTCATCTAGTGTTTGTCATGCGGTGCAATGGGACCAGCTGACCAAGATGTTTACGGAACATTTTATGGATCTTCTTATCCAGCGGAGCTCCATAAGAGAACGGATCGAAATCTTTTTGACCACAATTCAAAGAAGGAGGTGACAGTGGTTAGATTTTACAGGTCGAGAAGGCGACACACATCCATTGTTTGTCATGGAATGAAATGTAACCTGCCTACCGAGGATGGTAGAAGAGTAGATCGACCTAGACACACATAGTGCATAACAATCAAAGTGGAGTCACAGCAGCTAGGAAGGGGTGGGGTAACAATAGGACTTATTCCAAAAATACTATGCGACCATCACGCAATAGATTTTGATGATGATGATGGTCAATATGTAATTGATTTTTTGACGGAACAACGTCTCACTCTACAGTGATGCATTCACGAAAGGTCGCTAAGTTAAGTCACACTGTAAAGTCACTATTTTATGTCACACTGTTAAGTAGATGTTATATGGATAATTTTGACTATGATAATGGTCATTATCTAATTGATTTTTTGACGGGACAACGTCTCACTCTACAGGGATGCAACGTCTCACTCTACAGGGATGCATTCACGGAATGTCGCTATAGTAAGTCAAACTGTTTTGACTACTTTATGTCACACTCTTAAATAGATGTTATTATACATGTGCAGCATAAGTCTGGAACGGCTAGAGAAATTTCAACCAAACATGACTTTCAATTTGGAAATAAATACTGCAATCATCAGCAACATGCAACATGTAACATTCAAAACGCACATTGACATGTAACATATAAAATGTAACGTGTAACATACACATTGTGCAAATTGTGACTTTCAGAACGTTGGGTATAAACACCAAAACCTTAGCTCTGATATGGATCTACGTTCTAGCTAAGCTGAAATTTTCGCTGTAGTTGGCGGAAGCAGAGAATCAGGGAGAACTTCAACATGTATTGTTCAGAAAGGAGTACGCAGGATGTCACAAAAGCGATTTCGTAATTCTTTCTATTTCCCGGTAATTTCGTAACTATGCCGTAGCATAGTCGTCACTCACAAAATAGCGTTACGGACACACGGACATACAGTCATAAAAAGGAAATTATATCGTTTCCTTTCTTCCGCCCCAGACATACATCATCAGGCTCAAATCCGCTGGCATGTAGACGACACAGCCTACCAGTTCTTTCTAAAATCGCTACATTAACTTCGTGTGTCTCTGTTTTGTTTGTTTGTCTGTGGCTGGCGGAATCTTGTGATCAATTTTTAACCCACTTCGTAAAGCCTGATTTTATTCAAATTTGTACACATGTGTATCTTTCATTGCAACACTTTTTGTACAAATTTGGAGGGGATCTGGCCACAGGGCCGAGGGTTTCCCATATAAAAAATTTCAAATTTCACCCGACATGATTCAAACTTTACTGATTATGTATATCTCCTACTAGAGAATTAACTTTAATTTTTATGGGCTTTTTTTTAATTATGAAAAATTCGATATTAACCTCCAAACAATTTTAACAAAACATAAAAATCCCCCCAGCTCATACTTACATCCTCGTAATTTAGCAAAATTTTGCACCTCAAGTAGCCGCCCGGCTCACTTGTGCAATCGTTCGCCTTGCACTCCTTCTGGGTAAGCTGATGTTCATTTTGATTATTTTTGTCACAGTAATTTTTAGCAGGTGAACCATGTCCTAGCACATTGGCTTCTTCATTTTTTGGAAAAAGCCGCGATTCGTCGACTTTTTGACCACCATCAGACTGAGAAGAGAAGCAAACGAGAAAAGCGGAAGTAGCCGCATTAAATAAAATATCACCACAATATGTTTATAATATTATTTAAATCACTGTATCACGATGAAATGTGAAATTAATTCAACCAACTTCCGTGTTTCAAAAAAAAAATTACTGATAACAAAATTCAATGTTTTTTTTGTTTTTTTTTTTTCTTTCATTAAAAAAAAAAGAAACTTTGTAAGGATATTTAAAATTCAAACTGAACTGTACAAATTTCCATACCGCAAGCCTGAGACACTTTTCCAATTGGTTACTGTCAGTCAAGCTAGCGTCAGTTGTTGTAGTTGTTGTTGTGATTTCCATTATAATTTGTGTTGATTTTTTTTTATTTCTTCAAAAACGCATGAAGGATTAAAAAAAATTACAAAAAAAAATATCTCCGTCCAAACAACTTAACGGTAGATACTCGTCCCGCGTAATGCCGATTGATTGTTGTTGTTATTACTTAAGATGTAATATTAACAAATCTCCACTATACGCATGTATGCAGTTTGCATCACTTGTAACCGACGATTGTGTGACGTTCGTCGCGTCACTTAAGTCACACTTGAATCAACCTGAGCCACTGCGACGACCACTCAATAAATCGATGCTTCCCAGCTGAATCGAACCGAACCGAACCGAATGAAAACTGAACTCAAACTAAACTCCATGGGAAAAAATTTGAATTTTGTTTTTGAATTTCATTCACCATAACCGTACGAGCATTTCGTGTTGACCGTCTCAATGCCGTCTTGAAGACGCATTTTTGCGGCCTCCTCTGGTTGTCTGTCTCTAGTTGGCATTGCAGCGGTCGCGCATTACCCGTACAAAGCCCTGAGTATGTTGATGAAAAGTTTATGTTGGCTAAATACTGGTCGGCTGATGTGAAATGGCGTGCTGTCAACAGCCAACTATTGACCAACATTGATTGTTAGGGAAAAACTGTCTAACAGTGATTGCGTTGGGGAATTGCAACAGGTGTTTTTTGTTTTGTTTTTAATTAGCACACATTAAAAAGCACAAGGGTATTTATTTTGCTTTAATATAACTTACTGAAGATTTAACTACCAAACGAGCTGTCATACTCTGCTCACTGTTTGACATTTATGTATTATCAGAAGACCGAAATCATTTTCAAATCTTAATGCCATATGTTAGTCTTACCAATGAATAAAACAATTTGATTAAAATTAAGTTTTTGGTGTTATTTTTTACAATTTCAAATTCTATTGTGTTTAACAAAAACACCTGATCCTTATCCCTTAATACATCATCATGTCATCATAACAGACATTAGGGAAGAAGGAGAGGAAAAGAGGAGATGTTCATGAGAAACATTTTCGACAAAAGAATTGAATATTAAACTCGCTGTCAAACACCTATTTTGATAATGAAGTGCAATAATTTTCAGTTCACCACTGTGATGAATAGACTGACCTGGAAAGATAAGATGGGTTGTTAAAAGCGGGGGATAAAAGTTCGCTTTCTTTGGGTACTGAGACTGGACAAAGGCTGTTTTTCAACAACTCAGGAAGAGTTTAGACTTTTAGAAAAGATAAAAAAGCTTAAACAGTTGTTTTGCCATTTCATTTATTTGTAAACTTAAACCCATAACCACTGTATGGGTACAAAAGTAGATCTGTTCCATGGAGTATTTGACACTCAGACGTACAGTTGGGATCAGTACGCAGTATCGAACCGTGGAGCTTAATTAGAAATGCAGATTGGCTTACAATTGGAATGCTATTAGAAATTGGGAAGTTTCTTTTCACAAATGACCAAACATTTTTACTACCTTAAGGATGTAAGAACTTAAGACAAGTCTCGACACCAATTTGTAACGACTTACACGCTAAAAGCGTAAAAGTTATTAGATTTGAAAACAGATCTCATCATCATAATAATCATCATATTTGGCTCCAAGGGTTTAAGAATTTATGACAAGCCTTGAAACTAATTTGTATTTGCTTGAACATCGAAAGCGTAGAAGTTAGTAAGTTTTGAAATGAATCTCGTCATCATCATCATCATCATCATCATCATCATCATCATCATCATCATCATCATCATCATCATCATCATCATCATCATCATCATCATCATCATCATAATATTTGGCTCCAAAGGGTTTAAAAATTGAAGAAGTTATTAAGTTTGGAAACAGATCTCGTCATTATTATTGTCATTGTCATTGGCTCCAGGGGTTAAAGAATTTAAGACAAGCCTTGAAACCAATTTGAATTGGCTAGCAAGTTAAAAGCGTAGAAGTAAATATGTTTGGAAACGTATCCCGTCATCATCATCATCACCACATTCGGCTCCAAAGGGTTAAAAAATTGAAGACAAGTTTTGAAACCAATTTGTATTTACTTTGCATTGTCTTGGATCTCCTCATTCGTTCCCACCACTCGATCTGGATAAGAGCTTCTTGTACAGCTCGTGAGTTCTAACAACTATGTCAATACCGTCTGCGTAATGAGCTAATAGAGGATTGTACTTCCCGCCAACTTGAACATGGGATATTAATCAAGGGCCGCGGGTACTTAGAGTATACTCCTGATGAGCAATGTCTTCGTACTTTGCGACCCGAAGTGGGCTACTGGTACTTAGAATAACCTTATGGGCGACTCTTTGTATTTAGTGGTTCATTTCGTACAATACAAGTCTGTGATTGGGACAGAGGGAATAGTTTATATTCCAAACGGCTTACGATAGCACGGTATCCTAGTAACAAATGATAGTGTTCGAACTTCCGGACCATGTGCTGCCAAGGCTGTAGCATACCTACGCCCAGGCACTCATACTGAACGAACTGAGTCCATTGATGTCAGACCTCACCAAGGTCGCGTTGGTATCGCGGGAGTTGTCCGTGCCCACAGAAAATTAAGCCGACCGTAAGGTTGACCGGTCTGACGACAGCTCGTTCTGGGGATGTAACGCGGGGGCCGTGGTTTACAACCCATATGCGGGTAGAGCATTGTATTGGTAACATCAGTGTTACCCAATATTGGAAATCAGTGGGCCTAGCTGATGTTACCAATACGGTAGTTTCTCGGAGAGGAGTTGCGCATCATACGAATTGCGAATTGTTCGTAGCGTGATCATGCGATCAAAGCTACTAAAATATTAGAGCCTTAATTTAAATTTTTCGAAATTTACTAGTTATAAATTAAAGCGACATTTGCCTTACGTTTTACGGTACTGCTTAGCTTACGGCAATTTATTTATTGTACGTAAACGCATTAAATGCAAATATCGACGATAATATTCACGTAACAAAGCATACAGTATAAGTGTATACGATCATGTTATCGTTAGGGTTAGCTACATTTAAAAAAAATATATCGTTTTGAATTTTTAACCTAAATCTTGCGATCATAGAAAAATATTGCGCCACTGAAAAGGTTTTAAAATTTTTTAAGCTCTTAGGGAAATGGGAAAGTAAGTGAACCCACAATTAGTAAATTTTTATGTTTTATACAGCAGTAAGAGAGCGTCAAAATTGATCAAAGGCTGAAGGTATTACAATTTTTAAGCTCTTTTGAGAGAGTTTTGCATTGTGGTATGGATGACAGATAAAGATTTCCCTAAAATTCAGAAGTCCAAATCTTCAATTAAGTCGTAACCCAAGCATCACTTAGCGCCAACAGCTCCTAGAAAAAGAAACTTCGAGCATGATAAAAAGTCTGCTGACGTTGACGAGCTGCTAAAGAAAAAAAGACTCCTAAGAAGAAAATGGCATCATTTTTGGTCTTCAGACCTAAAATATGTACAACAAGCTTAAATGCTTAAAAACTCTAAAAAGAAAAGGCTCTGCAAAATTTCATCATAAATCTAACACCAACCAATAAAACTGATTACACGAAACAGAATCCACAATTTGTTTAACTGATGGCACCTCAGCGAAAGGAAAAGCGTTCGCCAATCACTTCCGTTAAGTCTTTACACCAAACTAGTAATCAAATCCAAATACTCTCCCCGAAATCCCTGATATCCTGTTGCAAGCTGCTTAAAAAATGTTAGAAGAAAATGACAGAAGCTTTTAAAAACATACAGTTATAAATAGCTCCTGAATGCGATGGTATTACTCTCAAAACGATTAATTAACTACCAAAAAAATACTTCCCAAAACACCCCCAAAAGACCCCTTAACAGACCACCAAAGCACAAAAGAGCCCCTGAAGACCACCAAGGTCTTCCAAAAGACCCTCAAAAACCCTCAAAAGACCCCCAAAGGACCATCAAAAGATTCTCCAAAGGCCCCCAAAAGGCCTCCAAAAGACCCCCAAAAGACCTCCAAAAGAGCCCAAGAGACCCTATAAAGACTCCTCAATAGACCCAAAAAAGACCCTCAAAAGACGCTTGAAAACCGTCAAAAAACAATCAAAAGACCCCCAAAACAACCCCAAAACATCTTCAAAATATCACCAAACGACCATCAAAAGACCCTCAACAGACCCCTAAAGACCCCCAGAGGACCCTCATAAGACCATACCGAATTTCATACAAATCGGTTGAGAAATGATAAACGAGGGTAGTCCCAGAAGTACCCGACCTTTTTTTTTTTTAATGTACACACGCTAAAGGGGTTTGCGCCCTTACAATGCTTAGCACAGCGTGGACGTTAGGAAATTTAGGGAGAGGAAAAGATGAGATGTCTATGCACGCGTGTCTTAAACGTCTGCAGATCATACAAATGCGGAAACACAGAATCAGGCAATTCATTCCACATAACTGCGTAGCGGACAGTGGAAAAACAAAATCATCATATTGCAATTTTGTAACGCTCCCAATTTTACCTTCTACTAAATGTGCCAAAGGATGTATTTTAATGGGGCCTTCCGTCACCGAGGCCCAATCACGCCAAAAATTTTACAAAAAGTGTTGTCCGTCAGATATACACTCGCGTATACAATTTTAAGAATATCAAAAGATCACTACCAAGAAGAAAATCGGGTATTTTTTTTTATAAAATTTTATGGGTGCCCCCCGACCAAAATTTCCAAATTTTTACAAAAAGTGTTTTCCATTGGAGATACACATGTGTATAAAATTTGAAGAAAATCGGCCAACCCCGCGGCCCGAGCGGCCCAAATTTTAATAGAAAGTGTTGTCATGGGAGATACACATGTGTGCAAAATTGCAATAAAATCGGGCTTTAGGAAGTGGTTTAAAAAATGATCACAAGATTTGGTGTGCCAGCCAGCCACGGGCAAGTGAAGTTTATATAGAGAATTTAAAAATGGATAACATTGGTTAGAGTAATTAGTTATTTATGGTGGTAAAATGGCAGTTTAAGATAAACGGAACTTTACTTCGTTAGACGAGTACTGTAGACCTTTTAAAGGGTTACAAAATGGTGCAACTTCAACAGGGTATGATAACAATGTCTATTTGCCCACTGAAGGGCGAATGTTTATCAGAGATCGCGATTAGGTACATCACAATAGCAGCGATTGGGACATCTCACGGGAAAATCGAAAGCGAGATGACCAACAGATTCCAGCATCTCTTCAACAGTTCGTGGAATGTGAACTCGCACTCACCAGCAGATGCTTCTGCTGCGGCCACTCTGTGTGAAAGTGTCAAAGTCAACGGAGAATGGTCAACGTCACAGTAGTTACATCATTTCACGTATCGTACGACTTAACTGGTTTTCATATAAATGCGGTGGTAGTGCGGTACAAATTATGTATTACATATAACAATCACAACAATACCCGTACACAGGGTGTCGAGGCGGCGGCGCGAGCTAAATTTTAAAAATATATTTGACCTTGAGTTTCTTTGGTTTACCAAACATAATATGATGCAACAGAGTGGTGGCGCAGTGGTAACATGTAACAACACCAACCACTGACCACTGACCACACAAGCGCACTTAAATTTGGCAAATGGCGTGCTGGCACATTGGCATTGGCATTCTTGTTGTTGTTGGCATTTCATATTTTTCTCTTCGCTGGTATTAATTTGTTGAACCTTAAGCAAGCAGACACAGAGTTAAACTAGTTTACCACGAATCGGAGAACAATAGGAATCCATGAAAAACAATAACAACTGTCAATGAATGAATGGTTCGTTTGTTCATTCGCTGACGAACAGACGAACTGACGAACTTCATTCGATCAATAATCACAGTTGGCAAATTAATTGGTGCTTGATGGTATAGAGTCTATACTAACCAACAATTAATTGGCCACTATATAGTCAATTTGGCAATGTTTAACCTTTTGATAAAGAAAAACTTAAAAGGAATACGAATACGAGCGATATGTTTGTCAATTTCCAGTTTTTGTTGTTAACAATGCAGACAATTGGTTGGTTGTTTATTGTATTAAAATTATCATGCAGGTGATTACAAATTCGTCACATGTAAAGGTTGTCTTAGGGAACAAGTTAGGCAAGTGGCTAAATATCTAAGCTGTGTATCCTTCAGAATTTTTTTACGTGACTACACAGGGGTACATGTTCAAAACAGTCGCTTTGTTAATGTCCCATGTTAAGTCACACTTTGAAGTCACTATTTTATGCCTCGTTTTCGATAGCTTTATTTTATCCCAGCACAGCGTAGCACGGTTGTAAATTTTGACACGAATACGAGCCACCACACCCTCTTCCCACCATCCACAAAACCATCATCTTACCATCACTATTTATCTCAGCGACCCCGAAAACTATAGAATCGACTAATATCGGTAACACCCCCTCTTTCGACCAACCCCCACCCACTATGTTTGAATCCAGGCAGTAAGTAATAAACGGCAATCGAAGTGTTACTAACTTCACGCTGTTGTATCTGTCAAATGGCCGATTTTGTCATCGTTATTCTGTTACTGTTGTATTGTTTACAAGTCTACGGAAGCATATCGATATACGTTGTATTTGAAAGGAGTATTCCAAATGGAATTCAAACGTAACAGTGTGATAGCACTGTTTTTTTGCTGAAAAGTCACAAACCTGAAAGGGCTGAAACGTCTGCACGAACGTAGCTCGTAATCTCTTCAACTTGGTGTTTTCTAATGAAAAAAGTTGGACGGTTCCATACGTACACAAATAAAATGATCGTCTGTGGTTAGAGGGCAATTTGGACAAACGAGTTTCTCTTTGCAAGCAGGCGCCCAGCTTCTGCAATGGTTTGGGCAGCTGTGTAACTGCAAATGGTCGTCTTTATCGATCAGGGCTTCAAGGTGAATCAAGAAGTGCACCTGGAAAAGGTATTAAATTATGCGTTGCTACCTTCAGCATACCAAAACTGCGGTAACAACCGCTGGATGTACCAACAGGACTCAGCACCATCACTTTTTCTCGTTCGTTTGACACAACAATTTTTACAAATTCATTTCTTCGCAACAATGGCCTATATACTCACCAAACTGTAATCCAATGGTCTCTTTACCATACGGTCTAGTTTGGAGTCGAAAGTGTCGACAAAAAGATAAGAAAGTGTGGACGCATTAAAGACAGCTCTTCGTAGAGAATGAGCCAAAATACCAACAGGTCACGTTCGTGCAGCATGCAATGCCTTCGTTAAGAGACTCGACGAAACCATCCTCGTCAAAGGTGAGATATGACCGATATTAGTGTAGAATCCATATAAGGTTTATATAGGTAATCATCACCATCATCATATTTGGCTCTGCAACCGGTGTCCGGTCTTGGCCTCCCGTAAAAAATCTCTCCACCGGTCCAGATTTCGAGCCGATGTCATCCAGCTTGGCATCCCTAAACTCTGGGTGAACTGGTCTACGCTAACGCAACCAGCGTAGGCTTGGCCGGCCTCGCTGTCGTATTCCATAAATCCTACCGTAAAGAACTTTCCGGGCAGGATCATCTTCGATCATGCGAGCTAGGTGTCCTGCCAACCGGAGCCTACCGAGCTTATCTCTTCACCATGTCGACATCGCGGTAACGCTCATTATAGAGTCCCGCAATCGACCTTCCTCACATACGGGGCCAACAATTATCCGTAAGACTTTTCTCTCGAACGCGACTAAGAGGTCAGAATGCTTTTTGCTAAGCATCAAGTCTCGGATCTATATGTAAGTAATGGTAATATGAACATTTTCCAGCAGCTTGGATGTTATGGTTAAGTTTCTGAATTTGAAGAATGTTGACAAACTATAGTAGGCTTTGTTGGCTTAAGGCAACCGTACGAGCATTTCTCGTTCCATGCTGTTATCGGCTGCTACAATTGACACGAAATAGTCTAAGGATTGCACTACTTCCAATTCGCGCTCCATTTTTTTAATTGCGGGACCAATGTTGGATCTTCTACTCGCAGACCATGTACTTTGTTTTGCTCTCATTTATGTGCACCCAGATTTCGTGCCGCCTGCTCCTCTTGCCGTTACATCAGATTCTCGGATCAATTTCTCCAACGCCAGGTTGAAGAGGACGTAGGCCAGTCCATCCCCTTGTCGGAGCCCGTTATAGATGTTAAATGGGCTTGACAGTGATACGGATATTTTTATTTGGCTTACAACATTGGTCATGGTCAACCTACATAATCTTGCTAGTTTATTTGAGATGCCAAATTCTCTCATAGCTTTATAAAGTTCTACTCTGGCTATGCTATCGTAGGCGGCTTTAAAGTCTATAAAAAGATGGTGTAGTGAGTTTTGAAACTCAAGACATTTTTCCATCACCTGCCTAAGGGTGTAAATCTGATCAGCTGTTGATCACTATATATCCGCAATAATTCAAAATGCATGAACATCGAAATCTCCTCTTTCCTTTCTTGTTACCACTTAGTGCCCACACTGTGCCTTGCATCATAAGGGTTTAAGCCCGTGTGCGTGTGCCATTGGAAAAAAATTAAATAAAAATTCGTCAGTCAGTACTCTAACCAAGGAGATGTGTAGATGATGCACCAAACATCTGTGACCCTCCACATACAGTCCTAATAATTATTGTAATCGTGATTATAGAAAAAGTCGCCAATTTGAATGCAAACAAATGGCAGACGGGTATTAAAAATTGTATTAAGTAATTAGATTTATATTTAGATGTGGAACCTTACGGTCACGTTGATATCAACTAAGCAGACGTGCGGTTTTTGAATTGGCACCGTATGAGGTTAAATTCTGTCGCATTTTTCACATAACCACCAAAAGTACTTAAGTGTTTTTTCTTCTTCTTTTAATTGCCATCAAATGCACATACCACAAATAATTTACCTTTTGTTCATCTTTATCCTTGATTCTCTTGTAGCACGATGTTGCCTTTGTGGTTGACACTACTGCCTGATGAACGCATTCGGCAACAATTTGAGGATTAATTACATTTCCACAACTCATTTTCTTGTACACAAAATAGACCCTGCAAAGAATAGAGTAATAGTGTATCAGTATACTAAACGCAACACTGTATTTCTCAAACTACGAAATTGTCCAACACTGAAATATCATCTGTACATTAATTCAATGATAGAGATTCTCACACTTTTGACTGTCAAACGTTTATCAGAGACATAAACCATAATGGCAGCAACTCTTTCAGTGACTCTCAAGCTTTTAAATATTGAGAAATATTAAATGAAATGAATAAAGTCCTCATCTAAACATAACTGAGAACCGTAAAACTTGCCTTACTGATGTAATGGAAATTTGTAGGGAATTTCTGCCCGAACGAGTGGCTACCAACTTAACCCATAATTAGCAAAATTCTTAAGGAAGAAACCAATATAATTTAAATTCTAGCTTCTCAACATATAAGATCGGTTTTTGATGTTTTATTAGTAAATGGAACTTCGATAAGGGTTTCCGTGTTGAACACTATGCAAATTTTACTAACTGGTATAAAATGGCGCACTCGAGCGCTAATTGATGCCAATCTACCTACCTATACGAGGGTAGTCTAAACATTTCCGACCTGCACATGAAGATGACAGCACTCATCAACAATAGCAAGAGAATGTCGCAGCCATTTTGGACGTGTAGTGTTTGTTTGACAAATGACAATCATTTGAGTGAGTCGATAGAGTGTTTTTGTGAAAATGAAAAAATCCAAGTACGAATATATGATTTCCGGACACTAAAGCAGCACTTAAGCTCCATCTGGAGCATAGGGCAGCAATAAGATCCCTCCATC
This sequence comes from Nephrocerus scutellatus, assembly GCA_947095585.1. Classification (NCBI taxonomy): domain Eukaryota; kingdom Metazoa; phylum Arthropoda; class Insecta; order Diptera; family Pipunculidae; genus Nephrocerus; species Nephrocerus scutellatus. The sequence continues at coordinate 118,579,872 of OX352761.1, forward strand.
TGTCCCGGTTCGTCGCCTTTGGGCCTTTCCTGTGGCCACGTACGCAAATATTCTGAGACCTAGCTTTCACCAATACAGTTGACCTCCATGTTGTTTTTGGTTCTCCAACACGCCTTGCAGCCTGAGGATTCCATTCGAAAATTGTTTCGCGATGTTATTGTCTGGTTTCCTTAATGTGAGGCCAATCCAACGCCATTTTCGTTGCATGATGTCTGCATCCATTTTTTTCTGACCGATCCTTTTACACAACTCGACGTTTGATATGGTTTGGGGACAACGGATATTCAGATTGTACGCCAGACACCGATTAACGAAAACCTGTAACCTGCTCGAGATAATAGCATGGATTTCACGTTGGATTCGAAGAGTCTCAACTTAGTGCGTAATGATATTTTACTGGAATTCCATATGGGATAGAGGGTTCCAAATGTACAACGAGACTTATTTATTCTGATGTTCACATCCAGATCTGTTCCATCATTAATTGCAGTGCAACTGCCCAGATAATTGAGCTGCGTGACTTCCTCTATGATCCCCTGCCTTAGAATAATCTGCTATTGGATGTTTTGGCTGGTGTGCATTATTTTACTCTTATTAACACGTTAACCATTAAGCCAGCCACCTTTCCGTTAACTTGCAGTGATGGACACATATGATTCAAGCCAGCAGTGCTATTTGCCAGGATACAGATATCATCAATTATAAAATGGTCTGAATTGAATACCATGCCTCTCGTTTGATCCCACCGTGGCAGTCATCGCATCATCCATTGCCAGTAAAAACAGAACATCTCCCTGTCACACACATTGACGCACCTCGAATCGGAAAGCTGTCCACTGTGCAAACACCTTGCGCTATTGTAGGACTCTTTAATGATATTAACTATCTTCGTAGGAATACCCCTGGCAATAAGCGAGTTCCAGATGCATTCTCGATAAACTCGGGCCAAAGCCTTTTCAAAATCTACGAACATAAGGTAGAACAGTGATTGGAACTAGAACGATTGTTTAAGTATAATTCCCAAGGTGTTAATGTGATTGATGCTTGATCAACAAATAACCCGCTTGGTGCCTCTTGAGCGTATACTCGATCCTAAACTTTATCCTTTTGAGTATAATAGTTGCCATCAACTTCGGGAAACTCCAAAGGGTTCAACGAATTGGGGGAAACATTTTCTCGATCCATGTGGTATCACAATGGACCATTATCTCGTCTAAGTGGGTCGGCTTCTTCACCGACAGCCACCTTAACCTAACCCAACCTTGATCATTGGCTCCAAAATTAATCCGCCAGGAGGTTTCCTGATGCTCCAATCATCAATAAAATGGTTCTGATTTTTCGTCTGGCTCAGTGGACATTTGTTTTGCTGGCCAAAGATTTGCAAAGTTACCATTTCTTTGCTTTTCCTACTAGCTTAACCAAAATGGGCCACCTATATTTACTATTATAGTTATAAAGAGGTAAGTTTGCACTTTCAATAGGCTACGCTAATCTCAGAAACTATTGGACCGGTTTTCACAATTGTACAGGGTTTGTAGCCCCGGAGGTTATAGGCTATAGTTTTGTGGGAAGTGTTCGGTGGGGGGGCGTTGTGGGCTTACTGGTTGGTGTCAGTTGGTCTGTGGTCAGTGGGGCGGTGTCAATGGGAGGTGGTCAGTTAGTTTGGTGTCAGTGTAGTTGGCACAGCTGGGCACCGTCTGTTATTTTAGCTAATCTTTGAACCAATTTTGACAACGTTTTAACCATTTTAGAGAGTTTGTTGAGTCGGAGGTTATAGGCTACAGTTTTTTGATGAGAAGTGGTGGTCAGTCTGTGCTTCGGAGAGATCAGTGGGGAGATAACTGAATGGTTGGTCAGTTGTCAGTTGTCAGTTGTGTGGAGTGGTGGGTGGTCAGTTGGGTGAGTGGAGTTGGAGCTGGGCAAGGGCGGATATTTCAGCTAATAAGTTATAAGCGGATTTTTCTTGCAAACAAAACCATCGATTTATTGTAATTTTTTTTTAATTTCTCAATAACTGTAACAGCAACTCTTCTCAGCAATCCACAGTTTTAAGAAATAATTTATTTATTTTTTTGATTTTGAGTTTGCCTCAAACGTTGTCTTTGGCAACGGTTTGTTTGTTTGTTTATCTCTCGAACTTTACCGTTCGTTTTGCTACGAATCGAATAAAATACAAACTGAACACAACATATCGCACCAGCGCACAGCAAAAACATAAACGAAGGAAGCTTCCGCAATTGACACAAACAACTGCTTTTAGCACCAAAGTGTTATAATTAATGTAATTCCCAGTTCCCACATTCATAAGTCAACAATATAACGCAATATGCATAACAATATTTGCACATCAACAGTATAATAAATTAATTGCTAACAATAAATAAATTGTAAGTTATGTGTAAAGCATGAATTTGGGACGCATTTTTCCTGTGATCAGGGGATGTGTCCCATGCCACTGTGCGTAATGTATAATGTTATCCCAACAAAACGCCGGATGGCTTCCTGGTTCCGTACATTCGTCAGTATATAGAAAAATATAGAAAAAACGTAACTCTAACCTATTAAGAATTTTGATAAATTACATAAAATTCTGCTGTCTATAGGAGTATGTATGTTTGCTTGTTGCGCTCTATAACATTTTCGTTTGAATGCAAAAATAGAATTGCAACAACGAAACTATAGCAGAAAGCTATATCGCTACAAAATTAGAACAACCACACACAATAGGGTAAACGCGCCAGTTGATGGGCTTTATATATACGACATGTTTTTGTTTTGAAATTGAACAAAAGCACTATCGGGTAAAATATTGAGCAAAAAAACTATAAAAATTATAATTTAAATTTTCTTATCGGACAAAACATGTGTATAACATTTAAGTAAAATCAGGTAATTGCCAGTTTACTTACAAATTTTAACAAAAAGTGTTGTCTTCGGAAATACACATGTGCACAAAATTTGAAGAAAATCAGGTTAGTTTTGAAAAAAATTATATGGGAGCCGTTTGATCCTGGAGCTCGATTACTTCCAAATTTTTACAAAAAGTGTTGTCATCGGAAATACACATGTGTACAAAATTTGAATAAGATCGGGCTTTAGGAAGTGGGTTAAAAATTGATCAACAGATTCCGCCGCCCGGGCATGCGAAAATAAGATATTTAAAAAAATATGGTCAATTTGTAGGGTTGGTACCAGATATCATGACATACAGATCTAAAAATAAAAGTCAAATCGTCGGCGGTCGGCGCACTACACAACTGATTACGTCAGAGCTTCCTGTGAGGAGTTGGAGTAAAAAAAGGTTATTTTATGGGGGTTAGTTTGTATGACAGGGGGATTGCTGTTAACGAAACTGCGGATGAACCAGCAATGGCAGGCTCATTAACCAACGTCTTTCAGGACCCATGGAGTCGTTTGGGCTGCTGCCGCACCTCATGGGAAGGACAGTCCTATTTTGAGAGTACCGTAAGGTTTTATTTTTAAAAACTTTTATTTAACCTGACTTTTCCTGTCTGTCTTCTTAGAAGTCCTTTTTAACCACCTTTCACGCGACCAATAGAACTGAAATTTTGTGAGCAGCTCAGTGTCATTTGCGAGTTCTGAGATCTCGGGTGTTACATGTGTCGCGAGTCGTGTGTGTCGCGTATGATGCGTGGAAAGTGAGATCATCTTTGATATAGGCCACCTTCCACACATCCTAGAGAGTTGAAATTTTTGTGTGTAGTGAGTAGCCTATTTGGGCGTTTTTGAGATCCCACGTGGAGCTCGTGTCGTGAGTGATGTCTGTGATCCGTGGAAAATGGGTTATTCAATAGGCCCCACTGCGTCGAATATTTTGATGTTCTTCTTAACCAGCTTTCACACGACCTTGATAGCTGAAATTTTAATGAGGAGCTCTGTGTTGTGGGCTGTTTCTGAGATCTCGCGTACATATGTAGCAAGTCGTGTGCAGCGCGTCTGTTACGCTAAAATTGGGTTAATAATTGAAATAGACCGCATTTTCGACTTCGACTTCTATGAGGGCCTTTTTAATTATGCTACCTAGGTAGCTGAAATTTTGTGATCTGCTCAATATCATGGGCCAATTTTGAGATCCAATGTGTGACATATGTCGCGAGTCACGTGTGGCGCGTGTTAAGCGTGGAAAGTGTGTTAATCTTTGAATAAGGTTCCAATTTCTCTTTGACTACCTTCCACACGTCTTAGAAAGCTGAAACGTTGTGGGTAACTTACTTCAGTAGGGGGTTTCTGAGATCCCGCGTGTGACTCGCGTCGCGTGTGGCGCGTGTAATACGCGGAATATATGTTAAACTCTAAAATATGCCAACATAGCTTCGACATATTTGCGCTTCTTTTTAACCACCTTTCACATGACCTAGAAATCTGAAATTTTGTGAGCAGCTCAGTGTTATAGGCTATTTCTTAGATCCTCCATATGACTCATGTCAAGAGTCGCGTGTGATGCGTGAAAAAGTGGTTTTACGACTTCTCCTTTTTAACCAACTTTTTGACGTCCTATTGATTTGTGCGCATCTGACGCGTGTAGCGTGTGGCGATGTATGCACAAAAGTTTGTACACGAAAAACTAATTTTTTTTTACATTTACTTGTTTTTAAGCGGAACATATTACAACTTTTTAAGGAATCAAAAAGATTGTAATTTTTGATTCCTTAAAAAGTTGTAATTTATGGAGTAAAAAATTATTGCATTAATAAGTGCATGTGCTATACACTTTCAGGTACGAATCGATAGACGTAACTATAACTTAAAGCAATGCCTTTAGTGACGGATTTTGATGAATACAAGCCTTGCTACGACGTTCCATTTCACTCTATTCCATTGCTATAGCATGAGTTGTAGTTGTAGTAACGTCTATCGATTCGAACCTCAGTGTTCCATACACATATTGATGTAAATGTTCCAATTTCATTTCAACTAAAATTAGAAAAGTATGTGTGCGATAAGCCGGCGGTAACTGTGCGTTTATTAGCGCACTCGCCCTATCATATTCAGTACGATGTGGGTAACATTTAGGATTAATTTTTTCATACACGATTAGTTTATATAAATAAACATCAAACCGCAAAAGATGTTCATTAGTTGAGACATGCTTTATGCTTAATTGTATACTTTTTTAGTCCGTAAATAACGTCATTGACATATTAATTCGCTTGCACCATCAGGGAGAACGGAGGAACCCCATCGAGTATGAACATACAGCAAACACTATCGGAACTTTGTTTGCGTAACTAATGCAGTCAGTGAAAATGCTTAGCCAAATTCCAAGTGGAAAGGTAGCCCTTACACTCAATCTAGTCTACCTACTTCACCTGTTTGTCTTGTTCTCAGTAATTTGCGTAATCGATGTCCCCCTGCAACAATACTGTTGAGCAATTTGTACTTTGAACCTCCTATTGAATCAGTGGATCACTTCGGCACTTTCGAGGGTATCACCAAACCTATAATCACTGGCACGTCATGTGCAATTTTTCTATTTTTACTCAAAATGTTAGATATTCATTTTTTTCTTTTCCTTTTTTTATATTACTCTCTCACATACGAGGATTATAGTAAATTTTGCATTAAAAGAATTTCACTTTTTTTTTTGGCCTCAATGAACCCCAACGAACTACTCTTCGAATCGATCGACACTGATAGACTAGAAGCTTAAAATGATTAACATTTAAAAAAAACTGCTAAACTACTTAATAAAGAATGAATAATAAAGAAGGAATAATAATAGAAAACTGTTTGCCCAATGTGGAAAGCGGAAAAGCTCAGTGAGTGTTGATGAAGAAAATTGGCACATCACACAGCTTTTAGACTTTTTCACACATAATGCACCCACCACCCGTTAGTTGTCCACCAGCAAACCACCCAGAACGCTATGCTCTGCCACACCAGTAGCGCACATTGTTGTTGTTGTTATTAATTAACAAACGATCGCTATCGCGAAGTGATCATCGGTTTTTCATCGTCAGCGGCTGATCGTATAATTGCCCTTCACATTGACCGTTCGGTTGGCTTGGCATTGACCATAGTGGCCCTTTTTCGTGAGGGGATGGGAGAGAAAAGCTCCCGAGGCATTGGTAAATAGTTTCTTATATACTGGATAGAACTCACAGGATGTGGAAGCGTCGTCAACAAACGTTCCAATGAAAGTTCAACTTCATCTCATCACATAACTCAACTGCTCGTACCCACGGAATTGTGCCTGGAAAGAACATTTGAGCAACTTTTCAACCCCTTTCCTCAACATAAATATTTTGATAGACTATCGAACTTGACTGTCAGACTAGCTGACAGACCGTCAATTTTGATCGACATCACTAAAAACTGAGAGTGTGACCGGCTCACTGTTAGTTTGACAGTCAAACCTGAAGGCTGGCAACATTTCTTGCGGTTGACTGTCAGCCAGCGGCCATGTTTGTTTCTGATCGATAGTATGAATATGCATTTCGTCAGTCAGTGGTAAATTTGAACGTGGCCTCAGGCAAAGCGCGTAGAAAACAATTTGAAAAGTGAAAAATTTATCAGTGACAACACTTTAATAAAAAAAAACTTTACTATTTTTTGAAGATAGTTTTTTGGGAGTCTTTTAGGGGTCGTTAGAGTGACACTTTTTTTTGTGTCTTTTGAGAGATTTTTGGGGTCTTTTAGATGACTTTAGAAGGTCTACTGGGAAAGAGATCTAGATCTTTTGAAGGTATTTTGGATGGTCTGTTCGGAGTGTTTTGGGAATCTTTGGGGGTCTGTATGGAATCTTATTGGTGTCTTTTGCGGATCTCTTAAGGGTCTTCCGGTGGTACTTTTGGAGTCTTTTGAGGGTCCTTTGGTGGTACTTTGGAAGTCTTTTGAGGGCCTTTTGGGAATTTTTCGGAGTGTTTTGGGACTCTTTTGGGGGTCTGTGGGAGTCGTTTTTGGTGCCTTTTGCGGGTCTCTTAAGGGTTTTTCGGTGGTACTGTTAGAGTCTTTTGAGGGTCTTTTAGGAGGTCTTTTGGGGTGTCTTTTGCGGGTCTTTTGGTGGTACTTAAGTAGTCAATGAGTCTTTTGAAGGTCTTTGGATGGTTTTTGGAGTTTTTGGGGATTCTATAGAGAGATAGAGATAATATGTTTTTTGTTTTATTGCGCCAAAGAAGTATATCTTCTAACGCGAGAACATAGGTACACGCACACACTTTTTAATTCTGTATTAGAAATAGTTTTGGCGGTCAGCCAACAGCAGAATAGCGGGAATAACACAGTATGCATCAAAATTGTAAGTGAACTAACTATCTCTGACTGGTGGAAGTGCGATTAAACCTCCACGTGGTGGACGCCGGTAATTTTCCTTCAATACAGGAAAAGCTAAATGATCGGCTTAATCCCTTCAAAGTAAGTTTGGGGCGACCTCGCCCGTAAAAAACTTTATTACGGAACCCAAAATCAGTCAACACTCAAGCAACACCAATGACCGAAGACCACCACTACCACGGATAGACGAAGTTAGCAGAGCGATAAATCGGCACAAAAATAATAAGACCCCGGGATCAGATGGTATCCTAGCGGAGCTGATTAAAACAGGACCAAGCAATACATGAAATAATAGTGCAATTATTGGAGGAGGAAGCGATGCCAGAAGACTGGCGAAGAAGCATCCTGTGCCCCATACATAAGAAAGGAGATATCTCAACAATGCAGTAAATTTATCGTTGTATAACGTTATTGAGTACCGCGTATAAGATTTTCTCCTATATCCTACAAGACAGGACAGCCCCACACGCTAAAGTCATATCAATCCATACCATTGGTTTGACTTCATCTCAGGCAAATCCAGAACTGATTAGCTTTACACCCTTAGGCAGGTGATGCGGAAAAATTTCTACAGTTTCAACACTCACTACACCATATTTTTAAAGACTTTAAATCCTCCTATGATAGCATAGCCAGAGTAGAACTATATAAAGCCATTATTAGCTTATAGCTTATTCGTCCAACCTCTCATTTTCAATGGCAGTTGCATGAATCGCCCTTATGGCGATTGACATATGCCAACCCTTCCGATCTCCTTCAGAAATATACTAGCTGAGTCGGGTAGCTTTTATGATCTTGACAGATTTAGATCATCCGAGAAGATACCTGCACCGACTCAATCCTTCATCTTGGAACCGTCAGTGAATATTGTTACGTCAAATTTCCGCGTTACTGCCCCATCCTTCCGGTTTCCTCTGTTAGGAAACTCGACGCCGAATAAGGAATTGAAGCTTAGTTTAGGGATGCAGTATTAAGTAGATGATCGTATAATGCCTTCAGGTACTGTCCCCGTCTATAAGCAAACCACCCAGATTCTCAAGTCGTACTGGACTGCACGTCACAACATACTTTATAAATATGTCAGGAGGTAGTAGGTGTATGATGACGTTAAGGGCCTCAGTTGGAGATGACCGTAGAGCTCCTGTGATGCCAAGTGTTGCTGATCGCTGTAATCAGCTGAGCTTGGTGGCATTGTACTTCTTTCTCACCGCTGGCCACCAGACTAGCGAGTCATTACAATTATAATTGGTCCATAAACTTACATTTAAAAGTTTACTTACGTTTAAAACTTTAAGTTTTCTCTGGTAAGGGCCTGCAACTGATATTCCTTTTGATATTGACTGGACACAGTGCCGCTAAGACTTCTGAGAACCCGAAACTTATCCGCCCCTTATTTACCAGTTGCTACTTTTTTGTTCGTTTTACTTATTCGTTGTACGCCCAAGTGGTAACACAAAGCGAACAGCAAGTGTTTGTCTCTACTGGTGATTTAAGTCATTTTGACGTGGAGGTATAGCACTAGTGACTCATTCTTTTGAAAATCCACTGAGTCATTCACTTATCAGTTCAGCAAAAAGAAGCTGTAAGTGTTGTGTCTTTGGCTTGGTTGTGATGGGTAGTTTCAGAGTAGATCTCTGCTACATACGTAGACTGATGAGAACGAATGTTTTCGCTGTTTACGCCCATGTCATAGGTTTATGAGAATTACGATACCTTGAAATTGAATCAGCCTTACCTGACCATAGTGGCCCTTTTTCGTGAGGGGATGGGAGAGAAAAGCTCCCGAGGCATTGGTAAATAGTTTCTTATATACTGGATAGAACTCACAGGATGTGGAAGCGTCGTCAACAAACGTTCCAATGAAAGTTCAACTTCATCTCATCACATAACTCCACTGCTCGTACCCACGGAATTGTACCTGGAAAGAACATTTGAGCAACATTTCAACCCCTTTCCTCAAGATAAATATTTTGATAGACTATCGAACTTGACTGCCAGACTAGCTGACAGATGGTCAATTTCGATCGACAACACTAAAAACTGAGAGTGTGACCGGCTCACTGTTAGTTTGACAGTCAAACCTGAAGGCTGGCAACATTTCTTGCGGTTGACTGTCAGCCAGCGGCCATGTTTGTTTCTGATCGATAGTATGAATATGCATTTCGTCAGTCAGTGGTAAATTTGAACGTGGCCTCAGGCAAAGCGCGTAGAAAACAATTTGAAAAGTGAAAAATTTATCAGTGACAACACTTTAATAAAAAAAAACTTTACTATTTTTTGAAGATAGTTTTTTGGGAGTCTTTTAGGGGTCGTTAGAGTGACACTTTTTTTTTGTGTCTTTTGAGAGATTTTTGGGGTCTTTTAGATGACTTTGGAAGGTCTACTGGGAAAGAGATCTAGATCTTTTGAAGGTATTTTGGATGGTCTGTTCGGAGTGTTTTGGGAATCTTTGGGGGTCTGTATGGAATCTTATTGGTGTCTTTTGCGGATCTCTTAAGGGTCTTCCGGTGGTACTTTTGGAGTCTTTTGAGGGTCCTTTGGTGGTACTTTGGAAGTCTTTTGAGGGCCTTTTGGGAATTTTTCGGAGTGTTTTGGGACTCTTTTGGGGGTCTGTGGGAGTCGTTTTTGGTGCCTTTTGCGGGTCTCTTAAGGGTTTTTCGGTGGTACTGTTAGAGTCTTTTGAGGGTCTTTTAGGAGGTCTTTTGGGGTGTCTTTTGCGGGTCTTTTGGTGGTACTTAAGTAGTCAATGAGTCTTTTGAAGGTCTTTGGATGGTTTTTGGAGTTTTTGGGGATTATATAGAGAGATAGAGATAATATGTTTTTTGTTTTATTACGCCAAAGAAGTATATCTTCTAACGCGAGAACATAGGTACACGCACACACTTTTTAATTCTGTATTAGAAATAGTTTTGGCGGTCAGCCAACAGCAGAATAGCGGGAATAACACAGTATGCATCAAAATTGTAAGTGAACTAACTATATCTGACTGGTGGAAGTGCGATTAAACCTCCACGTGGTGGACGCCGGTAATTTTCCTTCAATACAGGAAAAGCTAAATGATCGGCTTAATCCCTTCAAAGTAAGTTTGGGGCGACCTCGCCCGTAAAAAACTTTATTACGGAACCCAAAATCAGTCAACACTCAAGCAACACCAATGACCGAAGACCACCACCACCACGGATAGACGAAGTTAGCAGAGCGATAAATCGGCACAAAAATAATAAGACCCCGGGATCAGATGGTATCCTAGCGGAGCTGATTAAAACAGGACCAAGCAATACATGAAATAATAGTGCAATTATTGGAGGAGGAAGCGATGCCAGAAGACTGGCGAAGAAGCATCCTGTGCCCCATACATAAGAAAGGAGATATCAAAACAATGCAGTAAATTTATCGTTGTATAACGTTGTTGAGTACCGCGTATAAGATTTTCTCCTATATCCTATAAGACAGGACAGCCTTACACGCTAAAGTCATATCAAACCATACCATTGGTTTGACTTCATCTCAGGCAAATCAAGAACTGATTAGATTTACACCCTTAGGCAGGTGATGAAAAAATTTCTACAGTTTCAAGACTCACTACACCATCTTTTTATAGACTTTAAAGCCTCCTATTAAAGCATAGCCAGAGTAGAACTTTATAAAGCCATTATTAGCTTATAGCTTATTCGTCCAACCTCTCATTTTCAATGGCAGTTGCATGAATCGCCCTTATGGCGATTGACATATGCCAACCCTTCCGATCTCCTTCAGAAATATACTAGCTGAGTCGGGTAGCTTTTATGATCTTGACAGATTTAGATCATCCGAGAAGATACCTGCACCGACTCAATCCTTCATCTTGGAACCGTCAGTGAATATTGTAAAGTCAAATTGCCGCGTTACTGCCCCATCCTTCCGGTTTCCTCTGTTAGGAAACTCGACGCCGAATAAGGAATTGAAGCTTAGTTTAGGGATGCAGTATTAAGTAGATGATCGTATAATGCCTTCAGGTACTGTCCCCGTCTATAAGCAAACCACCCAGATTCTCGAGTCGTACTGGACTGCACGTCACAACATACTTTATAAATATGTCAGGAGGTAGTAGGTGTATGATGACGTTAAGGGCCTCAGTTGGAGATGACCGTAGAGCTCCTGTGATGCCAAGTGTTGCTGATCGCTGTAATCAGCTGAGCTTGGTGGCATTGTACTTCTTTCTCACCGCTGGCCACTAGACTAGCTAGTCATTACAATTATAATTGGTCCATAAACTTACATTTAAAAGTTTACTTACGTTTAAAACTATAAGTTTTCTCTGGTAACGGCCTGCAACTGATATTCCTTTTGATTTTGACTGGACACAGTGCCGCTAAGACTTCTGAGAACCCGAAACTTATCCGCCCCTTATTTACCAGTTGCTACTTTTTTGTTCGTTTTACTTATTCGTTGTACGCCCAAGTGGTAACACAAAGCGAACAGCAAGTGTTTGTCTCTACTGGTGATTTAAGTCATTTTGACGTGGAGGTATAGCACTAGTGACACATTCTTTTGAAAATCCACTGAGTCATTCACTTATCAGTTCAGCAAAAAGAAGCTGTAAGTGTTGTGTCTTTGGCTTGGTTGTGATGGGTAGTTTCAGAGTAGATCTCTGCTACATACGTAGACTGATGAGAACGAATGTTTTCGCTGTTTACGCCCATGTCATAGGTTTATGAGAATTACTATACCTTGAAATTAAATCAGCCTTACCTGTCTCAACGTTTTGCTCCTGTATTCTAAAGGTCTTATCTACTTGATACAATGGAAGAACAAGCATTTAAAGCTTAAATTACCTCTGCTATTGTTTTGGAAACACCCAATTCTGAATCAATCTTTCCATTTGCCCATGAGTACGTTCATCCGTCTCTTTGTTCTGAAGCCTGTCTATCCTTCTGTATTTTGGAAAAAAAGCAAGCAGACTCCTGTCAACGTTCTGCCGCTGTATTCTAAAGGCCTTCACTATTTCACAGAAGCACATGTTTTAAATCTTAAATTACCTCTGTTAGTAAATTTGCGATTTGCCAAGCTTTCCTAAGATCAACGATTTGAAACGTCTCAATGCTCGCAAAGCCGCTGGGCCAGATAATATTTTCCCAATACTTCTGAAGAGGTGTTCTTCCAAGCTGGCATTAACATTGCGTAAGCTTTTCCATCTTCCCTACTCTTCTTGACTGTATCCGAGAAGTTGGAAAACAGCCTTTGCCCAGCATCGACCATCCATTCTTTCTAAGGTATTGGAAACGCTGAACAATTATCAGCCCATGAAATATCTTGAAACTTTTGGAATCCTTAGTCTTATCCTTATATCTCACCGAACAGTGGAACCAGTCTATTCATTAATTTTGTGAAAGCAAAGTCATTGCACTCAATTTTCCCAAGGCATTTGACAGAGTTTGGCATCAAGCTCTTTAGTCGATGAAAATGTGCTTCATTGGATAAGAAGATATCTTCTGGACCGCTCAATACAAGTTGTGCGGAACGGTTTCAAGTCCGAAATTCATTGCTTAAATGCTGACGTCCCCCAGGGCTCTATTAAGTCATCTACACTCTTTCTTAGTTTTTTAATGATATCGTGTCCATTACTTTTAATCCAATTCATTCTTTCGCTGACGACAGCACTCTTGGCTTCTCATATATGTTTGAGGAAACTGCCTCCCCTTATGGAACGTCATCCGGACAGCATAATAAAATGTGGAGAAGATAATAGAGTAAAAATGAGTCAGAGCCCAATGCTCTCTTCTGTCAACCAAGCGAATTGTAAACCCGCAGCCATTATCCATGAGTGGCACTTACAGCGAGAAAACTGAAAAACTCGCAATTATCGGTATGTGCGTTTAAGGACAAGCTTCGTTAGAACGGCCACATATTCCCGAATGCCAAAAATTCTGCGAAATGTTTAGGTTTCCTAATACGATGCAAGAAATATTTCACGCCCACTGACCTGGCTACTATTTTCATCACCCAGTCGATGATAATAATTGTGAAAAGCAATGGTGAGAGGGTGCAACCTTGCTTGACTCCAGAGTAGATGTTGAAAGGTGAGCCAATATGACCGTTATGAATGACGCGGCATGTAAGTCGCGGTACAGCTCCTTGATGATGTTGATGAGTTTTTCCGGAACACCATAGCTAGACAAAATCAGCCACATCTTGTTTCGGCCCACCCTATCAAAAGCGCATTTAAAATCTGCAAAAACCAAATACAGAGGAGATCGATACTCAACTGACTGTTCAATGATTATACGCAGGGTGTTAATTTGATCAGTACAAGAACGGTTTGGGCGAAATCCTGCTTGTTCATTTCTCAACATTGGCTCTAACGAATTCCGTAAGCGCCTAGCTATTATAGAGGAGATCACTTTGTTTATGGTGTTAAGCAGGGTAATTCCTCTACACTTTTCGCAATTGCTCAAATCACCTTTCTTGATGGGGAGTTTGTCTATTAAGCCTTCTTTTAACGACGATGGAATGGTTTCAGATTCCCAGATACCTTGATATATAGCACGCAATGTTCGCGTAGTCCGACTCGACGTCGGCTTGAAGAAGTTCTGCGTAGATTTTGATTTTTGAGTGAACGAATTGTTGTCCTTATCTCATCCAACGAAGGAGTACCGACGCTGATGTTAAGTAGCCTATTAGGGTGCATATGTGGGTTGATGGACGTGCCTGGCGAATTACAATTCAAAATATTCTTAAAATGTTCTGTCCAGCGGGTTAATTGTTGTTCCTCCACAAGGATCAAAGAGCCGTCTCTTGACTTAACATGGTAGTTGATGTGGTTTCTTGTTGGCGAGCTTAAGAGCGAGTTGGTAAGACTGTGCTGTATTGTCTACTATTAGCGGCTTGCTGTGTTTGTGTTGCAATAACGCTTAGCCATGCTCGTTTGTCGTTCCTAGCTGAACGGCCAAATTGCCGGCCCAGATGCCTTTTCTTCCGCGCTAATGCGATTCGAGGCCGCGTTAACGCTAGTGACTCGATTGACGCATACCAGATAGAGGAAGTCGATAAGTTTTGTTACTTGGGCAGCTGGGTGGTGCTGACTCGGATGTGTGCTCTCGTGTAAACAATACAGTACACTAAATAATATCTGGAACTCAGCGCAAATCTCCCGGAATCTGAAGCTAACGAAATGTCAGTACTCTTGTATGGGGCTGCGAAACGTGGAAAGTCACAGAATCAATTGCGACGCGCCTCCAAGTCTTCGTCAACAAGTGCTACAGGCTGATATTGAGAATAATATGGCCAGACATTATTACCAATCAAGACTTGTGAAGAGTAACGCAGCAGGAAGCAAACGCGATTACCATCAGACGACGAAAATGGAGCTGGATTGACCACACTTTGAGAAAGTCCGCGGACGATATTACGAAACTAGCACTCGACTGGAATCCACAAGGAAGCCGTCCTAGGAATATATGGAAAAGGACAATAGAAGAGGAATCAAGATCTCAGGGGACAGAGTGGCGTGGCTCTTGAAACCTCAGGCGATAAATCGAGTTCGTTGGCGGACATTTGTAGAAGCCCCAAGCTCCCCCGCGGAGTAAAGGAAAGAAAAAAAGAAAGAAGACCTGGCTACAACCTACAAGGCGTTTATTCGTTCCAAACTTGAATACAATTGTCATATATGGTCAGGTCCTCTTGCATCTGCTAGATAAAATACAAAAGCGAGCGTTAAAGCTTATCGGTGATGCAAACATTGATTCGCTTGAACACCGCAGGAACGATTCCTGCTTGTCTTTGTTTTCTCGTTTCTTCCACCAGCTCAAGATAAGTAGCCAGTTGCATAACACTTCTCAATGAATTCAACCGTAATACTCCTGGCGCTTTGTATGCTTTCAGTTTACCCTCAATCTTACAGTTAAGTCCGGAGATTCGTCCTTTAGCCGTACAACACGTTTGTGGAATGATTTGCCAAGCTCTATTTTTTCTCATCACTTCAATCCACAGGCATTCAAGGAACAAGCTCACAGAGATCTCCTCTTTCAATTAACGCCCACGCTGTGGCAAGCATATAACCGAGTATTACAAGAGTGCATTTTGGCGTGCAGAAATTAAAAAAAAAACAGCCACATTTACGTGATGATTATGAAATAGCACTGCTAGCCAAGAAGAGAAGTCCAAAACCATTTCCATTACCACTTCGATGACACAGTGAATGAATTTCAGTAGATAACCAGTATAGGGCTACATGTTAATGAGTTCGTTTATCATTGACTATGATGACCTGGCAAAGAACTTATTAGGCCATCCCATCTGGATGGTTTCTTGTTTGTTGTTTCCAAGGGTTTCGAAAGTCTCCACCAACAAATGTCCCATTTGATTCGTTGAACAAAAAAAATAATAAACTGCTCCATACTCAATAATTTCGAGTTTTTTTTTTGTATTTATTTTTGTAAAAAGTTTTTCCATTTAATTCTCATTCAAATTAAATTCCAAAATCAAATAACAACAAAAGAACTATGATTTTTTCTCGCTTGTTTGTTTGTTGGTTTGCTTGTTAGGTTTTGTTTTCTCTTAATATTTATAGAAATCAATCAGACCGAAAATTAAAACAACTACAAACACAAAGATCAGACAAAAATCAAACTTATAACGACAGGTCTTACACCTATTCTGTTTTCTTTCCTCCTCAAATGGGTTCTTCTTCTACTACTACTACTACTACTACTACCGAAATTTGAAGAAAAATCAAATCAAAAGAAAAATAATAAAGAAAACAAAAATAAAACTAAGACAGAATAAAAAATGCATTTTTAGACCCAAGAGTAGTGTTTAAGGTTTGCTTAACGCCTCAAAAAGTCGATTAGGTTTAGGCTAAGGTTAAGGTTTGGTATTCAATTCAGTTTTACTTTCTATTTTACAATTTTATAGATTTTTGTCGTGATAATGATAAAATATTAATTTTTCAAAGTTTTGTTTGCAACTACACACACAACCAGACATGCACATAAAACAAATTCAATTAATAATTAAAGGAAAATTAAAGTAAAACGAAAGAGTCGTTCGTTTTCTTTGATTTGATTTTTTATGGAAAAGAAAAAATCGTTTGATGATTATGCTTATTTCAATATTAGTTTTCTAAAGTGTCGGTTTCATTGGTGTTTTTTGTATATTGAAATAAATCAAATTTGCACGTGCCAATGAAACATGAAAATACAACAATTCAATTGATTCATTTTCGTCGTTGGTTGTCGTTTGTGTGACGCAACTCCAAAACGATTTTTATATCGCTATTTATATTTTAACACAATAATTATATTTTATTAACAACGATGTTTGTTTTATCGAGAAAAAAACACTAAGGCTCCGCTCGCACATGTGAGTGGACAAGTATTTGGAACACAATAGGATACTTGTGAACAATTTTTCATCACATTCGAAACTCTCCGCCTCTTCGCTTTCTTGCGTCACTGTGCGCGAGCAGCCTAAGCCTTCGATTTCAATGTTCCGCTTACGAGATCTGTGTGTGTGTGTGAATGAATTAACGACATAGCAATGTTAATAAATATTACGTATTTCCATCTAAAGACAATATGAAACAAAACTTTTAATGATGCGCGGTCCGCAAATGATTGAGCTATTGAATGATGCTAAGGAGCTTAAGAGCTGAATGGCTGAGTAACTGAGATATTGAGTAAAGTGATTGAGTAACTTCGACTGAGTGACTGTGTAACTCAGACTGAGTGAGTATCTGAGTTACTAAATATCTGAGTAACTAAGCAACATAGTAACTGAGAGGCTTATTAACTAAGTCTATGAGTAACTCAAAAAATTAGTCACTCAGAAATTGAGTAACTGAGTCAGAAATTAATTAACTGATTAACTCAAAAATTGAGTAACTAACTCAGAAATTGAGTAACAGTCACTCAGAAGGTTACTAACTTAGAAATTAAGTAACTGAGTAACTAAGAAATTCAGTAGAGCAACTAAGAAACTTAGTAACTGAGTCGGAAATTGAGTAATTGAGTCCCCCAGAAATTTAGTAACTCAGAAATTGATTAACTCAGAAGTCGCGTAATTAAGTAACTCGGAAATTGAGTAGCTAAGTCAGAAATTGAGTAACAGAGCCACTCAGAAGTTTACAACTCAGAAATAGAGAAATTGAGTCACTCAGAATTTTACTAACTAAAAAACTGAGTACCAGAGTTACTCAGAAATTAACTGAATAACTCAGAAATTGAGTAACCGAGTAGCTCAGAAATTCAGCACTGAACAACTTAGAAATTGAGTAACTGAGTAGGAAATTAACTAACTGTCTCTCAGAAATTTAGTAAATCAGAAATTGATTAACTGAGAAATTGCGTAATTAACTAAGTCAGAAATTGAGTAACTGTGTAACTCAGAAATTGAGAAACCGAGCAGCTCAGAAAGTATTGAGCAACTTACGACATTGAGTCACTGAATCGGAAATTGAATAACTAAGTCTCTCAGAAATTTAGTAACTCATTAACTCATAAATTGTGTGACTGAGTAATTCAAAAATTGAGTAATTTGGTAACTCAGAAATTGACTAACTGATTAACTCAGAAATTGGGTAATTAACTCGTAAATTGAGTAAGTCAGAACTCATAAATTGAGTAACAGTGTCACTGAGAAATCAAGTTACTCTATTAACTCTTCTGAGTTCTTGAGTAACTGAGCAGCTCATAAATTGAGTAACTGAGTCAGAAATTGAGTAACTGAGCAGCTCATCAATTGTGTAATTGAGTGAGAATTTGATTGACTGATTAACTTAGGAATTGAGTAATAAAGTAATTGAGATTTTAACTGATTAATTCAGAAATCGAATAATTGAGTATTTCAGAAATTGAATAACTATGTAACTCCATAATTGAGTACCTGAGTAACTAAGGTTTTTAGTAACTGAGTAATTCAGACATTGTGTATTTGTATAACTCAGAAACTGAGTAAGTAATTAATTTGAAAATTAAAAAACAGATTAACTCAGAAATTGAGTAACCGACCAACCGAGTGAGTGAATTATGATACTGATGAGTTTATCGATGTCTTCGTCTTCGTAAATTGTAATTCGTCGCCATATTCTACATTGTTAGCGTCTCCGCATAATCTCAACGACTTCGCCTTTGTTTAAAAATTTTAATTTCCCCAACAACAGAACAACAAAATTACTAAGAATTTTATCAAAAAAATAAAAAAAAAAACAATTATTCAATGAACTACGACTATTTGTTTGTTGGTTTTACTGTTGCTGTTGCCGTAGTTGTAGTTTTACTTTGCTAAATGCATTTCCAACATAATACCCAACATAATGTTGTTTGCTAGATTTGCTTTCACAGTTCGTGCATTTCTCATGAACCTTTATCATCATCCTCCTCATCATCATTATCATCATCATCATCATCATCACCATCTTGATCACAATCTTCAATGCGTGTTCGTTTGTTTTTTGTTTCCACTTTTACTTGCATTTTTATTTTCTCGGTTTTATTTTTATTTTGTATTTTCTTGCGGGTTTTTTTCTGATGTTTCTTTTGAAGAATATAATTAATAATTATAATAATAATAATAATAATAATTAATTATTTATAAATGTAATAATAAGTAAGTTGTGGTTTTTATTTTTTGTTTGCTATTTTTTGCTTCTTTTTTTGCTTTCTCATTCTTTATTTCTGGTTGGTTTTGTTGTTGTTCTTGTTGTTGTTAATTTTTTCGAAAAAATGTGTAGTAGAGGAGCGTTTTCTGTTTGTTGTGTATTTGCTGTTGTTTATTGTTGTTGTTGTTGTTGTTTATGTTTGTTTGATGTTGTTGTTGTTGTGTCTTCTTGTTGTTGTTGTTATATTTGTTTATATTATTACATGACGGATCGATTTTACAAACTGGAACGCATCACATAGCATATTTTCTAGTCCATTCTCGTGCCAATTCATTATATTTTTCCCGATCGGTCTTATATATTCTTGCAATCTCTGGTACAAGTGGATCATCTGGATTTGGATCACAGAGTAGAGAGCAAATCGATAATAAAACTGAAAAAGAAGAAAAGAACAATGAATACAAATAAACTAGTACATGAGGGTTAATTGCATTCAATTAAAATGCCACAACAAACCTTTTGAAATAGTTAATGCTGGCGACCACTGAGATCTTAAAATGTCGAGACAAATCGATCCATTACTGTTAATGTTTGGATGGTATATACGCGTTGTAAAAGCCACTTTTGGCGGTTTGAATGGGTAATCTGTTGGAAAATGAATTGTTAAGAAAAACACACCACCTTGGTACGGGCTATCAGGCTGCAAAGAGAGGGGAGAGTTTTTTTCGAGTTAATAAATAGGCTTACATTATTATACAACACTCTTGTGGCTCTTTTTGAAAGTCAAGTTTTATATTTTGAAAAGCGGTTTTTTGTTTTGCACGCGCATTCTTACCGGTCCCATTATTGTTGCTTGCCAGTGAAATACTGCAATTAAAAGAAGAAGAAGAAACATTAAACTATCACTTTTGTCAAAGAAGAAACAACAAATTCTACGCTTAAAAAAACTTAATATAAAAATCATATCTAATTAATTCGGTAACAGACTACCAACGAAAAAATACGAAGATTATTACATAGGGGCGGCCTGCCAACAACCTTTCCAAGGACTTTCAATTATTAACCAGAATAGGCAGATTGATGTGGTTTAGAGGTAAACCCTTACAAAACTGAACTTCTTGTCCTCTTCACTAGGAAATACAAATTCCCACATATTGATCGCACCTCTATTAGGGGCATTAGCTTAACTTAATTACTAAAAAAGTATCTGGGTATTATACTGAATAGAAAGCTAAGCTATAAACCAGACACATAAAAAAAGTGTTCGTAAGGCCACAGTGGTATTCTTCTCATGCAAAGGATTAAATAGAAACAAATAGGGTCTTCAACCCCATATCACACCTTGGCTATATACAGGGGGAGTAAGACATATACTTCTGTACGGTCTGGGTGTTTGGTAGACTGCCTTAGACAAAGCAGTAAATAGTGACAGACTAATCAAGTCAAAAGATCAGCTTGTTTATGAATAAGCGGAGCACTTTGTACACATCCCTCAGCCGCTTCGGATATTCTGTTGAACTTTACATTACTCGACATCTTCAGTAGGCTGCCACCGCGGCTATTCGCCTAAGTGCAACCTTCCAGTGGAACAAAATGAAATCGGACACTCCTCTGTTCTGAATTCATTTAGTATTCCACCTGATAACACAGACTACACCATGGACCAAAAATGGAATCGGACACTCCTCTGTTCTGAATTCATTTAGTATTCCACCCGATAACACAGACTACACCATTCCGCAAGTGCAGTTCAAGGAAAACTACCAAGTAACCATTCCCTCCAGATCGTTCTGGAGAAAAGGCGCTTACTTGGAAGATGTTCGAATACATTTTTACACAGACGGGTCAAAAACTGATGACGGGGGTGTTTTCTCAAAAAGGCTAGATCTTAGTCTATCTTCCTAATCAATGAAGTGTTTTCCAAGCATACATTTAGGACGATTAGAGAAGAAGTTCCATCATGGCTGAAGACGGATATCATTTTTTGACTGTCAAGCTGAAATCCCTGAAATCCCTGGAATCACTCTCTACGAACTCTATTGTAGCGCAAAACTGTCGATAATATTTTAAGGAGAGCAGTTCAATATTCACCTGTGCTAGGTGCCGCGGCATAGACATTTACCGAAATTATAAGGCAGATGGGATAGCACGCAAAACATGGAACTACACTAACCATTTTACCTGAAAATGGTTCCTTAGGCATACCAAGTGCAAGTGATTCTTTTAATCAGAATACACATAGGTGCTACAATATGTGTCAATAATGATGATTATGAAAAGGGGTATCTACCAATAGCATTGCGACTCATATGGATCTATTGCGCTCCCCCTAAATGGAGCTATGGAGACAGTGCATTACCGTCCCTATTGCCCCCCCCCCCCACCAATGGCTCTTTGAACTTATTGCTTGGGTTCAGTCAATGCCATGCAGACTCCGAGATCGCGTGAGTTCTCATGTGGTCTCTTCTCTGTCGGCTCGTTGCTCCGCATTCATTGAGAAGATGCCACGGGGTGTCCTTCGTTTCCCCACAAAGCCTACAGTTACCATCCTCTTCTATTTTTAATTTGTTAAGGTGCCCCTTTAGTCTACAATGTCCTATAAGGAAGCCCGTAATGATTCTTACATCATTTTTACCCAATATCGAGCGATAGCTCTTTTCCCCCATCATAACCTTTGCTTGTCGTATGCCTGGGACATTTTCCCATCTTACAGAAGCAGCTGCCTTACCTTTTCTGGAACATGCTCGGGTACTGCCCTATTGCTTCAGATTACTTGGTTCTTGGCTCATGGACTCGCGCAACCGTGCCTTCTGCTTTCTTTAACCCATCCATATATCACCTTATGGCTCCCGGATGTATCTGGTATTATGTGTCATTACTGGGCACTGTTTCATAGGCAATAACGCAGCGTATTCTCCAACGACTTTTGCAGAAGTTTCATGGACGAAGACCACCACCATCTAGGAGCATTCTTTTACAATGACCTAAATGATCTGACCAATAGTGACATTAGTAGTCTCTTGCGCTTCCTACGAATTACTGGTCTAATTATGTCGACTTTTCTACCGAGTACCACTTTAACCTAACATAGCCTAATACTGCCGATATATTCGAGTTTAACCTGTTTTCAAGCGATTACGCTTTTAAGTGGGGAAGTTAATTAATGTAAATTGTGCTTTGTAATGGACCTTTTTTTAGTTCTTCTTCCTTACATGAAGTTGAAAAGAAACGATCTGATCCCATGATCCTGACTCTCATGAAAAGTAGTATTACACATTTAGTAATATTTAAAGTTATGACACAAAATTTAAAAATTATTTAAATCAATCTGGAAGCGTTCACAATCATCGGAATTACTTATACAAGCTTATACACATGAGCAATTCTAAAATCTTCAGTAAATCCTTTACAAAAGACAAAAAGGAGAACCGGGCCCAGATGAGATCCTTCAGGCACTCCAAAAGAGATATTTATTTGCCTGGAAATACAAATCTCCGATAAGAACTTTTTACAAGGTTTGTGAGTAAGAATATCCACAGTCACTTTGGTACCTCGTGATGGAGCATGTTGCAACCAGATAGACACCCCACACATTTCAAAGCTCACGTGGGTACTAATGTACCGAGTTCTCAATGATGACTCGAACCACTATCTTGTTAATATCATGCGCAAAGTGCAGATTGCGTCACCAATAAAGATAGAATCCATGAATCAGATTCGATTCAGCTAGGGAATTAAAAGACAACTACGATCACACAATACGACTCCATCTAAATTAAGGTGAGTAAGTCCTGCGGATGTTATTTTGACGTTGCCACACGGTTTTCGGTGTGGTACAGTACATTTATTATTCAAATAACCTATAATTATATCTACAAACAAAAAAAAAATAAAAATTCAAATCGCCATTGATGAGTCTTTAGTGACTTGTGTTTATTGTTCGTTGGACAAGCACGCCCCGCGCAATGGCCAACACAAACAGCCGCAACTATGGCTACATTTATGAATTGATTATTGTCTAGGAGGAGGGATTCATTTATCCTTGACCAGATCTATGTGGCACAGAAAAACATAATCTGAACATATCACCTTGATTGTTTGTTCCTAAGGGACTCGTCACATTGCTGCTTTAGTCAGCGTTACTATCCAAATCACACCAGTCTCAAAACTATGGTAATGTGGAGTGTGAAGCAGTGTCATGTCAGTCTGTTTAATGACCAAATAATTATTTTACTCCTACTACAATAATTTAATTGAATTTGATGTATTCACTTTTATTATTAAAATTTGTTGGCTGAGGCAAGAAGCAAAGAAGAATATTGCTTCATTTTGGAGCACAGAGTGGAAACAGGCTGCTTCAATTTTTAACGATCCTGTTCAAGTCGCTTGATTTGGAATAGCGTAGCGACATACTAGTTAATCTTGACTCGATCTGCCACGTAAATTTTGAGGTTGAGTTACCTGTGTATTCCTTCTGAATACCTTGTCGTCCTTCTTGGGCAACTTATGACTACCGTGACTCTTGTCTATAGCAAATTTCTGTTAGGATTGGCTTTTGTTGTGAGTGCTTCCTCCGATTCGTCTCAAGACATCATTTTTTGTAAATTTTGCGGTTTTTTGTTTGCCACTTGTTACTGTGTAAGTCAATCTGAGTATAAACTCATGCAGAAATACCAATTTGGTGACACCTTTAAAACGATGAGCGCCCGATGGCTTACGAGACTTGGTAATGCAGGCTTTAAAGACTTTCTCCGGGATTAGAGAAGAAGGTAAACTTCAAATACATATTCGACTTTTCTTTTAAAAACAACGTTCCGACACTTTAGCTTGAGCTTTGAAAAAGGCGCAATCCTTGTCAAATGAAAGGAACGATTGTAAGAAAACAACCGGCTTCTATCTCTAAATTACCTATTTGGGGCATCATTATTATAAGTACCTAAAAAACATGATATAATAATAATCTCTTCTCTTTAGAGACATTAAATCAATCAGAAGCAATCTCGAATTATATGAATGCAGCTTCAATAGAACCCTTTCAATTATATTGATACTATTTGGGTAATAAGGACACCAGACTACACAGCATGACTCCAAGACAGAGCGTACATAAAAAAGAGACTTACAATGACTTCAATGTATATGGAGGTACAACAAAATCTTTAGAGTACTGCTTTATAAAGCCTAACATTCTATTAAACCCAGCAACAACAAAGTCGTAATGAAGATGAAATGTTAACTTTGAGTCAAAAATAACATCATTATCGCAATTTTGAAAAACTTTTTCCAAATTAACTTTGACAAAAAGGGCTGAAATTTTCTTAAGAACAAAGGAACACTGCATTTATTAATATTAAAATATATCTTGGTAATGTTACACCACCTATGTCATCCTGAAGTAATAAACAATCAGTTTCGCTCCCTTCCCATTCGATATATATGCAATGACTGAAACCAGTCTAATCCCGGACATAAAGAACCAGGTGTTATTCCCTCCTTGATTTAATGTTTTGAGATGACGATCTTATCCGCCCTACAATAGATTCTTCCTCACCGTAGGTCCCTGTACGTTATGTGTTGTTACATTTAACCTATCATTTAACCAACCTATCGAATCCTACCAACTTGCTATCGACGCCATCGGTAGCTCCTACTATGCTGAATTTAGTCAGGATCACAGACAACATAGATGCACCACTCCGCAACTCCATGGAAGATGAACACATTCATTTTTACACAGACAAATCAAAAACTGATAACAGAGTCGGCGGAGGTGTTTTCTCAAAAAAAAAAAAGCTAAATCTTAGACTCTCTTTCCGTCTTTCAAATTACTGTAGTGTTCTCCAGGCGGAAGTTATGTCGATCAGTGAAGCCTTACCTCGGCTGCAATGAATCAGTCTCTACAAACTCAATTCTTGCACTCAACTGGCGATTATCTCTCATGGAGATGGCGGAGCAGTTCAATAAATATGCCAGGGCACAAAGACATTCCGGGTTACTGTATGTAACGAACTCGCCAAACAAAGAACTACATACACTACCCATCTTACCTGAATATGATTGTCTAGGCATACCAATCGCAGCACGCAAACTCATGGTAAAGCGGGATGCTAATGAAAAAACTAACCGAAGGTAGTCAAACGGTACAACTTGCATAGCGACAAAACACATGTAGCCCAAGCTGGTTCCGAAACGCTCCAAGTGTTTGATCTCTCAAAAAAGGTGGCATGTCGGTGATATTGTTGTTTTTGGTGTTGTAGCAAGCAATCTCAAACCTGTTGTTGTGTTGACGATCTTTGGCCCAATGTCTTGATAGGTATTGGGGTCCTTTCGGTGCGTAGAACCAATCGTCGTGGAAAGGCGGTGATATTGTAGGTTTCATCACTGGACACTGTCTCATAGGCAATCATGCAGACTTGCGAGTCTTCTCGAATGACTTCTGCAGAAGCTGCATGAATAAGGACGAGGAGGAGACGGTTATCCATCTTCTCTGTGCTTGTCCAGGCCTCTCCCAAAAAAAATACGTAAACTCCATATTGGAGCTTTCTTTACAACGACACACTAATGTTCGTACCAACATTGACATGAGCAGTCTCCTACACTTCATACGAAGCTCTAATTGGTTAAACGGGTAGGTGGAAACATTTTTCCTGATCCGAGTGGTATCACAGTGGACCATTGCTGGTCTAAGTGTGTCGGTTTCACTGACAGCGACCTTCACCTAGAAGACATGCATGGAATTCGATCCCGTTCATATGACCAGCGCGAGCACGCTTTGGAGCCAATTTTCCACCACTCTTGCATACTAATTGGCCCGCTGGAACGTTGCCATTTTCGCGTTCAACATTGTTCCTGAGCTCCTCTAACGTTATTGGCTTGTTGCCATAAACCAACGGCTTAAAGTCAGCTTCAGTTCTTGAGTTAATTTGATTTTGTAAGGGTGCGACTGGTATGAGATATTTTTTCTTTTCGGAATAAACCCAACTATGATTACACCTAAGTAAAAATATATCTTAGGCTACACTGAAAGCTTTGTGTAAGATCAAGTGGCAACACAACAGTTTAAGTGAGCAATGCAGTCTAACCAAACCTACGTTAACCTTCTATCCATAAACTCTGGACGATTTCGTTTAGATTTGAATTTTGGTTGACCACTTGACCCAAGTGTCACTTGGTATAAACTCCGCACGCAACTTTGAATGCGATTGGATGAAGGGTGTGGCACCGTATAACGGACAAGCACAAATTCTCTGGCCTTTTTCGAATTTTATGGAGGAAATTAAATGACAAATCTTTCCTATTGGCCGATGTGAGAGGTGTCTCAATAAACTACTGGACAAAAACAAACGAGTAGACATGAATGGGTTATTTTATGCCTTAATTCTCGTTTGCATTTTCTACAAAAAAAGGCATTTTAGTCGATGCATTATTATGACACATTAATGTGAATCACATCACTCTAAAGATGTCCAACTTATTGCAGTTCCGTGAGTCGTCGTGGCAGCAGAGCGCTTCTGACCATTAGGTAAATATTTTAAAAATTAAAACCAAATGTCTGTCGTGAATGCAACTCACTACCAGACCATTCTCTCGTTTGGTAGGATAACCTTGAGAAGAAATCAACGAACAAGCGGACTGCTTTTGCTGGTTGGTTGTGCAACGTGCGCCAATTAGTCAAGAGTCAGTCAGTAGTTTGTATTGCATTTCCCAATTCAACTACCGATTGTGCAGCACATAGTTGCAGCATGATGGGAAAGAAATGACGACTTTGGTCGACTTCGATTGGCTAAACAAAGAAGCTCTTTGTTCAGCAGTAAAGTCAAAGCAAACAAAAGGTACAATGAATCACGTTGGTAAAATAATATCTAGATATCCAACCAACCAGAGTTTAACGTCGTTTTTTACTTAAAAAAAAAGTTTACTACAACGTTTTCACATACACTGCTAACGCATTTTCTAATAGGAACTTATAACTCAACTAACTTATATGACAAAACACTCAGTGCCATTTGTTTAAGGACAGGTAATGACAAGGCTATTTACTAATCTGGCAAATACAAGAATTAACAGCAATCATAAATATCATTCTTATTGGTATGAGAGTCATTATCCCTGTCAGGAATTAATCTATCAAACCAATGGAAGATGGATGGTGTGAATCGAGCTTCTATGATTAGAAAAGTATGCTTTCGGGTTTTGCAAAGTAAATCCTACTAAGAAAACCCGAATTAATTTAAAAAGAGCCAGAAATAATTGCAATTCCCACCTTCTGTGAGTTAAATTCGCCTACGACCACAGAAATTGAGGAAAAATGTTCCAAAAGAAGTAAAAATGTTTGGTCATTCGAACTGAAAAGAATCAAAAATACAGCCTCGTCGTCGATTCCATCACCCAATTATAATGACATTTCAGTTTGTCATCTCTAAGGACAAGGCCAATCTCAAACTAGTTGCTGGACGTTTGCTGTTAGCTCCACGCTTCCAGATTGTGTATTGCTTCCGATTGTACCTCCGAGTACTGAACAATCTATGGGACATATTTTCATTCATACTCTTGCAGTTGCTAGATTGTTAAACGATCTTAAAACTCACAAATCCGCTAGTATTTCCCCATTAGTTTTGAATAGGAGTTCTTGGAAGCTGGCATTACAATTGCGTAAGCTTTTTCATTTATCCTACCTTTCTAGATACTTCCCGAGAAGTTGGAAAACAGACCGAGCCGTCGTCTCCTTCCTCGTATCGACCCATACCACTTACATCCATTCTCTTCGATGGGGATCTGCATAGCGATTGATCGAGAAACTACTGACTGCTCAAAACATAGTTTCAGCCAGTAGCGCAACAATCCGGTTCCAGTGATGTAGTGCTTGCTTTAGTGGTGCTCCTAGTGGTGGTCCCCGGGCAACTATGTGTACAAATCCGTATATATGTAGGGTAAAATTGCAAGTGCGAACGGGATTGCGTTTCTAGGCTAGGTAACGTGGGTTAGCATCCTGCGTTACCGAAAAATTCCCGCTACTGAACCCTTAGGCGATAAACCGTGTTTGTTGGCGCGCGTTTGTAGAAGCCTATGCTCCCTAGCGGAGTAAAGGGAAGAAAGAAGACTGAAACCGACACAACACCTCGAATAAGTAATGATCGAATAATTACGACTTTTGGCTATTGTACCGGGACTAAGATTGCTTTCTGTAATGTGAGGACGCTTCTTGACTCAGGGAGTGTAGGACCTCAAAATGCCAGATTTCTTCAACTGGACCGTAAGTTTCTTCGATATAATTTGGACATACTGGGAGTGAGTGAAGTAAAATGGATCGACGCGGGAGAGTACCAATTCCCAACGTGTCACACTGTGCTACTCTACTCCGGCAAACCCTCCGGCAGTCCCCGTGAATCTGCTGCTAACAGAGGCCTAGTTTCGTGGCACCGACATGGTGATAGGATCTTATCGGCCAGAGTTCGGAATAGAGTACGGCGCGTCACGATCATACAGTGTTACGCCCCAACGAATCCCTCGACTGAGGATGAAAAGGACAACTTCTACAATCAGCTAAGCGCTGTATTCAACGCAACGCTGAACGGAGATAACGTCATCGTGATGGGGGACTTAAATTCCAAGGTAGGCAAAGACAATGAAGGACTCAGACATATGATTGGGAACCACGGCCTCGGCGAACGAAATGACAATGGTGAAAGATATGTTGATTTCTGCAACACCAACCACCTTGTCATAGGAGGCACGATGTTTGAGCATAAGACCTGCCACAAAGTCAGCTGGGTGTCAACTGATAGGCAATCATCATCCAACCAAATCGACCATGTGACGATTAGCCGACGTTTTAGGAGCTGTCTTTAAGACGTCCGAAACTGGGTCCTGGGTTTTCTCCCACCCAGGATTATGCAGCCGCACCAAATTTTCACAGTTTACTTAAATTAACTATAGGCTTAAAGCAATCAAAGCAAATAGCAAATAAAAGTTCCTTATACCAATTTGATGAACTAAAGGTGGCGTATAGTTATGGCAGGCCAAAGAAAGAGGCCACCCCGACTGGCTTTGACCACAGGTCTATAACGTCCAAATCCGTGTGGTGATATGGACAGAGGAATAGGTGGTTGGTTGTATGGGTGGTTGATTTAATTCGGGGCGGATAAACTTTATAACTTTGAAGTATTTGACACCAAGCCGATCGGAGTTGTGCCAGGGTTTTCCTGGATTTCCTAGGCAGGGCCTTTTCGCTATTGTTTATGGGAGAATGGTGTGTACCAATGAATCTATTAACCTCAATTGACGAGACTGCTGCATAAACTGTTTCATAGTGTATACTATTTGTGGCTGTACGAACAGTTGAGGGATTCCAGGTGGCCGGTATGTATGACTGGGTTTTTGCAGTCTCTGTACGTCCTGATGTCTTGACGTATACAGCGTATACAGACAGTGATGTCGTGAAGTGGGTGTGTGTGAAAGCCTTGGACAGATCGAGTGCCACGACAGCAGTGCTCCAGTGCGTACGACGGTGGTTTAGACCGTCCGCAATATGAGTCGCTGGCTCCGTTAAGACAGTTCTAGTGCTACAATGTTTTCTAAAGCAATGTTGATGGGAGGCAAGATTCAGATGTTGATGAAGCCTGGGGAGGAGGAGGGTCTCCTAAATTTTGGCTATAGGAGAAAGCAACAAAATGGGTCTATTAGACGATCCTTCGTGGGCGGGTTTGCCGTGTTTAAAGGCAGCGACTTATCCTGGCAATAGTCCATATTTTAGGTATAGTGCATTTTTCCATGGTTAGGTTGAAGGTTTTTGCAATATAATCCAGGCTGGAGTTATGTATGTAGCGTCTTCAACATAAACATGGAGATCCCGTCTGTCCCAAGCACCTTAGAAGGTTAATCCTTCTTTATGTCATCTTGCCCCTCTAGGGCGGTGAAGGTAGGATGATTTGTGTCGCGATTTAACGCTTTTAGTTTGCGAAAACGGGACGAATGACTTTTTAGAAAGCTGGTGGGTGTTTGACCAATTGTCTTGAAAAATGAGATGCGCATTTCTTACTTTTGTCGTATTGGTGGTAATTGCTGTTTGGCACTGGGCTTTACCAGAAAAATCTTTGACCGAAGACCAGAGCTTTTTGGATCCTAGCATGCAATTCTTGAAATGACTTAGGATAAGGATACGTTCCTGGCTTATGCTTACGACATCATAAATGTATGCTCACGACTCTCTCTATTATAATTCTCGGATAAGTTTCTATAAGAATACAATCATCGATTCAGTTCTAATTCATTTCATAAACTTGCACGATTCTACAGCAGGAAGGACAATTTGATTTGCAATTAACAGCCACCACACCTATTTCAACAGCAGTGCAGTAGATACGCTGCGGATCGATTTCTTCAAAGAAGAAACTAATTCTGCAATATTGCACGCGAACAACTATTGCAGAATTTGACCTCGGCAGTGGTATTGACGACAAAAGGGAGTTGTCGCATTCGCAGCCATCGTCGTCGTCGTTGCCGGGAAAATTATTACCACACCATCATCATCAACACCGATAGAATAATTCCGTCGGCTGTTGTGGTTGTTGTTGTTGTTGCTTCTGCTGTCCTCTGTCCTCTGCAACTTTTGTTTTCCACTTTGTGGTGTATGTATGAAGAAAGTAAAAGCCAAAGTAGTCGAGCGATCGAATGGTCGTCGATGGTGTCAGTCGGCTCGTGACTAAAAAAAACCATTCACAAACACATAAACATACACTCTGTCTCACAACCTACCACAGTGCAGTTACCACCGCACACCCCTCCCCACAATAAACACCACCTATAACTCACCAACGAATGACTAAAACTAAACTCTACCACTACCCACCAGACGATTATTTTCAAAACATTGCTTTCGAGACTCGAAGAATGGTGTCGCATGCAGCAAGCAGCATTTAACTACACCAATGTTGTTGTAGTTCGCATTGCTTGCTTGCTTGGTTGTTGGGACGGACAATCGTCCCGCAAAAGGATGTGATTTGCGACAATAATCATCAGGGCAACATTTAAAGCCCAAATAAGCGAAAACAAAAACAATAACTGGTGCAGAGGAGGGAGAGCTGCTCCAAAATCAAAACACCACATGCGCTTTTACATGACGCACAGCAAGATTAAACAGGACGCCAATGAACGCATAGAAGATGGGAGCATTGTAGAGGTGTAAAGTATTTTTATGTTAATTTTTGTGGAAAAACCAAAATCACGAAAGAAAAAACAAACGACACATAGGGCACAAAAAAAATATTTTAAGGAAAATATTATTTGGGTGTGGAGGTAAATCACCCCCTACCCGTCTACATTACTAAGAAAGAGAAGAAAGTGGTTTAGTATGAGAAAGAAAAATAAAAAACTGCCATTTGCCATTTTCTTTCAGCAAATCATGGAAATATTGCTATGGTATAGCCAGAAGTGGGGTGGGCGCCATGGCATAAGTGGTTAGTGCGTTCGTAGTGGTCCCACCTCTTCCGAATGTCTGAAAAACGTCCAAGAGTAATAACTTGTCACGGAAAGCTTCTTAATTCGCCTTTCGGATACGGCATTAAATTAAAGGTCCCGAGCCAAAAAATTTCATTATTTATTATTATACACAAAAGTGGAGGAGTAAGCTTTAGCTAGGAGCACGAGGCATGACGTAAACTGTCTCCCCTTTTCTGGAGTATCCTTGTATATGAACTAATCCAGCGACGAGCTAAAGCAGAAGCATCATGGCAAGAGGGAGTTTCGAGGAAGTGCTCTGTAACATAATCGAAAACGGATTAACTACGACGAGCAGATGGTACATAGAGGTGGGACCCGGGGTAAACCCAAACCAGACCACACAGGTTCAATAGAAAGAAGCTGGGGCGAATGCACTCGGTTGTCCTCAACCAAGAGAAGATTATTATCAGCAGAGGTTAAAACCTTGGACTAATATTTTAGGGCAATAATGCAAAAATGAAAAAGAAACTTATACTGTGAAGAAGGTGGCAAGAAAACCAAGTTACGTTTAAGCACCAAGAAGAATTTCAGAATTGCTGATACTAAATACCAGATACCGGCTGAAGTATATGCCATCGAGAGATGTGCTCACTTCAATCTGGAAAGGAACTACATGACACATGAAATTGCTATCATGACAGACAGCCAAGCTGCGCTGAGGGCCTTAGATACAATCCACATCACGTCCGAACTTGTGCATGAATGCATAGCGAAGCTAAACAGACTCGGCGAAATTAACACAGAATGTTGGTACTGGGTGCCGGAAGACACAGGCATAAAATGCGATTAAGCATCGGATACACTTGCTAACAAGCCCGAACCCTTCTGTGGCAAAGTGTACTGCATAATGCGGGAAGAGATACGCAGAATGGGTAATGCAGCTGCTTCCTTAAGATGGAAAAATCTCCGAGACCTACGACAAGCAAAGAAAATATGTTGGGAAACTATGACCCAATTAGGTCTCGCTCGATATTGGGACAGAATAAGTAATGTAAGAATTATTGCGGGATTAACAGGTCATGGTAGACTAAAAGGGCACCTAAAAAAATTAAAATTAGAAGAAGTTTGCAGTGCTATTAGAATACACCCCATTTTCATCATTAGTGGTAGAGGTAGATTGGTTAAAAGTGGAGGACTATATTTTCACAATGTTCGCAACAATGGGTTCCGAGAACATTGCGGCTGCAGCTGCGAGTGAAGGTGAGGTGCTAAACTTATCGATTGCGGGTCGATATTTCTTTTAAACACATATATAAATTTATTGCCCAGGAAGAACCCCCTGAATGAGTTACGTCACGGCAATAAGGTGGGCTATGCCAATTATTAGAATTACTAATAAAAATCTAAGGATGTAATTTAGAATTAATCACATTGCTCACATTTGTAGTCGGTTTCAATTTCAGGAGAATTGGGCATCTCTGTGACCAGTTTGTAGTGAATTTTGCGCAAGGACTTGGGCATGTGATTGCTCTGATCAAAGAACTGAAGCCGAACGACCCCATTTCAGTGACTGTGCCCTATGATTCTTGATTTTAATCGCAAAATCAATCTCAGCGATTAAGCCCACTGCCAGCTCAAAGCCAAAGGTCAGAAAAACAAACGAAAAGCCATTTCATGCTGGATGGGTTATTTTCCCATACTCTTCTTCAATGATGCTTTAGCAACACAGTCATGGTCAATAGAGATTGCTTCCAGACTATGTTGCCTTACTGTTTTTGTGTTCAATTGGAATAGGTTGACTTGGAGTCTATCTGGTTTCAACAAGACGGTGCCACATGCCACATGCCACACAGCTGGCAAAATATCCAAGTTATTGAAGACAAAGTTCGGTGACCGGTGTTATCTCCAGGGGCCCATCATGATTACCGCCGCGAAACAATTTTTACACGATAACGCGTTTTATTTGCAAAGTTTTCTAACCGACACTGTAACTTTACTACCCGTCGGCAATTTCGTTTAGTCAGCAATATGGCGGAGACAGAGCAAGCAGACTAATTTCTCAGTTTATTTTTGACATTTTGGTTGGTTTTGGTTTGGCGTTCTATTTGCAAAGCATTCACCACGAAAACTCTTTTACTTTGCCAGCTTACCCGTGGATTTGGTTTCGGATACGGTTTGAGTAAATCGAAATAGGCTCAAATTAGTGCGTCTATGACACCAAAGGGTGCGTTTGTGACATTAATAGCTTTATTGATTTGCAGGGTAGAGTTAAGATCTCTCTCGTGGTTTTGGTTGTCGTTCTAGGTGCAAACTGTACCCTTGGTAGCGTTTTATTTGCAAAATTTTGTAACCGACACTGTAACTTTGTTACCCGTCAGCAATTGATGGGTAAGGTTTCGTTTCTTCAGCAAGATGGAAAGAGGAAGCAAACAGACTAATTTCTAATGGCGGAAATCATGGTAGAATTAACGGCCACGTTCGTGTGATTTGGCATCTCTCTTGAGCAATGCAATAAGTAAGTGACTAACTATACGACCACAGAATGAACATCGAAAGTGCCGGCATACCGCCCGACTTATGCTAGTCATGTAAATTGGAGTCAACGTATTCGTGGAGGACATTTGAATGAATGCATTTCTGTTCCACAATTGATGGCATCGATGGTACTTATTTTTTTTTATCGAAAGGCATTGTCAACATATTTCACTCTAAAATAAGGACATGAATTTCTTACTAAAATTAATTTTATCGATGACAGAACAACTTGAAAGATAAAAACCTTTATACCTATCTTGAAGACAATACAAATAATTAGGACACCTGCTAGCACCACGATGTCAAATATTAATAATGATACTTACAATCGTCACCAACTGGACCTGCTGAGCATTGTGCTGGAGGATCTCTACCAAGGTCTTGTAGTTCCTAAAACGGTTCAAGAAAAGAAACAAATAAAATAACTACATAAATAGATTTGGGTGTATAGACGAAGGGAATAAAAATAGAAAAACAAAAATGAAAATGTGGCGAAATTATTACGATTTTCGCCCAATTCATAACATTCGTTCAGGTGTTTTTCCTATCGAAAGTTCGTTGGCCCTTTCCGACTGTGGGTTGTGCCCAACTTTTGTCCATCCGCCTGAGCACTACAATTGCCACACTGCCCGCCGCCCAACAACAACAACAACAAATTACCAAGTACAAAAATAACATCATGAAATTAGAACTATGTAGTCGGTGGCTGTCGCGTTTGCTTCTGTTACTTTTTTCTTCAATTTCTTGACTAAAATTATACAAAAATAATATACACAGCAAAGCCGAAAAAGTGCTGATCCTTAACTAACTTCGTTGTAACTCTTTTTCTTTTATTTTCCAAAACAGAGTCAGACTAGGAACTCCTTTGTTATCAATGAAGTAAATATGGACTGTATTTGTATGTGTGTGTGACAGTTGCTTTAGTCAAACAGTCAGTCAGTCAGTGGCTGAATGAATTTTTCGGTGCATTTCATTATTAACCAGCAAATTCTATAATAGGACGATTAATCGAAATATCCAGAAGGAAAATGCGAATACAAAATACAAGCTGTATATTAATAACACACGCGCCGCGCCGTCGGCCATCGCATTCAATAATTATAAAACAATAGCTATAGCACTTTATAAAGTAAGGTTGTAAAATCGAAGCAAGGCGACGACGATGATGACAACAGTCGCAGTGCAGTGCAGTGCAGTGCCACCAAGCAATGGACGAAGTGTTATAATGCTTTGTAAGGAAATCTAACGTAAGGAGGCCACAGGAAAGATAAGAATTTAATAAAAAAATGAATACTTTGGATTAATATTTTTACAGATTTGGATAACTTGCTCATGCATTATAATCTCATGAGCCTCTGCGTATGTATGATCCATTTTGGAATTTGGATATACATATGGTGTATATCATGACAGTCAACTTTCACAAAAACAACTTGTACCACACAACGAGTATCGAATCCGGACAGGGTACTCAATTTAAAAAAAAAAAAAAGAGATGCATTTTTAAAAATAAAAGGCAAAAAGGATACTAATGAAAAAATATACATGAAATACTAAATACGAGTACATATACATAAAAATACTAATTTTATATTTGGGTTTGACAATAAAAAATTAGTTATGTTGGAAATCCAAATCATAAGTATCAAGTTTTTCCATTCTCATTACTTTGCTACTAGAAACCTTTGGTTCAAAATTTTTTAAATTTGCTTTTTTAATTCGTTGGCTGATTGAAGTTTATTTTTATTTTTTGTATGTAGCAGATAGAGAATGTTTTTGACGGACTGACTCTCGCCTAACTATTGCAATATTTTAAAATATCAACTTTACAAGGATCAGCTGATTTGTTTAACCTTTGGTCAGTAATAAGTCGTTAAAATTCGCGCGAAATGGAAAATTAGTATATATAATATATATTTCTAGAATATATTATATTTATAATAATATTTCAAGGCCGAGCTTCTCGCTACCATTTGCGTTGTGCATTTATATTTTTGGACAAAAATGGAAGGGACCTACAATTTAAGGCCGGATCCGAACGTAATCTTCCCGTGACAAGTTACTACTCTCGGAACGTTTTTCAGACATTTTCGAGAGGTGGGACAACGTGAAAAATACTTTTGGTGTTACTGGGATTCAAGAAACGAACCTCCTGTTCAGTAGCCATGCGCATTTCCAGTTAGCCACGGCGCCCACACATATTATATTTATAGAATATATAAATATATATATGTATATATATATATATATATATATGTATATATATATATATATATATATATATACTGATATCATCTTTTTGAAAATTAGGAAAGGAAAGTGGCAAAACAGTAAATAGAGAAATTTGAATAAATAAGTGACGTCAAAATAGTGGTTGTTATGAAGGATATTTCATAATGAATAAATTATTTTTAACTTGTTATGATTCTATCTATCTAGTAACAAGGAACAGAGACCAAATTATATCGTTAAATGACCTGTTTGAAGCAGAACCATCATTGTATGATAGCAGAAATTGAACTAATAGGAATGAACATGCCCGGGTAGAAAATTTGGAAGAAATTGCTAATCAGTAGAGAAACGTATGTCCCTTTCGATTTGAAGGGTAGAGTTAAGATTTCTCTCTCGTGGCTTTGGTTTGACGTTTTACTTGCGAACCCGGGGTACTGTTTGATTAAGCGTTTTATTGGCAAAGTTTTGTAACTGACATTCTGTACGTCTACCCACTTATATCGCGCCGCATTAATCACGACACCAAACACTTTCTATTGTTCCTTCATCTACACTTAAGCTCAAAAAAACTTGACATGTTAGTTCGGACATGATACCCAGAATTATCTAGTAACATAAATTTAAAATACAGTTTAGCACATTATTTTGACGTGAGTGCAAATATATATTTAAAATTCTATCATCTTTTTAAAATGTTCCATTTAGCTCTTTCAGTTTGCAAAATAGAGTAAAGTTTTCTCATCGGTGGTTTTTACGTTTTATTTGCAAACTATACCCGGATACAGTTTAATTCTCAATTTTATTTGCAAAGTTTGGTAACCTACACTGTAACTTTGCTACCCGTCGACAATCGACGGATAAGTTTTCAGCAACATGACGAAGAGTGATCAAACGGACTTATTTCTCAGTTTGTTCTTGTCAAATTTGTTTTCGGTATGGCATTCTATTTGCAAAGCATTAATCTGTCACTTTGACAGCATACCCGTGGGTATCAGTTGAGCTAATCGAAAGATGCATATATTACCTTCGCGTCGGCATGGTTCTGACTGTCGTTCGTTCATTCGGTGGTGGAATCTTGCAATCAATTTTCCGTTAACAATACTTTGTATTAAAATTTGATAGTGATCGGGCCCCGGGGTTCACATATTATTCAGCATTTATAATGGAATTCAGACTACTTTTCGCGCATATTTTATCATTAAGAGAATTTACATGAAAAATTATATTTTTTATGGGTTGTTTTTTTTCGTTAATTGATCATTTTCGGATGACGGCCGATGAGAGCGTAACCCAAAGCCCCTTTGTTACAAAACAAATGTTCATAATATGCAACAGTGTTGACTGCGTATGACATGACAGCCGATGAAAATCAAATCGAGTATCGAATTTCGACGAGCCGTACAAGACCGAGACAAATATGTATGCGGCAGAAGGAAAAATATCACACCACGGCGGTTATGAACGATGATGTTGGTGGTGTCGTCGAGCCGAGTAGCAAGAACACGAAGCACAAGTATGAACGAAATACCAACATTCTGTTCCTTCAAGTGGAAAGGAAATAGAAAGTACAGTGGCCTGCTTCCTTCTTATTGTTTCCATATATATCACGATTTTTTCAATTTCCAGAGTAGATCACTAACCAGGCATGCAGCGACGGCCAAAACTAACCAATAATAATTCTATTATACCAGACAGACATCCAGTCATCCAGACAGCCAAGTGTATTATATGATTTGTCCCCGACGACTGTCAGTTTTAAAAAAAACCTTGAGTCTGACTCCTTCTAGAAGATCAGGAAAACTCTAAATTCGGAAAATATTTTTAAATCTTCTTTTGAATCCACCAACTGTATAAAACCCGATCAGAACAGAGCGGAGCGCCCTGAATAACACACCTTTTTCTTTGCACAATTATTCAAATTTTTCGGTCTCGATTCTTCAGCACGATTGTTTTGTATTACATTTTTTTAAATTTTGATTTACATATTCACACACGCACTTCTTATTTTGCGATTTTCGCCGCCCCCAGCATAAAATTATAAAAATCTATATATTAATTAAATTTTATGAGAAAAAAAAACAATTGCAAGAGACGAAGTAATGGAAATTAAGTTCAATTCAATTGAATGGATATATGCATACTTGAACGTACCTTGTTGATTCTTTTTAACGCCATTTTATAATTGAAATTTGATTATTGTGTGTGGTTTGGTTGAGGTTGAGGAAAAAAGAAGAAAAATTTTAATTCCTAACTCAATTCTCGGATTTTTTTCTTCTGCTGCTTTTTGTTAAACTACAACCACACGACGTGCGACGACAACGACGACGACTACACTTCGACGAAGGAACGAACAACGACGACGAACGTAATTGCTGCTGCCTGCTGCTGCTGATGATGATGGTGGCCAAGGAGGTTGAAGTTTCTTTCTTTCTCTATGTCGCTGTTGAGATTTTTTCCCCTCAGTGGGAAAAATTTTATTTCTTCGCAGATTTTATTCGCAAGATTTAATTATGAAATAAAAATTAAATTTTTGCGACTACGTTTACTTTTTTATCGAACGTCTGAACGAAAAAAAGAAAGAAATTGGTTGGAAAAAATTCAACACACGACGGCGATCGAGAAAACTATATTTAAGAAGAAATCCTCTCTATGGTTGGTCGTCGATTGAACTGCTGCTATTTTCCAATTTCCATTTGGTCCGTTGTCGATGTGCAGTATACAATAGGAGTTGAATAAGTTCTATACTGGGTGTAAATGATCTGTGTAGTGTACCAGTATGTTGGTCTCTCTTTGGCTCAAGAGATTTTTAAACCAGTAGTTCTTTCTGTTTCGTTGTTTAGTGGCTCTATTTAAAATTAAAAACGAAGGATTTGTGAAAAAATCGATTTTTTTCTTAGTTTTTGAAATATGCCGCAGTGTTTGCTAAAAAAATTCTATAAAAACGCAAATTTTTCAGCTGATACAAATTGTCAAAATACAAAGCTGGAAATAAAAGATGGATGATTCGTTTTAAAATCATTATATTTATCTCGTTTTAGCACATTGAAATTCGCACAGATGAATGAGTAGTTGTACTGACTTTTATGATTGGTGGTTTTAGTCGATGAAAATGGGTACATATTCATAATTCCAATTCTCGGTCGTTTCTGTCTTATACTATCGCGCTACACTTGAATAGTATCCGATGCCTCTTTTGCAGGTAATGCAGTCTTTATCAAAACAATTAATTTTTCTTTAAATATTAAATAAAATATTAGACAAGTGAAGTCGGGCCTAGATTTTATTGGTAAATAAAGCCCGTATGATACTACATTTTTTCTGGTTTTCAATACATTGAAAATTATAGTAGAGCATTAAGATAGATTTTTATATTCGATTTCCAAGGAAGTGCGAGTGCTTATACATCACAGACTAACAATGCGAAACGTCAAATGCTTTGAAAAAGTAATTCAGTTTAGGGAACTATCACAATGGAAAAACTTAAATTTCATAAGACTTACACTGCCACATGGACAGATGGATGGAGAAAAACAAAGAAAGTCACGATGTTAGAGCGTTTGTCAGTTTATCACTACACTATCCCTCATAAAGATTTTGTGTAACATTTTCTTCTGATTTATTACTGGCATTGCGTCTAGCTAGCGACATACTAATAAATTTCTTAGAAACTATTATTATATAAATGAACTATTCTTTTTTTTTTTTCTGTATAGATTAATACTATATAGTATTATTAATACTATTATAGTATATAGTAGTATAATAGTATTTAGATATCAGTTTAGTTTAGTTTATTGATTTGTTGTTTTTTTGGTACAATACGACATCAGGGTCGTTCTATGTATATGTACTATACAATATAGTTATGTCTTACATAACTATTAAAAGTTTGGTATTATTTTTTAATCAAAATTACATGAATGTGACATTTTGTTGTCGGTTCATATTTCTATATTCAAAAAATTTATTAATTAAAATGCCTTTGTTGCTATAAAAAATTTTTTATTGAACAAAATTAAACCCAAATTTAGAATTTAATTTAATTTATTTTAGTTTAGTTCATTCAATTTTTTTTGGTACAATATAACACGGGTCATTTGTGTAATTACAAGTAATTTCACTATTTAGACAGCAATAAATTCATTATTAACATAAAATAGTTTCAATAATAATATTAAGGCCAGAATTTATAGTCGTTACTGCTACTTAAACTCATCCTATTGCAATGGAATAGAGTGGAATGGAACGCCGTTACATTTCTTGTAGCTACCATAAACAAAACCGTAGCTTTTAGCTATAAGGCTAAATTCGGTCCTAATAATATGAAAGTAATAGTTTAGGATTTAATTAAGGTTTAATGAAAATAAAAATGTTTTACAAATGATAAACGAAAAACATGATAACAATAAAAACTCTCCACAAAAATGAGTTTTTCCCAAGGATGGAGTTTACCTTTGCTAAATTAAGTTTTGTGTTCTTAAGGATCGCATGAAATCAAGTTTTCAAACAAATAAACAGGCTGGCGAATATTGATGACTTTATTAATTAACCTTAAAAATATTTATGTTCTACTTTATCTATTTTTAGTATTATGAAACTAAACATGTTTACTAATAAAAATACATTTTTAATTTAAACCGTTTAAAACAAGTATTTTGAGTAGTAGTTTGCTTTGATTTGAAACAAATTGCAAAATCACGTTGAGTTAATTTTTTTCCCTTTTTTTTTGTGATTTGTCAATGTTCATCCACTTCTGAGCTATGTTTAAATTTTCAAGTCTCTAGCTCAATGCGAAGTTAGCTTCAAATCAATTACAAAATTCCACCCGCACAGACAGATATACACGAAAGCGAGCTAATACAAACGTTTTGGAAAGAAATGATTAAGACACGATTCTCTATCAATTTGAACAAACCCTAGTAAAAGTAAACTGCAATATCCTTATAAATTGCAAAGAATAGCACTATCTTCTCCCTTCACACCTTGGGAAAAACCAATATGAATATTCTTAACAACACCAACGTTCACATATGTCAAACCAAAACCATCAACTACCAATTACCGACTTCATAAACTCAACACAACGGCGGCGCACCACCACCGTCACCTAATTATATACATCTTTTAACGCGACATTTAAACTCATTTCTTATTCATAATTCATTAATAAAATTAATTTCAACCGCAAAGTAATTCGTTACTAAAATTACTTCATTAAATGCACAAACATACATAAGTAAAACAAATTTTTTCATACCCATCCATGGAGATAAAACAAAAATAAAGAAAGTGTTTCCCGAAGTTGACAACGAAAACGTCCTTCCCAAGTGGTGATAAAATTTCAACAGCAAGCAAAACAAGAGAAAAAATCAAAAAGTCGACACACAAAAAGAACTGCATTGCGAAAACTCGAGATTTTTTGTATTGTGTGCGACTTTGGTGTGATTATTGCTAGTGTCTGTGGTCTGACAAAAAAAAACCCTCATTGAATCGTTCCTTTTTTCAGCACAGCACAGACTTTTCCGGTTCGGTGCGGAAAATGGTAACGTGTGATCGCGTGTATTCATCAGCAATAGCAACTGTCCCCGTTTTTAATTTAATGCCCGACAATAATTCCTAATAGTGATTTTGTGCGAATAGACAACGCGATGGAATCACCAGCAGTTCCAGTCGAAGGGTGTACCACGACCACCGCTGCTGCCGCATCTTGCTGTGGCCATAACGACGAAGCGTCGTCGTCCCCATCTTCTTCGCCGCATCAAGGGAGTGGTTATTGCGATGATGATGGTGGCAATAATGCTAATAACGTTGGCGTTGCCGCTGTCATTTCATCTGCCACCGATCAAATTCTGGACATTTGTTACGTTGATGAAGCAGCAGCGATTGTGGCCGACGCAGGCACACACCCATCTGCGTCTGCACATCAAAATGACGAGAAGAATAATTGTTCACAATTATTGTCGACACCAATGACGACTGCGACAATTGCTGCTGTCGTCAGCGACAGGCAAAAGTTTTTACTCTGTCGTCGTTTTAAGGATCCTGGATTTTTTAGGAATTTCAATTCGTTACCTCTGTTTGTTTATGCAACGTCTACGGCCAGGACAACATCAGGAGCGATGGTCACTAATGATGGGATATATAGACGAGCGGCAAATACGATGGTAAGTTACGTAAATGTTTTGGTTATTAAAATATGTCCTTAGAAACGAAAGGACATGTGCAGCAGTCCAAAGCTACAGAAGAACGTTGCTGGTTGTCTTGCATGTTCGGTTATGTATAAGCGTGGGTTACCTATTTTTGTAAAAACAACTCAACGACCTAATTATAAGGAAATTCCTGTCCTCATTTAATAATTTGTTGAGATTTCTAAAATCGTGTCATCGTTTCTATCAAAGAATCGTAGTCATGTTGAATGCTTTTAACCCTTCTCTGCATATATTTCAAACGCAAAAGAATTGGTCCAATACAAATAACTGACCTCCAGTGCCGAGTGCCGT
This sequence comes from Nephrocerus scutellatus, assembly GCA_947095585.1. NCBI lineage: Eukaryota > Metazoa > Arthropoda > Insecta > Diptera > Pipunculidae > Nephrocerus > Nephrocerus scutellatus. The sequence continues at coordinate 118,622,445 of OX352761.1, forward strand.
CACCTTTTTTTTTTTTTTTTTAATAACAGCCCATTCCCGCGCTGTCTGTCTCTCGCCTTCAGTTTGACTTCACGCCAAACACCTACTGTACACTTTTCCCTTTCGATTGATCTGCGTCACGTGTTCACTTGGCGTCACGGGTTTCGTCTTCCTTTAGGGTTTCATTTAAAGGCAATTTTCGCCATGTCATTGTCCGGTTTCCGCAGGGTGTACCCTATCCATTGCCATTTAAAACGCTTAATTTCGATTCGATGGTTTCGCTCATTAATTGTCAGAGCAAGTAGATCCAAGTTTGAGATCGTTTTTGGTCAAAAGTTGCCAAAGATTTGTCGTAGACACTTGTTAACGAATACTTGTAATTTGTGAGAAATGGTGGTTGTTACTTTCCAAGTCTCACAACCATATAATATGACCGATTTAGCACTAGAGTTGAAGATCTTTAGCTTGGTGCTCCTTGAGATGTTTGCGCTCGTTTAATGAGTAGTAAGCAAGGCGTGCTTGGTTTATGCGGGCTGTCAGTCTGATTCGGATCCGCCGTTCTTAGTAGTTAAGCTCACTAAGTAGCTAAATTTCTCCACATCTTCAATGACTATCGTTGCATCGTTGCTGATTATGATGATATGATTAACTCACGGTTGTCGGTCGTGCCAATTCGCAGCAACTTCGTCTTTGAGTAGTTAAGCCTTAGGCCAACCTGTTCAGTGTTATAAATCAACCTCTCAAGCTTACGCTTCATATCGTCCAATCTGTGAGTCATCAGACTGATGTCGTCAGCTTAGTCGAGATCGATAAGCCGTACATTCAAGCGCCATTGAATACCGTTTGCTACATCGATGTTGATTTGCGCCATAACATGACCCAGAATCACCTAAAAAGTATAGGTGAGAAAATACATCCTTGCATGTCTCCTTTGGAGATGGTGAAAGATGGCGCTTTTCTTTGAAGTACAAGCGGCATCACTATGTAATTCACGGTTATAGTGTACTATTGTATCCGGTATTCCGTGATTTAGAAATCCTTTTTATAATTACTTAATAGTAAATGCTACAATTTTTTGTATTGCATTTAACAGCGTTATGTATCTTCAATTTTTCCAGTCGCTGAGATCACCCTTCTTGCGTATTGTAATGATGACTTCTTGTTTCCACGTACTAGGGATTCTGCACCTTGTCCAGACGTCACGAATAATCTTCTCCAGCACAGGAACAATAACACGTGTGCTGAAGTTAAAAAGCTCAGCGGCCAGGGTATCAGGTTATTTAAGTTGTTTAATTGTAGACTGACTCTATTTCATTTTGAGATGGTGGTGAAGTTGAGATACTTCTTATAGGGTTGCGACGTACTGTTTTCGGGAGTGATTTGATGTTCTCCTCGCTGGTGATATCCTCATAGAACTCTAATAGGTTTTTATAGATTTTGCACTTTCTCCACTAGTTCTACGGATTGCGCTGTAGACCCCACGCAGCTCTATCAGCCTCCGCTGCAACCTCATTTATGAAATGCCTGCAATCGTTTCTTGTAATCCTTTTTACTCGTGCTTCGGCGCGGTTATGTTCCCTCTGCAGTTGTTCCCTTAGCACCGGTGAGCGTTCATATGTAAGCTGGGTTTTAAGATTGCGTCGTTCTTCGATCTGATTCCCCGTGTTATCTCTTATCGATGGCTTTCGTGATGTTAAACAAAACCTAATGCAACTTCTGCAGATTCAGATTCGACGGTGTTCCACCCAGCCAAGTTTGTATGCTCAGCGACGATGTTTGACTCTAGTTGCGAATTAAATTTATTCACCTTGGTCTGATCTTGAAGTCTGATGAGATCGTATTTTCGCGCGATTCTATGTTGTTGTCGAATTGCTCTGAAATTATGCGGTCAGAATTTGGTTTAAATCCAATCAATGACTTTTTAGCTCTAGCTGTAATAAGAATTCCAACTCCGTTGATTTGAGAACCTTTATTGCCACTAAACATTGATAATGGCCAGATTGTTCATAAAAGTCGCCTTGACCCATCCATCTTGCTTCGTTAAGGCCTAAAGTTAGTAGTTGGTAGCGATCCATCTCAAGACAAACTGGAGACAGTCTTGACGGCTCTGGCAAAGTGCAGACGTTCCACGTTCTGATTTTAGTCCAGTGTCGATAGCCAAATGTCTTTTGCAATATTTCCGTGTCGTATCCGACGCCTGTTTCCGTTTCTTCAGTAATTTGTTTTTTACCGGTAGGTTACTAGTCTGGAGGGCCACAAATTGTAATTGAGTGGTCATCTCTGTCAACGAATACGTCAACGCAACTGACGCAACGGATTCTATAGGCTGGGCCCTTAAGGCAGCAAACAGTGGTTATATCATCCCAAACTTCTTATATCTTTTCCTTTAATTCAATTATTATGTTCTTAGCCGAATTTTTCTCCCTTTTTTTTAATTTTTCTCCACAAAGTCTCAATAGGAGACAGTTCTGGGCAGACAGTTTTTGCAGGCCACGTTATGCTTCAGCTGGCGTTCTTAAGATCGCACTACTTCAAATTCGCGGCCCACTATTTTAATTGAGGGACCAATGTTGGATCTTCAACTCGCAGACGTGGCCACCATGTACTTTGTTTTGCTCTCATTTATGTGCAGCACGCTTGATCTGAATGAAAGCTTCCTGAACATCTCTTGGGTTTTTAACAACGATGTCAATATCGTCTGCAAAAGCCAGTATCTGAATGGAATTATATAGGATTGTTCCTCTCGTCGATACATCGGAGTCTCGCATCACTTTCTCCAACGCCAGGTTGAAAATGATGCAGGTCAGTCCATTCCCTTGTCAGAGCCAGTTATAGATATTGAATGGGCTTGATAGGGATCCGGATATTTTTGCTTGGCTTATTAAATTGGTCATGGTCAACCTACACAGTCGTGTCAGTTTATTTGGGATACCAAATTCTCTCATGGCTTTATAAAGATCTACTCTGGCTATGCTATCATAAGCGGCTAAGAAGTCTATAAAAATATGGTTTAGTGAGTTCTGACACTCTAAAAATTTTGGTCACCTGCTCAGGATGAAAATCTGATCAATTGTGGATTTGCCTGGGATGAAGTCACACTAGTATGGGTCTTAGCGTATGTATGTTTGAAGGATAGAAGAGAAGATCGCGGTACCTAACAACGTTACACCATGATAATTGCTGGACGATATGATATCTCCATTCTAATGTATATGACGCATAAAGCCTCTTCTCTCCAGTCTTCCATCATCGTTTCATCCTTGAACTTTTAGTTCATTATTTGCTTGGTGTAGTGCGGGACCTCCTGATTTGATCAGCTCCGCTGGGATACCATCTGATACCGAGGTCTTACTATTTTTAAGACAATTTATCACTCTGCTAACTTCATGTATGCTTGGTGGCGGCAGCATAGTGTGGTCGTCGGTCATTGGTAGAGCCTCCAGTTCCTCAGTTAGGTGGCCATTTAGCAACTCATGAAAGTTCTCTTCCCATCACTCTAAGATGCCTCTTTATCTTTGCTGTATGTGAAAAGCGTTGTATATTGCGTCATACCGCGGACTCTTTGGTAGAACTTCCGCGCCTGGGGCGGTACTCGTTCTCTCTACACTGTTATAGTTCACGGACGAGGTTCTTTTTCCAGGCCGCTTTCTTTCGCCGGTTTTTTTCATATCTTCTGAGCTCTTTATATTCTTCTTCAATTTTATTAGTTTTGCTTAATAACCACGAATAGGAAAATGTTTGCTAAAAATACAATACTGGACCAACTATTTTGTGTTTGGCCTCGTACCATGCTGATTTTTCTCTCTCTTGATATTTTGTTAAGTTCTCACAGTTGCAATTACCAAATTGCAATCGATCAGAAAATTGCCGGGAAGTACCCTACCCACCATTTATTTATATCCGTCTCTGAATAATCATCAGCATCGGATGTTGATGCACATGAGTTATGACTTTGGATTGGAAGCATTATTTAGGTTTTTCTTTTTTTTTTTTGTTTAGCTGGACAACGGTGCAGTACTTTAGGTTCTTTCAAATGGTTCCACTGGGTAATTTCTGGGTATGTGTGCGTGTGAGCGCCGCGCGGAGCAATATGTTCTTTGCACGTAATATACTCGTAGCGTTGGCTGGTGCTGGTGTTCCGCGCATCGATTCCACGATTATGTGCACTTGTTGGCTGTGTTTTTATTTATTACAATAACAAAACAGGATTGCATCTGTTCAGAGTTCTGCTCTGTTGGTTATTGTAAAAGTGCGATCACCCGTTCGCTTTTCATTGCCTGTTCAGAGGCATAAAAAAGAGTCAGTTAGAGCACACGGTACCCACAACAATGATGTTTGTGTTTTAAATAAAAGTTTTAAAAATTACAAATAAAAAGGCAAATAAATGTAAAGGCAGGGATGTAACAATTTTAAGAGTTTATAAAATGTTCAATCGAGTGTTAATAGCTTATTAGAAAAGGGTTTGCTTTGCTTTGCTTTGCTTTAGGCGTTAGACACTACTCTTGTTGGGTTTATTTAATATTCAAGTTATACTTTACAAGATTTAAGACAAAATAATAAATGAATATAAAAAATAAATATAACACTAGTGAGATATTAACAAACTTAATATGTATCTCTATTCACAAGGAAGATGTATATGTAAACGATTACAATATTTTTTAAATACAGAGCAAGCATTAAGCATCAAGCAAGGACCATTAAGTCCATAATTGGTTACATGAATGGTTAAATGCAAGATTCCCTGCTCTAAATTGCATTTTTGGGGCATAAAAAGGAATTCAGAACTAAGGACAGTCCACCATGTTCGTTATTTTTTTATTTTAATACCCTAGTCCATATGGCATTGCGACCTGAAAGATCTATTGTATCTTAGGGTTTGTTTATTCTAAGAGACGTACCACCTCACTTATTAAAGATAGTAATTCCTTAGTGACAGAATTTCTCAACTCCGCTGTGGAGCATATTTCCTTGTGAAAGATGCGTCTCCTTAACAGAAGTAATGCTGGCCATTCATATAGAATGTGCTCCGATGAGTCTTTATCTTCCAAGCAGTACCTAAATTCTGTCCTGAGCCCACACCAATTTTGTTAATGTGATATCGCAAGCCACAATAACATATTAGAAAGCTCACCAGCTTCCTAATGCTATCCCTATTAAAGTTAAGGATTTTCTTGTAGGAGAAGGGCCTGATTAATTGTTTTGACGAAGTTTGTGTCTCGGCAGCCTAGTTGACACCACAGTAGGTTTCAGGTCATATGAACGCAGATAACGAGCCAGCCCTAGCTAGTCCATCTGCAGATTGCCGACAATTCCCTAATGAACAGGGACCCATCCGAATTCAACTATGTTGTGTCTGGCAAGAGATTGCAGTGCATCGCAGCAGTCCCTGGCTGATAACGAGCCCATTAAGTTGGACGACAGCGCTTAAAGTACTACCTGGCTATCTGAAAAAATATATATTATAGCGTCCTTAATTCCTTTACTAAGATTAATTATGGCGCAGATCTCAATGGCATAGAGTTTCGCCTGGATTTTGTCCCATTGGTATCGAAACTTTGGTTTGGGTCCAAAGACTCAAGTTTCCATCTTCGATCCACCCTTTAGCGTCCAGTACAGAAACACCATTGCACCAGTTTCTACCTAAAATAACCTGCCGAAATAGTGCTTCCTGAACATAATGTCGCGGATTGTGCAGAACATGTCTCTTTCAGGAATTGAGTCAAGAATTTTCAGGTATCCACCACCTGGTTTGTACCTGTATTCTAGTTGCAGCTTAATAACGCATCTAGCAGCCTGATGAAGATTTGCAAGGGTGAAAGCTCTACAACAGCTTCTAATACAGTCGTAGGGTAGGTGCGCATGGCAGGGCACCTTCTGTGATTCTGCCTTTCCTGTACGCAAACTGACTCGAGTGCAGAGGTGTAGACAATTCTAACCGGCCTCTAATATGAACATCAATAAGTCTCTCCATGGTTTTGAGGACAAATGATGTTGGACTTGTAGGTGTCTGTATGATTTAGGTTGTATTTGGTATTTGTGGCTCACTAGGCCTATTGCATGTTTGGGGATAAATATCACATTTACCTGTCTCCAGATGGTAGGAATGTACCCTCAGTTGTGTTTTAAAAGAGCCTACTGCATATTTAACCTTATCCGGACTAAAGATTTTACCGGATAAACTATTTACCCTACTAGTAATACAGACCCTTTGGTCAGATGCGTTCAGGTACGTGTATGGTGCACGAGTAGACGAACCTAGAGTACGGTTCTGATTGTATCCTCACGGTCCGACGCCAATATGTGCCATCTGCCATTTTTAATAAACCTACACAGTTTTTCGATCTTAACTGATGCTTTATGGATTCGTGCAGCTTCTGGCATTTCGACAATATTTTCGCAGCATTTCTTTCATGTGGCTCGTTTGGATCGTCTTCATTCAAAGTTGTAATCTGTAAGGGCGATCCTATATTCGACCCAACTCATCGTGCGTTTAGCAGAGTTGAAGAGTTTTCTGACTTTCTTCCTAAGCTTAGCCAGCTGGTCGTTCCATCTGGGAACCTTTACACAAGCTGGTTTTAGGGACACAGCTGTCATGATATTCGTATCTATACCCAAGAGCATCATATCATATGCTGCCTCATCTAAGTCCCATGTGAACTTAATAGATGTACTATTAAGTCTATCTACTTTAAAGAGAACGATATAGATTCCAGTCCGTGGACTTTGGATCATATCTAGAAGAAGCATGTGAAGCATTGTCAGGAAGGTGTGATGTGATGTGATGTGTTGATGGTATGACAGCGAGGCTTTGTCAGACACATGCCAATTTTCAACAAAGTTGGAGATAAATGGACTGGCGAAAGTTATGTCAAGTACCTCATCGCAATCGCATTTTTGAAGGTAGGTTTGGATCGTTTATTTAGTACATCTACTACTAAAAAGATATTCTACAAGACACTCACCCCTTCTATTGATGTCGCTGCTGCCTCAGACCTCATGGTGTGCATTCGCATCGCATCCTATGAGGTACTGGAGGTTTCTGTTCCGGCAGTGCTCTATCAGCTCTTGGACCTCTTATAGCGGAATGTTGTAGTCGTCGCCAACGTTCTGTGTTCCCCTCTCGGTCGAAACTTGAATCAGCAGGGCCACCATGTCTTTCGTTATGAATTCTGGAATATTAAGTTGGTTGATGTTCTCGCCGATCAAGCAGGCCGCCCTTGGTACTGGCTTCCCGCATTTACATATCAACTTACTTTTCCCGTTCGGTAGAAAGATGAAAGTCCGCTAATAACCCAAGTTTCTTGGTTGAGACCAAGGATTATGTTTATCTCGGCGAACAGCTTGCTCAGGGTATCCGACGCCCCTTTCGCGTGATGCAGGTTCGCCTGTAACATCCTGATGGAGTCCTCCCTCGATGCTGAAGTTGAAGAGGAGGCTTTGGCAAAAGCAAGAGCACTCTCTCTATACTTGCCCTTGCGTAAAGCATGTTTAAGCCGCCTTTTCTCTAGCGAGTTCAATTTAATAAATCCGCCTGGGTGTTGCTTGATCAGCAGCCGATCTTATGCCTTACACGTCCTCAGTTTTGACGCTCTCGTGAGCTACAGATGGGGCCCGTATGGCTACGCCGTCTGAACTCTGGAGAGGGTACGGCTGCTCCACAGCAGACCAAGCAGTTGAGGCCAACATGGGGTTGGCTATCGAGAGGTCAACAGCTTCTCTAGATACAGCGGGTTGCCTAACAACAGGACACGAGGTTGATGCCCTTTTAGATGCATCGATCTCATAATTATTAAATCTTGAATCAATAATGACCCACGAGAAACCGAGAAAAGTGGTCACCCTTGTCAGAGCGCCTGCCAAGGGAGAGCTAGTTAAAACCGAAGGTCACCAGGTATTCGGAGTCCGCATACTAGCGACTAAGCTCCCTCTTAGACATGCATCCATCGGCACACGCTGTTCCACCTTGAATTAGGAATAGCTTTTACTGAGGATAGGACAAATCCGTTGCCTCAAACCCTCCTCCTTTTATCGGGCTTGGGACCGGCATACTACCCTTGTATCAAAGCGCAGTCTCGTGATCATTTGTCTTGTGCCTGTTATATTTTTGCACACAAATGGAAGGGACCTACAATTTAATGCCATATCCAAGTGCTGGTTCTGATTTACACCATCATTCTATCAAAGGCTATCACCCACAAAGATCTCCTGTTTCTTCGAAGCCTACCAAGTTATTGCTTAACACCCAATTCTCCGATCCATAGTTACTTCTACCGAACCGACCACATCCTTCACACAAGCTTGCACTGGATGTTTCGGTTTCTGTAATTAAGGAGTTTTTACAGCTTTGTTAACTTTGAACAAGCTCGCCTATCCAGCTAAGCTCCAATTAAACTTTATTATTTTTTAAACCGCTTCCACTCATCACATTAAATTCTCTTGTCGCAATCATTCAATGACCATCTCTGTAAGACGAATAATGCTTTAATGTCTGACATTGATTGCTTCTTTTAAAATCATTGGATTCCGTATTTTTTTGTTTTGTTGTCTTACGAAGATCAGTTAAGCTTAGGAAATGGCTTGGCATATTGGGAAATGTGAAAATTTACCGGTGATGTAGTTGTTGCTGATTTTATTATTTATGTAAAATTCAGCAATTGCCATTTAACATTTACACATCAATATCACAATTTTTATGGGTTTTTTATTGGCCAATCTACCAGCATGACTGACTCATTGGCACGAGGCCGGATGGGTGTCCTCGAAGTGTGCAGCGATGGTGAAAATATCATTACTACAACTATTTCGGTATTTATTATGTATTATTATCGAAGTAAGTTTTAATGCTGGTGTAACAATAGGCTTTCAATACCCGGCTAGTACCTACTTGGTTAATACTTGAAATTGTGTTTGTGGTCGACCGACCGCTTGTATAAATGAGCCCTAACGATGGCTGGCCGTACCATACTGTACAGTGCAGGTGTATGCAATGTAATGCTCTGCTGATCCTACGGTTGAATTGCCTCCCCATCCCTCCCCCGTCATAACACATCATTTGTGCAATTCACTGAATTGAAACGCTTCTTTAAGGCCGCTTTTACATTAGCCATTTAAAAGCCAATCAGTGTTATTATTCGATGACAAAAGTTGGGTGACTCAAAGCTTGACGCTGCCGCATGGAAAAAGAAGAGGAGAGAGCAAGGCCTTCCTGTCACTTTTTAAAATACTTTTTTCGCTCGAATTAAGTAAAAATAATTTCTAAAATTTCACTGAAGAGTGTTTTTCTGCTTGTATGCGTAGCTACCATAAATTGACCCATAAATTGACAAGTCAAATAAAGTTTGCAAGTGAAGTTTTTAAAAACGTGTTGAATCATAAACGTCAAAAGATATGCAAGCGGCTCTCGTGGAAAATATTAAAATACAGTTAATACGCATAATGACATACTCGTACATGACATTTGTATTTTGTCTCATCGTATTGAATCATAAACGTCAAAAGTAGAGTAAGCACCCTTTCGTATTGAAGCATAAACGTCAAATGTAGAGTAAGCGCCTCTTGTGGAAAATATTAAAGTACAATAAACAAGCAAAATGACATACTCGTACATGACATTTGTACTTTCTATCATCGTATTGAATCATAAACGTCAAAAGTAGAGTTAGTACCTCTTGCGGGAAATATTAAAATACAGTAGACAAACATATGACACACTCGTACATGACATTTGTACTTTGTCTCATCGTATTGAATCATAAACGTCAAAAGTAGAGTAAGTACCTCTTGCGGGAAATATTAAAATACAGTAGACAAACAATATGACACACTCGTACATGACATTTGTACTTTGTCTCTTCGTATTGAATCATAAACGTCAAAAGTAGAGTAAGTACCTCTTGCGGGAAATATTAAAATACAGTAGACAAACAATATGACACACTCGTACATGACATTTGTACTTTGTCTCTTCGTATTGAATCATAAACGTCAAAAGTAGTGCAAGCAGCTCTCGTGGAAAATATTAAAATACAGTTAATAAGCAAAATGATATACTCGTACATGACATTTGTACTTTCTATCATCGTATTGAATCATAAACGTCAAAAGTAGAGTAAGTACCTCTTGCGGGAAATATTAAAATACAGTAGACAAACAATATGACACACTCGTACATGACATTTGTACTTTGTCTCTTCGTATTGAATCATAAACGTCAAAATATTTGTTTATTCGCTTTTAAATTTATCCGCCAGGAGGATTCATATTCATTTAATCATCATTAACGATCAATTCTTAAAAGATCGCTACTTCAGAGTAACCTCCTAAAACTTCTTTTGGCATTATTCGCTCAAAACTACAATGTAAACGGCGACTTAGAGTGTATTTAATTTTTATGTATAAACCGAGTCTTGTATCGGTGTACCTTGAGCATTGACTCGAAATGAAAATATCCAAATGCAATGAATGCAACAATAGCGGGAGTTGGTTAGGCTTGAATGCCATAATTGTTCATAATAAGAGAAAAACAACTACAGCAGCTCAACAACACAATACAAACGTTGGTTTGTTACTGTAATCTTTAATTTATGATGATTTTGCAGATCTCAAGCTCTCCGTTCTTCCGGAGATCATCCATGTATGATGTGGTCATTGCTCTATTAGAAGCGATTCGAATGATTTTGATTCTAAATTTCGATTTTGACTTCTCTCCCTCCCTCTCGCTCCCCTTATTTCCCAGTCTTAGCTTCGATTATCTTAGGTACAAACCCTGTAACTGAAGCACATCTAAAGCTTGACGACTTTTCTTATGCGGCCCCGTCATTTTGCGGATTCATTGCATCTGAGCATCATGGCCATAGTGTGTTATGTGTATTGTGTATGTGTGCGAGTGAGAAATCCAACACAGCGTATCCAAATTTGTTGATGAAATATCAGTGCAGTAGCAGCTGTGTACATATTCAGAAATTAGCAAGGAGGAGCGAATCATATTTGAAGTTTGAATTTGAAATTGAAATTGACGACATACGGCGAAGTGTCGTGCAGTGCAGTGCCGTATTATGTTGCCGGTTCGGTGGTTAAGTTTTGAGTGCATTAAAGCGTTGTACGTAACGTACGCACAGCCACATCCCACTACGTTCATGTGACTTCATCATGTATATTGTGTTGCAGAACAGAGTGAAACTCGGCATTATTATTTGTAGTGGCTGTGGCTGTTAGACGGAAATGTGTTTTTTTTTTCTCAGAACTGCCAGATGCGAGGCAATCGTCTTAATTTTTTTAAAATTAATAAATCGTACAATCAACTTAAGTGGAACCCAATCAATTTATAAGAAACCAATTATCAAAATTTCCCTACAAATTACTTTTATATAGAACTATGTGAAATACCCAGCGTTGCCTGCCTGCCCCAACACTCTAACATTTGCAAAAACTCGAAAAACTGTCTAAGTAAACTGTCATTTCAGGCTGTCAGATTTCCATCAAAATCATCTGGCCCCTCACAATTTATTTAGCTTAAATACGAATTTTCATTCTGATAAGTTCAGCTGTCTGGGCTGTAGGCGCCACATGTGAAACACGACACACTTCACACAAGAAGTATAAAAAATTCTGTTTTGGACTTAGACATTCACAAAACTTCAGCTCTTTAGGTCGTGTGGAAAGTAGTTAAAAAGGGCCTCAATGTAGTCGAAAACACAGACAAAAAGGGGTCATGTCAAGTTAAATAAAAACTTTTAAAAACGTAGGGTAAACAACAAAAATATGGCTAAAGCACTAACTGATAAGGTCCAAAAAACCTAGCATTAGGAAGGCAAAAGTTTCAGTTAGAAAATTCACGTAAAAAAACGGTATTTACAAGGGGCCATCAATAAGTACCCGTGTTTGGTAACAGATGGTGTTGCTGAGGGAAGTTGACATTACCGTCGTTTACTGTCATCTGTCACCGTATCTCCTGAGTCAGAAAAAGCTGTGTGTCTGTGGCTCTGTGTCCACTCTACAGCCCAGACGGCTGAATTGATTGAGACGAAAATTCATATTTAAGCTTTTTACATAAATTGGCGGAAATCGGCCAAACGGAAGTGGTAGTCGTAGTAAACAACTATGAGAAAATGCAAAAAATATATATAATTACTGAAAATTCCGGCCCCGTCCGTAAAAGAAAGTGGTGTTGTGCCCACACCTCCATTTTTTATATTTGGAAGGAATAAAAGCGAAGTTGGACGTTGTCTATGGGGCCCATTTACCACGTGGCCGTAAATCTGTTTTTGATGAAGAGCTGTCAGGCCGCCCGGAAGACGTTACCGAGGAAATCGTCGAAAAGGTCCACGACATGATTCTTGCTGGTCGACGAACGAAGGCCGTAGACGTGTCGTATATGAAACTCCAATTAATATTTTAAAAGAAAATTGTGGAAATATATGTCGGCCCGATGGGTGCCGCGATGGCTCACAGTGGACAACAAGCGGATACGGCTTTCAATGTCGAAGCAGCGTTTGGACTTCTTTAAGGTAAATTCGCAGGAGCTTAGCGTAGAGTCGTCACCGTTTTTAAAACCGGAATACATTATTGTACGCCGTAGACCAAGCGACATTCAAAACAATGGATTTTTTCCGGGTGAATCTGCTCCGAAGAAGGCAAGGAAAGGTCATGGCCACAATTTTTTGGGATTTGAAGGGAATAATTTTGCAGAAAGGAAGAACGATCACAGGGCAGTAATACATTAGTATTCAATGAATTATTGGACCGATTCGAATTCGATTCGGAATATTTGGCTAAGAAAAAAGGTGCTGTTTCACCACGATAACACACCAGCCAAATTGCATGAACTGCGCTTGAATTAGTACTCGCCCGATTTGGCTCCCCGTGATTTCTTTCTGTTCCACAAATGAAAACATGGTTTGGAGGGAAAATTTCAGCTCAAACAAGGAGGCTATCGCCGAGACAGAAGCTTATTTTGAAGAGATTGAGAAATCGTATTTTGTGGAAGGGTTAAAGCAATGGAAGAAACGTTGTAACGTCGAACTAAAAGGAGATTACGTTGAAAAAAATAATGCGAATAACTTGCGTCTTTATTCATAACTCGGGTGCTTATTGATCGCCCCTCGTATTGAACGTTTATGTGGAAGAGTTCCGGAAATTGTTAAGAGAATAAGTCCCGAATCATATATGTAAATCCATGTACGAATCTGACCAAATGTCTTAAACAAAATGTCCTGTGCAAAACAGTTCAAGAATCGTGAAATCAGCCATCACACAAACTTCAGAGGGAAGAGCTGTTGTTTGTGAGGATTTTATTCGAAAAACGTTTGACGAATTGTATTTGCAAAAACACAATCATGAAGACCTTCCCGCTCAACCTAACCGAACATCGCGAATCTCGTTTGACTATTGCGACCATCTGTCACTTATACCCCGCTCATACCGAGCTCCTGGGGAAATTGGTCTCCGCGATATCATCGCTCCCAGTGCTATCCACAAAAAAAGGCTGGAGCAGTCAAATCCGGTGAAAACAAATCAACATCACCATTTCTTGAGATAACTTGTTGTGGAAAGAGGTCATGCAGTAAATCGATGTAATGGATGTAAAGGTGGCTCACGCATACACGCATACTTTTAACATTCTATTGGCATATGTACGGCTGCGTAAATGGTCCTGTTAGAGAAGTTATTGTGTTAATTGAAATGGAAACAAATCCAAATCGCATAATTGTGGCCAAAGTTCGTAAACCTGAGCATGGTGTCGAATGATGATGACACTTTCTTGAACAGCAGCAATGTTCTTTGTCGATCTAGCAGAACCTTGTGGCCCACGCTTGGCCCTCTCAGCAAAAGACCCTCACTCCTCGAAATCAGCAATGTTCTCAAACGATCTTTTAGTACCTTGTGGCCCACGCTTGGGCCTATCGGCTACAGACCCTCTCTCTTCAAAATCATTACACACGATAAATAGTGCGTTGCGTTTTGTTGGTACGTTATTTCCCCCAAAAATGTTCTCGTAACTTTCTCATCGTTAGAGTAATCGATGATAGATTTGCATAAAACGTTTTAAAAATTAAAATAGGTTGGTTTATCGAATATTTTTCAATAATAAATTTCACATGTCTTTACTCCACGACTGCCAAATATGAACTGTCAAAACTAATTTTTACCAAAATGGCGGCAAACCAAAGTAGTATATCTTTCCGGTGGATACCATCTATTATTATTTTTTTAATTGTTCTATTTTTTGGGTTTGATCGTTGAGATGCTCAAACAAACATCTTAGTACCCACCCTGTGCCTTCAGTGGAATCACTTATGAGTGTGCCTTTATCAATTATATAAATGAAAGAAAAATATAGTCTGGCAATACCGTAGTTAATTGGTTATAATAATTGTGCCTCTTTCTCTCTCGCTTCTCATTTGCTGTCACTTATGGTTGACGTCTCTGAGGCAACCATACCAACAGACCTCCCCCCATACTTCCAACAGCTGTGCACTGTGTGGCTTAATTTATTTCGTGTTATTGAGCTTCGAGTTCAACTGTGTAGTTTTTGTTGCTTTAAGTAAAGTGACTTCTGCTGCTGTTTGTTGGCTTCGCTGTGGCCGGCGGTGGTGAGCTGTTCGATTGTGTCTTTTTCTCTCCCTCTTTAAGTCAACTCCACGCGATTCGTATTTCGTAGATATGGCTGTAGCCAGCAGCAGCTGCGGGCATATGGAAATTTCAATTGAATTGGATTGAATTGAACTGAATGAGTTAGCGAGTGAACGAATGAACGAACGATCTAAACAAATCGTTAAATTGTATCTATTTCGTTTTTACCCAATCCATCCTCTAACCGCGCTCTGCGTGGTGTTGGTGCCGCCGCGCCATGCCGTCTTCAGTTCTCAGTTCTATATACAAAACAACGTCAATAGTCAGTCGTCGTCGTCGTCGACTTTCGAAGTTGTGTACTAGAAAACTAGAAAGTCGTCGCCGTAGTCTTCGCCGTATCTATCACGTAGGAGACTACGCCGAACACGATAGGAGTCTCTAAAGCTGAATTCAGTCATTTCATCATCAGAGCGACTGTGAATGCTGAGCGAGCTTCGTTGTGTCTTGGCAGTGAGTCAGTCCTACAGTAGTTGACAAACTGGCAAGCAAGCTACTAGTACTATCGGTCGTGTCGGTTGGTCGGTCGGTCGGTCGGTCCGTAGCGGGTTCCTTTCTTAGTTTCTCCTAGCAACATTTCATTGTTGTCTCTCGAGTCTCCTACCTTTAGTCGCGGAAATTAATTTTAATTAAAGATCTATCTGCCATTGTTTAATTCTATGCAGTTCCATCGAGAATACGATTCGTTTCGCTTTTTTCTGTGGATAATTCGGTCTGAGTGTGTGTGAAAATAGCTTAACTACCTACCAAAGTAGCTAAATACTAATTGAAAAGAAGTTAAAGTGAAGCAATTGTTAAAGTGCAATATACAAAAATCTTGACAAAAACCTTTTTGAAAAAAAAAAAAAAAATAATCTGTGTCTGCGATCAGTGAGTGATCAACAACCAACAGTGAGTCAATGTCAATCACTGATCGTCTTGTGATATTCCAAATACCCGTACTGGTACTCCACACATGCACACATTTGCAAATTTTTGAAAGAAAATTTTATGCCAAGGAATGAATGAGTTATAAAAAAAAATTTATTTTGAATTTGCCTGCCCATTGCCAGTGATGTTGCATGCGCATTGCCAAGCAATTTGAGCTCCAATTTGGATTTGGATTACACTTTGTTAGCCTTATACTCGTTAAAGCCTCGCGCGCTTCCAATTTGGATACGACGAGGATTTACAACGTGATCATCATGCGAATGCCGAGTGAAACCCCCTCAATTAAATGGTTAGTAAAAACTAGTATTAGTATTGGTAGTAGTGGATATATGCATTGGCATAAAGCAGCAGCAATTAACACAACGATAGTCCGTAACTAATAATTATCATCCGTGAAGGAATGAGTATTTCTACGACTCTTTATGAATTAATTATTTAAAAATAATAAGCAAAGTAAGACCAGTAGTGCGCAAGCGCGCCGTTAGTTTATAAAGGGTGATCTATCATCAGTTTCCAAACTTTCTTTTAAGAAAAGACAATACAAATTGAAGGAAATCTCTAAATTTTTCTATTAATTGAAAATAACACCCCTCATCGTAAAGCCCTAATTGAGTAGATCTTGAAAACTGCCATCTTGTATGCACGCCACCCAAAAGAGCAAAGTTTTGAGCTTTTCTTCTTCAGAAAAATGCATTTTTCCATGTGGTTTGAAGGAAGTAAGGGGGTTAATTGGTATCATATGAAAGGTAATAAAAATACCTTTCATTAAAAATTGGGGCCAATCAAACCCCCCTTGTCAGAATTAAAGTAAAAAACTGATTTTCACATAAAAATCCAACAAAGGGCCGAATTATATTGATACATCTACCGTTAAAATTGGACCAAAAAACAACCCATAAGAATTAAAATTTTTCATTTAAATTCTCTAATAACCAAAATTATAATGAACAATACTATAAATGCTGAAAAATAAAAAGACATGCGAAGCAATGCAACCCAACGACAAAACAACCCCGATCGTAAAGCAGCGCTTAACAAAGTCAATATAGTATGGCGTGATCTGATGCCGCTATATGGCATGATTATTAAAAAGAACATTGTATAGGAGAGTCCCGATACCGTGTTTCGATTACTACCAAATTTTAATAGAAATTGTTGTCACCGCAAATACGCATGTGTGCAAAGTTTCAAAAAAATCGGACTTTTGGAAGTGAGTTAAAAATCGATCGTAAGATTCCGCCACTGAACGACAGCACCAAGGACAGAACCATGCCGACGCATAGTTAAGGAGTTTAAAATAGCATGGATTTATACAACTCAAGAAATACTCCCGCACACTTTTAAACACGCCCCTACTGAACTTTTGTGGGAAAGTCAGTTTTTTACTCTAAAATCTGTCATGGGGGGTTTGGTTGGCCCTGATTTTTCAATGAAAGGCATTTTTGTTAAAAACTCTTATTTAACTTAACTTGACCCCTTTTTGTCTTTATTTTCGACCCCTTTGAGGTCCTTTTTAACCACCTTCCACCATTTTTTTCCCCGAGTATGACGCGTGTGATGGGTTGAATTTTTTTTCGACTTTGAGGTCATTTTTAAACAACTTCTACACGACCTATAGAGCTGAAATTTTGTAAGTGTCTTAAGACCAAAATAGCTTTTTTTATATTCCGAGTATGACGAGTGTAGTGTGTGGCGCTTGTTGTGGGTTGACTTTTTTTTCGACTTCTTTGGGGTCCTTTTTATACAACTTGCACACGACCTAGAGAGCTAGAATTTTGTGAGTGTCTGAGTCCAAAAAAGCCTTATTTATATACCAAGTATGACGCGTGTCGCGTGTGACGCATGTGATGGGTTGAAATTTGAACTCAAATTGGATAACCCTTTATTTACTTTTTCGTTAATGTTGAACTGCGATGAAGTCGAGGTGCGGCTGCGATTCAGATCGCGCAAAAAAGTTTCGCAACATTTTTATCTTCTGTAACATCTCCTGCTGTGTCATCCGCACGACACTTTCGACTTTTTGGTTCGAGCATCTCGAGCTATGCGGGCAGGCGCACAGCCTAAGCTGCTCGACGACAACGACGATGATGATGAAAAATTACGTGCGATTGATGTGATGTCATGTTATTTCATAGGCTCATGTCATGCTCTTGCTTATGTGCACAGTGCGCACTGCACGGTCTTAAATTAGTTTACCCATTGACGCGCGATGAGCGTGCAATTTCCGCATTCCGCATTTCGCCTGGGTACACATTTGTATATTAAGTGTGTGGTATAGGTGAGCGCATTCCTTATTCCGCACTCACTCTTTAATAATAAAATACGGAATGTACTCCCGATGCCTACTAGTACATCTGTGGAAGTATTATTAACAAATGAAGTAGCTGCCGCCACCTCATACACCGCCAGACAGACTGTCCGGCTTTTAAGTGTTGGACGCATCATAACGTATGCAACATGTAGTTCCAAGCATAACCTAAATTCTCACCCAGCTTCAGTTCCCCTCGCACAATTGGTCATTAAGTAAAAAGTGTGAAATAAATAGAACATAGAACAAAAATGTAGCCGATCGCTAGAAAAAAAAGAAGAAGAAAAAGAGTAAGTGCTGCCTATAATTAAAATTCTATTCATCTAGCCAGAGGAAAATATTGTCGTTGCCTTGCATTTTTCAAATTTTCAAATTCAGTTAATGGATGACATACATATACACACTTGTATTTTGCTGTAATTGTTGTTAAGTGGTTGTTTATTTTTGAGAAAATACGAGGGTAAACTGAAATGTAATCGTTTGTCTACCTAGGCCTAATCAACTTATTTCTTACTTTATTCCTGAACATAGTCTCCTTTAAGGTTGATATACTTCGTCCTTCGCGGGAGGCCAGGACCGAGCCAAATATGATGATACTTCGTCTAACGATTCTCCATTTTTTATGCCCTCTCCGAATAATACGATTTGTCGATGTCCGTCCTCAAAATAATTTTTTCTGTAGTACGAGGGTAGATTGAAGAGTTCTTTAACTGACCAATGAAGAAGACTCGAAAGTTTACAGTTTATATTTATCAACAAAACAACCTCTGGGTTCTATGCCACAAAGCAACAATTTAATATACTAACAGGCATTGTAAAAATGTGGTTTCATCAACTGTTGTTAATTTCTGTAAAATACTTAAAATCTGGTACATATGTTAAAAACATATTTATCCCATAACTTGTAGTTTAGCAAGTGATTTCGTCGCGGCTACCCAGTGATAAGAAAAAACAAGCACAGCTTTTAAAGAAACTGTGTTTGTAAAAATAAATTGAAATTAAATCTAATTAAAATTAAATAAGTGTGCATGTCTGTTCTCTTTGCAAATTATCTAGAAAACAATCAAAGAATACGAAATCAATTCTAATAATGCAAATTTCTTCCTCCTAATTACTTCCTGTGATAATTCCTGCTTTTATACAGTTTCGATTAAGACTCCTGACTAGTAATCGAAATCCATACAACAAACCCTTCTTGGCACTACATTTGATGTTTGACGAAAGTTACCTCCCAATATAAGTAGCTTTTCCCTTTCAAATGGTCGGACGTCATTCATAATTTTTCCTAGCAACAGGTCTATTACTCGAAGCGAATGAGTGGAAAGCATAGATGCTTCGTCACCAAAGCCAACCATAAACACACATTTTCGTAAACATCTCGACCTCAGCGCCACCTTACGGGTTAAAAAAAAACTTAAATTTATCGGAGCACCAAACGATCATATGGTGTGAATATGAACCAAATCTAACCACCCACCTACGGGTAAAAAAAAACTTGAAAACTTATCCAACCATAAACATAAATTTTCGTAAACATCTCGACTCCAGCGCCACCTAACGGGTCCAAAAAAACGTCCAGTTATCAGAGCACCAAACGATCATAAGGCGTATAAATATAAATATATATGAAACAAATCCAACCATAAACTCAAATTTTTGTAAACATCTCGACCTCAGCGCCACCTTACGGGTCAAAAAAAACTTAATCTTATCGGAGCACCAAACAATCATATGGTGTGAATATGAACCGAATCAAACCATAAACACAAATTTTCGTAAATATCTCGATTACAGCGCCACCTAACGGGTCAAAAAAAACACGTAAACTTATCGGACCACCAAACGATCATATGGTGTAAATATGAACCAATTCCAACAATAAACACAAATTTTCGTAAGCATCTCGACTCCAGTGCCACCTTTAAGGTCCAAAAGAACTTAAACTTATCGGAGCACCAAACGATCACGTGGTGTGAATACGAACCTAATCCGACCATAAACACACATTTTCGTAAACATCTCGACCTAAGCGCCACCTTACGGGTTAAAAAAAAAACTTAAATTTATCGGAGCACCAAACGATCATATGGTGTAAATGTGGCTTCGATACATATAGTGGTTTAGGCGGGGTGAGGCGACATGAAAGCGTTATATCCATACAGACAAATAAACAGACAAAGGCCATTATATTATTAGGCGACAATTGTTGCTCTGAGTTGGTACGGAATTAGTAAATTTTACGAAAACAATTCCACGAGGCCTTAAAAAATATCTTTCCCTTACAGGTGGATGTTGGAAAATTTAAAAATTGAAGATTTTGACATTATTGTCGTGCCAAAGATTTTTTAGGTTGGTTGAATAGGTTGTGATTCAAACTCATAGTTATGCATTTCAGCCATAGTTCACGTGATGTGTTCGGGTGTGCATTGTGCTAATGAAACAGAACTTTTCTCCTTCTCTGCGTTTTTATTTATTTCCTCTTGTAATTGACTCAAATAGTAATCCCAGATAACTGTTTGACCCTTGACTGGGTAAATCATGATGATGCATCCAAGAGAACTGATGTCATTACTTTATCCAACTTGGTTTTCTTCGGCTGAAATCTGGTAATCCAGATCTTATTCACGTTTTTGATTGGTCTTAGCAGTTAAGTGATGTACTCATGTCTCATCTGTCGCCACAAATCTTCTTTTAAATCGTTTTGAAACAGCTCCAAACATTTGCGAGATAGCGTCTCGTGCTTTTGTTCAATTGATATCACTTGCGGAACTCATCTTGTAGAAAGCTTGGAGAAGATTTGCATAACATATCGTTAACCTTTAAGGAAGTAAGTAAGGAACAGTATTCAAAAAATAAAAATAACAAATTAAAAATAAACAAATGAGGCCAAGACCGGTACTCCTGTTGTAGAGCCAAATGTGATGATGATGAAATAAATAAATTTTTCTAATAATTAAAGAAAACTTTTGTTGGATCCTCCTCTGATGGTGATAAAAAAAAAGCTAAGCTAGTAGTGTATTAACCCCATAACGAGTTTTTCAAGGCGAATTATGGAGTGCTATATTGCCTTACTAAGGTCAACTGCAAAGCAAGAACCCTTCTAATATTTAATATCCATATTATTTATATTACAACCATTGTATGCTCACTCGACACCAGATGACCCTGAAGGCTTTGAGATACTCTGTACAAGTATTTCTGATTTCACGGTTGTATTACCTGTAACAAATGACTTCCGGTACTTACGGTATTACGTTACTTCGATTGTATGTTCTTACTTCTTATTTATCAAATGAAACCAAAATGTTATCTTATAAATTTCTTACGTTTAAGTAAATTGGATATTTCTGGTGATTTCAATTGTTGTATTATTCTCCTTAAAGTTTCATCGAATATGCGATGATCGCGTAGTGTATAGTAAACTAGCTGAGTGCCCGGCGTTGCCCGGTTGTAAAATGTAACCCTAATATCGCCTCTACCATCCACATCATCGAAGATCTCCTATTTTCAACATCACCCGGTCATTCTATCCACCACTATTCATCTCGGCGATCCCAACAACTAAGGGTTCGACCCAATGGTTGATTTCAGATTGTATACCAAGTTTGGACCAGGCTTTCCAGAGTAAGTTAGAAACAAAACACACACATATAAATTCTACATTTGGTACATTTTTTTTATAAAGAGTTTTTCAATAGGGATATAACAATTTTGTATTTTAGTACAAACTTACCCTTATTTGTTTTTTAAAATCTGTTAATGTCAAAACTTCAGTAAAGGTTTTCAAATTTACGTTAAGTCGTTGGTTTATACAAACTTTGAGGAAACTTTCAAGGCAATGCTATTGCAAGGAAACCGTCATTTTCGTATATTGTCATATGGAAAAACTTTTTATTAACATTTTCTTTACAAAATGATGCACAAATGGTTACTTTAAAATTCACCAAGTGTCTTAAACCGAAGTAAACTTCAAAACGCCCTCTTCTAATCCTTTATTTATGCATTTTCCGATCAAACAGAGGAAATGACATTTTTTAAATGTAAAACATAGTAAGAGAAAACATTTCCTTGGGTAGACTTACATTACAATTCAAAGAATTAACAAGAAAGTTAATCGTAGAAAAGTCGCAGAATAACGAACTGTTGACCCAATTACAAAGCCATGTAATGATGTTGTCTTCTATCCTTACCCCAAACGTTTTTACAGCTCGCTCTTCTGTATGCAATTTATTATCTTATTTACGTTTGTTGGTTGGTTGTGTTCAGCTAAGCCACTTGTATAGCCCTATTTTGTTTAACCTAATCCACTGCTAATGCTGTGTTTTGTTGCACAATATTTGGCTGCTTGTCTAATGGAAACTTTCACTTGTCTTGTAATAATTGAAAGTGTTCCGTCAAAGAAGAAAACTTCGAAAGCGAGAAATTAATGAAAAAGTTATTGTGCTGCGCTGCAGTTGAATGTCGGCTCAGCTTTTTTAGTGTCTTTTTTTCTTGACTGTTTGTTAAGTTATTCCTTAGAAGCATTAAAATCCTTGCATCGTAACAACTTGAAAACTCCCTACTCTGGCAATTGGGGAACCCTATCCTCTTATATAGACTTGAACAGCAATTGATTTATTTTGTAGTCGTAGGTTCCGCTGCTGCTGAGTCGTGCAGCACACAGCTAATTAACTTTGCTACCAAACAATAAAATGTGAACGGACCTGTAATTACAATTAAGCATTACAAGCAACGCTGCGCAAAACGAACCACAACTACTAAGTACCTAATTAGCGTTAGGTGCAAAGTTGTAAATGAAAACCTTGCCGCGAGCAATAAATATCTAAATAACAATAAATAAAACTATAATATGGTTTTTAAAAAAATAATACCCATAGCCCATGTGGCTGACACTGCGACCTAAAAGATCTATTTTATCATATGGTAGGGTAAATCTAAGAGACGAACTACCACTCTATTGAAGGATAGTAGCTGACGAACACATTTCCTTACGGAAAATACGCGTCCTTAACCAAATTAATGGTAGGCATTCACTGAGAATGTGCTCGGATCATTCATCCTCTTCCGAACGGAACCTACATTCTGTATCTAAGCATAGATCGATCTTGTTAAGGTGATAAAGCAAGCCACAGTGACCCGTGAGAAAGCTCACCACTTTTCAAATGCTATACTTGCCTAGATTAAGGATTTCCTTACATAAGTACGGTCTGATCAATCGTTTGGATTGTCTCGTCTCAGCCCTGAGACACTTTCCCAGTGGGCCAGACCAAGATTTTGCACCCAATTTATTAATCAGCAGTGCATTGTATCAGCTTTTAACTGACAAAGATTCCATTAAGTTGAATGACAGCGTTTTTACTGCTGCCTGACTATCTGAAAAGATAAGAACCTTTAATAAGGTTCATCCTAGCAAAGATCTCGATGGCATGGAGTTGAGCCTGGAAAACCGTAGCACTAATTCCCATTGATACCGAGACTTTCGTGTTGGGTCCGAAGACGCCAGCTCCAACTCCGGACTCCATCATCGATCCATTTGTAAGCCAGACCAGACCTCTACCGTCAAGTGCCATTAGACCAGTTTGCACGGTCCAATATTTCTACCTCGAATAACCTGTCGAAACAGTACTTCCTGACTTTAGTGTCGGGGATAGTGCAAAGCATGTGTCTTTTGGGAATTGAGTCAAGTATTTTAAGGTGTACCTCATGTATCTGTATGTACAGGTTTGTACCTGTATTGCAGCTGAATAGCGCATCTAGCGGCCATCTTTATAATAAAGATTTTCAATGACGACAGCCTTATGACAGCATGGCAGGTACGCATGGCGTCCGTAGGTAATACCGAGTCCAAGGCAATTCTTCGAAGCTTCTGAAGCTTATTTTCCGTTGTCCGTTCAAGAGTTTTCGGCCACCAAACGATGGCCGCGTACGTGATAATGGGCATAATGGGCCTTACCATCATTGTATACAACCAGTGTATCATGTTATGATTTAGACCCCAAGTTCTGCTGTAAAGACGTCTGCAGGCCCACATGGCCCTAGTGACGTGTTCGATGGCAGACTTGATATGAGAATTCCAGTAAAGCCGTTTATCAAGGATAACTCCAAGATAATTAACTTTACTGAAATAATAGTGATAGGTCCTAGAAAATAAAAGAAAATCGCCAAGTCATTCGCATAACCAATGGCGGTGTAGCCTGATCTATAAAGATCGACTGGAAGATTGTCGAATGACTAGTGATCACAGAATGGGAAAAAGGACTCCTCCTTGCGGACAACAGGTCACAGACACAGCCACAACTAATATATCGACTTTTAAGCATGGCACTTATCTATTGGTTTGTTGAGTCTTCGATACCTCTGCTAAAAACGTGTTATCGAATTAACGTTTGTACGTTTGTCGTGTCGTATACCTCGGCTTCTACCAGTCAAAATTTGATGGGATTTGTTTTAAAACAATTGGGTAATTTGTTCATTCATATGGGCCTACTCCTGAGAAAACTGAAAAAAAACGTAATCTATGCATCGTGGGCGCCGTGGCTCAGTGCAAATGCACATGGCTACTGAGCAGGAGGTTCGTGGTTCGAATCCCAGTAACACCAAAAGTATTTTTCACGGTGTCCTACCTCTCGCTTTCGTAAAATGTGGTTTTTTCAGTCTATTTCAGAAAACGCTTATTACTGAATGACCTACCAAAAGCTTATGAATGAAAGACCTAAATTTAACGCAGCATACTATTAGGCTTATAAGATAAATTAGTCTTTAGACTGAATTTCAACTAAATATACATACACGGCAGGTGTAGCGAAACCTTCTCTATAGAAAGGCCAACTGTATGCATACTAATGCACTGAACAATCCCAAACGCGTCTGTGTTTGTGGAATGTGAATACAGTGTACAAAAAATAAGCAGTCGCAAAGAGCTAGAAACGTAAGATATGGTAGTGGGAAACAGAAAAATTATATAGGGTTTTTGCTCTTTTGTTGATTACCAATCCATAAACATTTGGGATTTTTTTAAGCATGTATCTGTGTAACAGCGAAACAGTTGGGCTTTCTATAGAGAAGGTTTTTGTGTGTAGTCATTCGCATAGCAGAATACATTAGCTCGTGTGTCAATAGTAGTGGAACGTTGTTGGTAGGAACTCGTATATATCTCGGCTTCTACCAGTCAGAATTTAATCGGACTAGTGTTAAAATAATTGCGACGCGTGTCGCGTATGACGCGTCTGATGAGTGTGGCGCGTGTAAAAAAATTAAATTTTTTTTTAAAAAAGTTTTTTACGAATTTTGTGAATTAAATGCTTACTATTGGGCTTTTAAAATAATTCAGTGTTTAGACTGAATTACAACTATTAATATGGCGAGCTGAGAAGCTCGCTTTAGCCATTGAATTATAGAATACCTAAACCTGCCACCTAAACTGATACACCCTGTATTACCTGATACACCCTGTATAATTAACTAATTAAAAAAAATCTCAGCTCATATGTTTGAATTAACCTTATTTTTAAATTAAAAACATAACTCAAGGTTTTTAATTTATTAACAAATCAAACTTTTTTTTTTAACTTACATAAAATGTAAATCGTTAATACCATATAGGTACGTAGTAAACTTTTTTCATCATAACTTCGTTGATTTCTGCAACAGCTCTTCAGTCAATTTGTTGTTGTCCATCATGCACAACATGACGTTGCATGCTGATGTTGCTATAAATGTTTGTGCATAATCGCATTATCACAATTATTATTATGAAACAACCAACCGGCAGAAAAGGAGGAGACCCAGTGGTTGGACGCTTGGACGGACACAAGCTGCACATATATTCGATTCGCATGAGTTATTATCTTTCGTTTGGAATTCGCTGTTTTTAATTAAGTCGTTCACTGATTGTACGAAATTTAAATTGCGCGATTATTGTTATTGTACTTGTAGAGGAGTACCCTTATGAACGAGTATGTTAAATTGTATTAACCAACGAACAAACAACACAAAGTGAGGTGAGTGCACACCCTGATGGCACATCAGGAGCTCAAAAGCTTTACTGGGAACATGTGTTGCACCGTGTGGAGTATAATTTTTAATCCGCTTCCGACTTTCTCCATTGAGTTATAAGCTGTATGTGTGTGCGTTAGTAGTTAGCTGATTTATTGTTTGTTGGTGTTGATTGAGTTCGATTCGGTGTCGCAGTGGTTGGAGCCAGTGTTGCCGAAGTGGAACGATCGTGCCAACAACAAAGTTTTTTTTTATATTTACTTGTTTTTTTGAAATAGCCAAATTTTTTATTACTTTCTTTTACATAGTAAAAAAAAAGCACATATAGTAATCATGAAAATTTTCGAGCTCGGGATTTTTGCAGATTTACCCATTACCGTATCTTCTGAGTCAGAAAAAGCGATGATAAAAAAATCTCTGTTTGTCTGTGTCCACTCTAACATCCAGACAGCTGAACTAATCGGTATGAAAATTCATATTTAAGCTTTTTACATAAATTGTGAGGGGCCAGATAATTTTGACGGAAATCTGACAGCCGAAAGTGACAGTTTAATCAGACAGTTTTTCGAGTTTTTGCAAATAACTCATAGTATAGCACTTAGGAGAAATCTGTTAAGTGCAAAAAAAATTAAAAAAAAAAAAAAAAAAAAAAAAAAAAAAAAAATTTGAAAACAACAATTAATATACATTTACTGCAGATTCCGGTCCCGTCCGTAAAAGAAAGACGTGTTGTGCCCACACCTCCATTTTTTATATTTTTTTTTAATATCTGTCATCATATCAGTCACGATAAAAAAAATTTATGACATATTTTGATCATTTACGATAGCAAAATTTATGAGCTTTCCAAATGGGTGGGTCATTAAAAAGTTTGAGTCCTGTTTTTAAGAACTTTTCCGATTATTTCGGCGCTTATCTCGTGAATAACAGCCGCAGTGGTCATTTTAAAGCTGAAATTGTCTCTGTAATATCCGCATAAAATCTATCATTAACGGCACCCCATAGAAAAAAGTCCATCGTCGTCAAATCGCAGCTACGCGCAGGCGGATTGACATCTCCAGAATGGCTGATTATCGATTATCAAATTTGGCGCGCAAGAGATCGATTGTCAGTCGGTTTATATTGCATTTCGCCCAATTTTTATCTTGTAAGGCTAATAGTATGCAACGTTAAATATAGGTCTTTCATTCATAAGCGAAAGGCCATTCAGTCACAGGCGATTTCTGAAATAGACTGAAAAACCACATTTTACTTTGCAAACGCTTAGGATTAAAAAACCGATAGCAATGCATAGATTAAGTTTTTTCTTTTCAGTTTTCTCAGGGGTAGTAACCCATATGAAAGAAAAAATTACGCCATCGCAGGCCGATTGCTAACCAATTGTTTTAAAACAAGTTCCATCGATTTTTGACTGGTGGAAGTCGAGATACACGACAAACAAACGTACAAATCTACACACGTTCGCTGAAAAATTTTCATGTTCTCTAAATGTAAGCTTCGCCCTTTGGGCTCGCAATTAATTGCCATTCCGTACGACACGCCTTCGGTCTCTGCTACTTCGCTCACTTTAGTTCGTCGATCAGCGAGAATCATGTCGTGGACCTTTCAACGATTTCCTCGAATTTTTATTTCGTACGGCAACGCTGGTTGGAGCCGATAATGTAAGTTGGGCCCGACAGACTACTGATTGTAAATATCGAACTGATTCATTTCTTCGCGCCAGTGTAGGCGTCGCGCCAAAGTTGGCAAATTGCTGATGACATGGCCGCCGTCCCCTATTTCATAGAGCTCCCTCTGCTATGTGCATGTGTGTGTGTAGGTGTGCGCTCAAGTCACCGCTGTCTTCTTTTTTCGTCATATGGCTGAGCAATTGACACTTATTTTGACGTCGTCTTGTCATTGTCGTCCGTCAGTCGACTGCAACCAGTTTTTAGAATCACCGCAAAACAGCAGCAACTTCCAGCTACAACAAAACATCACCTCACGGCATCCAAGCAAAACCTCACAATGTGTTCGTTGAGTGTGGTGAAGGTTTTTTGCTCCACTTACGTTTACTGCAGCCATCACACTTTGGGAAATCGGATCCAGGTTGATTTAGGTTGGATTCGTGTACAGTGTACACAGTCTGTTTGTTTGTTTGTTTGTTTGTTCGTTCAATCGATCTGGTTTTACTTGATATTCGAGACTCCACCAAGATGTGATGTTCAGATTCGCCCATTGGAGATCCAGTTGTACGACAGATGGACAGACAGACGGCCTGTTCATTGCAGGCGATTCAATAATAAATTCCGATGACCTTGCCGTTTGCCCCGATGCCGAAATGTGTAAACACACTACTTGGTGTTGGTTGGTTGGCTTAGCCTGTTTGATAATTCAGGACAAATGTACACCCAGTCAAATGGCATCACACATCTTTTCCGGCTTTCAAATCACGAACGTGTATTTGAGTATTTTTGGGGCGTGACATTAATTTGTGATACGGTATTTATCTTGAATTTTTGAGGTTAAAACAGTAAGCCGTGATAGGATAAGCTGATAAGTAAGTGGTTGCAGTTTTGAGCATCAACTATAATGAACTTTAGTTTACTTAAGCTTACTTTGCTGATGTGAACGGCTCATTAAATGCAAATCGTTAGGTGTGACCATAATGTACACCCCGATTATGGTAAGCAAGTCGAACGTTCGACTTAGTCAAATGTTCATTCGCTTATATTTGACAAAATAAAATAAATATTTAATGAAAAAGTATTAATTGAATCAAACAAATAAAGAACGATTAGAAAAAATATACAAATTTTTATTCCTATGTCAAATATAAGCGAATGATAATAATAAGTGACTTAGTCGAAAGTTCGACTCGCTAACCATAATAGGGGTGGTAATTTAGTTCCGTGGTTTTGTCAAATATTCGTTAACTCAACGTTAAGTATGAATTATAATTAACATATGCCAGCATGAGCTCGCATTAACGAAATTAACCAAGGAATCATCCCTTTAAGTATTTGCCACCTTAACGGATACTCCCTGTATATAGATATTAATAAACAACTTATGAATACTTTATTCATCATCCTTCAGGAAGTTGTTAATGGCTAATTAGAAAGCCTGCAGATTATAAGATTCGGGAAACACGTGCTCGACCAATTGATTCCACATCGAAGAGACTCTCGGAAAAAAGGAGGATTTAAAGTGTTGGGTTCTTCAAGAAAAAAGTTTTAAGGCAAATCTATGTTGATTGCACCTTAAACGAGTGTTTACGTGACTGAGAAAATGCCCTGGAACTAGAGAACGGGTTTCTAAAGAACATTTACCATTGTAAAATTTGTAGAAAACAGATAAAGCTCCTACATTTCGTCTGTGCTCCAAAGTATCAAGAGACAAAGTAATGGTTACATCGTTTATCAAACGGATAACTCTATTCTGAAAACCATCAAGATGAACCAAATGCGATCTTGGAGCCCCACCCCACACAAATGAATTAAATTCTAAAATTGGTCTAACATAAGATTTATAAGGGAGTGAAGTAGAAGTTACAACGTCTTATGAAGCCCAAACATTGGCTAGCTCTTTTTGAAATTTCATAAATATGTTCCCTCCAGGAAAGATCACTTGATACTTTTAAACCTAACAATCAGATCTCGCAATAGGGGTACCATTAATAACAGGTGGAACATAATGTTGAGTTGTCTTCTGACAAAAAAGGCAAGACTTGAATTTATTTGGGTTAAATTCTACTCTATTAGAAATGCTCCAATCAAAAATGATTTGAATGCTTTTACTCAATGTTCGAATCGAAGGAAGACGTAAGAAATAGATTTTATTTCTTTCACAGCACTGTCCTTCTCGTTGAGTCACCATTCATTCTCCCTTCGTCAAATGCTTTATCAAAATAAATGGCGAATATCATTTGAAATATTTGGTATCTATTAAAATTGTCAAGCTGAAACACGACATAGGGCGTGGTATTCCCTATAATCCGTTAAAATGTTATCACTTATTTTTTTGTCTAATAATTTGTGAAAGGCGTCACACACGCAGAATTATCCTTCTTCTGAAGGAGGTGAATGAACTTTCCAGAAGCAAAACCGCCGTTATCTTAGTATGGAAATGGACAAGTGATGATGGCCGTCTACTGCTTCCTTAAACGTAAACCTCTTGATTATTACGCTTGCAGAACACGCGCTCGGTTGCTATATGTCACAACCCACGAGTATTATTTATCGATCGCGTTACGTCCTCATTTACGCCCAGGCATTGTCGTCTGTGACTTGTGCTGTGCTGAGGAGTGTCATCCACACTTTATTCTAGCGTTTTTTAACCCCCCTCCTTCCATGAAAATTTATAATCGTAACTTGTTCTCTTTGAGTGTGTGCTGCACTACATTCATAAATACATATGGCTTGTATGGCTTGTAATTTCATTTGAATTTGTGCCAACTCATCAGACTAGAGATGTGTTCTCGTTTTCCCAAATTAACTAACTAAGATTATTGGATTTGAATTTATCCACTTTAAGGTTGTGTCTTGCAGTGTGAAGGTGATTTTCGTTTTTGTTTGGTTTTGGTTTGCATATTCGTCTCCCGACGAAGCAGTTAAAGCTCAAAGCTTGCGTTACAGCTGATTATAAAAACGTTAATAACAAAATAAGAAAGAAAGATTTTTCTCAACTGACGCAGGAAGAAATTAGCAACGACTATCTTATATGTACATAAAAATACCAAGTCAGCAAGAAATTTATATTTTTAAAGCTGCCATCCATCTATGTCCCACCCAGTAGATATAAAAGGAAATAACGCGGAAGTCATTTTAATCGCAAATCAAATCAAACACACTTGCCAAACTTAGCGAAATGATTAAAAAATTACTGATTCCCATTCTTCCTAACTTATATGTTTTCTATTAATTATTGTCTAAAAAATAATTTCACACTCTCCGTATAAGGCTTAAGAATTAACAGCCCTAACCGTCTTCTTGTTTCTTTTTTTAGATGTTCGTATTTCAGATACTTATCGGAACAAAAGAAACTACGAAAATTGTGTATTTTCTTCCTTAGTGAAACCTTATATGGATGGAATAATACATTTAACTTCCTTTTTTCTGCTGTTGTCACTTTTTATTCCTTATAGTTTCTATAAAACTCAACTTTACGTTGTGTGCGCTGAAGATTAAGATTAGATTTAAAGTATTAACTAAAGTACTTAAGGATTGGATGGCTAGACTTTCTTTCTTTTCGTAAAGTGTCTTAAGTTTTCCCTTTTTTTCTGTAGTCGTACAGCATTGCAAAAGGGGCTTTTTTTAGTTTGAAAAGCTCTTTTGTCAAAAATACATTTTAATGATATCGATATAGACATTTTTCAGTAAGTACCTACACGCGTAAACGTTCCAGTTAATTTAGCACGGATATCACCTCTAGTTCGGCCGGCAGTTTTAAATCTGAAATTCTACGTATAAATGATGGTGTTCCACAGGGCTCTGTTTTGTCACCGACACTATTTCCTATTATTATCAACGATTTCTTGCTACTCTTCTACTGCTAATCTAAGTTTAATGTAATCTTCGGTTGACAAAACCCTCAGCCGTTATCCATTAATGCCACTTGCAACGAGTATACCAACAAACTCGAAATTCTACATATGTGCCCGAAGCATTGTTGGAATGACCACATGTTTGACATTGCAAAAAATACCCATGTGCGAAAAACGATGAAAACATCTTTTACATCTCTGATTGGGTAACATATTTAAGACACTCTAAACTTATTGCAAGTTGCATCCAGAACCACCTTTCTCATACTAAACATTAAACAGAAGCGATACAACTAATTGGGAATGAAAAAGTTGGAACGTCGCAGAAATGTGACTAGATTGTCATTGTTTTACCGTTATTTCTACCATTACTGCCTAAATAAATCAGCCAGTTGCATTCCGCCTACTAATTCAACTATATAATACTTGTAGACTTGTAGCCATCCAAATGCTCGTCAATTTATATCCCATTTACGGACGTATGTATAAAGCTAAAAAATGCGCTCCTAAGTCGAACAAGACAAGTGTCGTATTCTTTGTAAAACTCCTGTCTATCATAATCCCAAAACTTTCAAGATGCAACGTCATAGACATCTATCTCTCCTTAATGGTGCAAATCCCTTTCAAGCACACTAATTTATAAATGGGGACGTTTGGAAATAGCACAGTAATAATTCCTTTTACAGAGTATGGGTACATTTTTCAGCTTTTGAAAATTGAATTAAAGTTGCAGTCTACATAAGGTCGCGACCATGATACAATGTGAAACCAATCTAACCCACAAATTAGACCTAACCATATACTATGTGTTAACAGTTTCTGGTTGAACTTATTTTGTAGTTTTCATTTGTTTCATACCAAAACCTGATGAAGTGAGCATTCTCTTATTTTTGGAGGTCTCCTTTGGAATGTGCTCAAGTCTTACATTTTACTAGACACGTGTTCATAATTAGTTTTTCCGTTTCTAATCAAATTTGAAAACCACTCGTGCGTTGAAAACAGAAATGTTCTTAAAAAATAATCGATCGCGAAGGCGTGTTTTAGACTTGAGGCGGCGTATGTTGTGGATTGTGTCTTGTGTGTGTTCTAAAATAGAAATTTCCTATGGCGAATTGCCAAGCATCTTATGCCATTCGCAAGCGTGTTAAGTATTGAATACAAGTACAATACCAAAGTCCACGAACCGCCAACTGTTGGCAATTTATGTATGTCCGTTGTTGAAAGGGCAAATACTGATGACATTTTTATTAGAAATGTGTGTGTGCACGTGTGTAGCCATGACCTCCCAATTGAATTGTGGAAAAAACCTTATAAATTACTTTAAAATATATTTAATTCTTACTGCGGATGGAGTCAAGTGAACGATTGTTCGTATAGTGTGTTCGTAAAGTTATATAAATAAAGGTAGCGGCAATCGAATTCTCGAATTTTTAGAGAATATTAAAAACATTTCAAATTTTATGAAAAAAAAACGTTACTGCTCGATAAAACCACCTTTTGCGCGGATAATAGCGTCGAGTCTGTTAACAAAGGCGTTGCATGTTGCACGAACGTAGTTTGTTTTGCTCTCATTGCAGCCCCAGATTTCATGCCGCCTGCTCGATTTGAATGAAAGCTTCCTGTACAGCTCTTGGGTTTTTACCAACGATGTTAATATCGTCTGCGTAAGCCAGCATCTGAATGGACTCCGTTACGTCAGACTCTCGGATCACTTTCTCCAACGCCAGGTTTAAGACGACGCAGGCCAGTCCGTCCCCTTGTCGGAGTCCGTTATAGATGTTGAATGGGCTTGATAGTGATTCGGATATTTTTACTTGGCGTATGACATTGGTCATGGTCAACCTACATAGTCGTGTCAGTTTATTTAGGATGCCAAATTCTCTCATGGCTTTATAAAGTTCTACTCTGGCTTTGCTAGGCTAGGCGGCCTTAAACTCTATAAAAAGATGGTGTAGTGAGTTTTGAAATTCTAGACATTTTTCCATCACCTGCCTTAGGGTGTAAATCTGATCAGATGTTGATTTACCTGGGATGAAGCCAGACTGGTGTGGACCAATGATGACCTTACCGCCTGGGGCTATCCTGTATCTCAAACGCGGTACTCAACAACGTTATACCATGATACTTGCTGCATGTTGTGATATCTCCTTTCTTATTTATGGGGCACAGGATGCCTCTTCGCCAGTCTTCTGGCATCGCTTCTTGGTCCCATTCTTCGTCTCTGCTTGGTGGCGGCAGCATAGTGTGGTCTTCGGTCATTGGTGGAGGCTCCAATTACTCAGTTAGCTGGCCATTAAGCAACTTATGAAAGTGTTCTTCCCATCGCTCTAAAATGCCTTTGAGATCGGCGATCAGATTACCCTCTTTGTCTTTGCATTATGTGCAACGCGGTGTATATAACGTCATATCGCGGACTCTATGGTAGAATTTCTGCGCCTGGTGCGGTCCTTGCTCTCTGTACTGTTCTAGTTCACGGACGAGATTCTTCTCCCAGGCTGCTTTCTTCCGCCAGTGAACTATTTTTTCATATCTTCTGAGCTCTGAGATCTTAGCGTGCCCGCGTTCTATTAGATTATTGCATTGCTCGTTACGCAACATTCTTACGTTCAGTCGCTAGCTTACATTCGTCATCGAACCAGTCGTTCCGATCTCTACGACTACTGCCTATTATGATGGTGTCAGCAGTACTAATGACAGTATTCTTAAGGCGTGTCCATTTCTTTTCTACGCCTGACATCTCAGCCCCAGAACTTACTCTCCCTGCATTTAGGGCGAGTCCTATCGCTTGACCGTAGTTGTTTCTGGTCTCTTGGTTGCGAAGGGCAGCCGTGTTGATTCGAATTTGATTCGCGGATGCAATCCGCTCTCGGAGCACCACACCAACAAGACAGTGGTCCGAGTACGTTCGTACCGTCATTAGGTTTGAGTTGTGGCGGCGGTCTATCAACACGTGTTCTATCTGGTTGCGAGTGGCTCTATCAGAAGATACCCAGATGTCTTTGTGGACATTTTTACGCGCAAACCTTCTACTCGCCACGACCAAATTATTGCTTGATGCCATCCTTATGACTCGTTGTCCATTGTCATTAGTGTTCTCGTGTAAGCTATGGGTGCCAATGTAATGCCTGAATACTGGCCTCGCGCCAACCTTACTTTGGTGGGAATAGCCCGATCATTTCGCTTTTTCTGTATTGGAGGAAAATTACCAGCGGCCACCACGTGGAGGTTTGATCGCACTTCCACAAGTCAGAGATAGTTACGGCCACCTGCAATTCTAGAACATTCTGTGTTATTCCCCCTATTCTGCTAATGGCTGACTGCCGTGACATTGTTATAGCCTGCCAAATTTCCTGCAAATCTCTGGTATAATGTTTGTTCTTCTCTTTATTTATAGGAGTTGTATCAAAAGCAAAGAAAAAGAATTTTAATTTTTTCCAAAGAATTTTCATAGTGAAACGCCCTGTATTTAGTGAAAAAATTGGAGATTTTATAAACCTCTTTCTCTTGTTGTTCTAACAATGATTAATTATCTGGTTTGCTGCCAAAGCTTAATCTGCAGCGGTCGCTTGTCGCCGCACACCGCACAGTCAACAATAGAGAGTTGCTATCTCTGTCCTTAGATTGAGCACCACCTGCCGGCCTTTGGATCAGATTACACTTAAGTAAATACTTGCTCAGTGTGTGTGTGTTTGCATACTAATCTAAGGACCAGTGCCTGCTTCAGTTTTTTGTGCAGAAATTCGAGAAGCACAAGTGACTATGCGATTACATTGACTTTTCGTTGTTCGTTGTGCGACTGACTTTGCTGGTTGGATAAGCTGTTGTTGGTGGCTGGTGCCTGGAAGGTAGTGGCTGCTGGCTGGTGGTCGTTGGTACCGGATAGTATGGCATGTGGCATGCATATCATATCTGATATCTTGAGCTGCTGCTGGCTTCTCACTCATCTTCAGTCTGCTTAATATTGTCATCGAGTGATTGACAATAATTGCACTCAAAAGTGGTATTGTGCCGGTGCCCAAGCCATACAGCTCAGATCATCGTGTGCTGTGTGTTTGTTTGCTGCATGCACTAAGTAAAACTCCTGAGAAAACGTAAGAGTCATCCATAATTATACATTGTCGTGTAATTGCTGATGTGATGTATGATTATGTGGGTATTGTGTTGTTGATATTCTCTTTAGTACAGAACATTGCGAAAACGCTTGCCCAGCTCATACATCATGTGTTTATTTTCGGACTGACCATGAAATAAGACAGCAGCAACAACAGAACCAGCCAGCCAACAACAACAACCAACACAGAAATTGGTAAATTAAAGATTTGAATGGCGACCCCTGACGTTCTCCGTCCACTCAACCGGTGAATTATGGTTTCGCTTTGTTCGTAAGAAGTCAAGTACCTCTATATACCAATTGACACACGCTTAATCCGCGACTAAACAGATAACAGGACGGACGCATGCTACGACGCTTCGTACTCTATAGCAAATCAGCCATTCCGTTTTATTTAGCCTTTTTGTATGCGAGTGTGTGTGTGTGAAAAATGTTATTAACTATCAACCAAGGAATTGTAGCAGCAACAAAAATTTATATACATAGATACATACAAACATAATTGTGTAATTAATATATCCGTATAACAACTCAAGGTTCATGCTATTAAATTGTTGTTGTTGTTGTTGTTTTTTTCTGTGCAAATGAGTCTTTTCTCAGCTTTGTAGCTTTGTATTAATGTTGCTTTTGCACTGGGTGGTTATTAATGAGTCAACAGCAAAACTTTTTCAAGGTTTTTCCAAAAAGAATTAACAGCAAAGAGTGGGACTTTTGCTTGTGCCTCTGCATTAAGTGAGAAGCATTGGATGATGCAATGATGATGTGATAATTGCAACCCACGTAAGTGACTTCTTGTACTACACCTTAATACTTCACAGCAGTGCTGTTATTCGATGGAAGACATTTCAAAGCCTACATTGTACATGTAGTTTTGTGTGTAAACAAATGGAGTCTACTTTTCATTTCACTTTATTTCATTTCATTTCATTTCATTTCATTTCATTTCATTTTATTTCATTTCATTTAATTTCATTTCACCTCATTTCATTTCACCTCATTTCATTTCATATCATATCATTTCATTTCATTTCATTTCATTTCATTTCATTTCATTTCACCTCATTTCATTTCATTTCACCTCATTTCATTTCATTTCATTTCACCTCATTTCATTTCATTTTATATCATATCATTTCATTTCATTTCATTTCATTTCATTTCATATCATTTCATTTCACCTCATTTGATTTCATTTCCACAAGTTCCACAGGCTTCCTGACTTGTTTAGACATCTTAACATTAGAATAACGTTATGGCATCAGTAAAAATCACCGCACAAATTGGAAGGATTGCCTTATTTGTAGACAGACAGCCAAAGTGCAATCAAAGCCCTTTATGCAACCGAACATAGTTCAAAACTTGGTAAACAGTGCCAAGATAACTTTTGTTTGGGTGCTTCGCTCTCTACGCCGTCTCTATAGAAAGAGTCAGCTGTCCACTGAGCTTCATCAAGGAAGGAATTCTCACCTTTCATAATAATAAAAAAACATCACTAAGTTAGGGTAACATGACAAAGTGTGCTACATCAAGAGCGATATGGCCTACCTACAGTAAAAGGATAACTCGAAAAGATATTGCCAGAGTTATGGCAATTAGTACGGGTCACTGGTCCGGGTGTAGCCACGTAGCTAAACTGGAAATTCCACAAAACCCTTTTTGCAGAATAAATAAAAAGAGTCCGAG
The DNA here is from genome assembly GCA_947095585.1 of Nephrocerus scutellatus. Taxonomy (NCBI): domain Eukaryota; kingdom Metazoa; phylum Arthropoda; class Insecta; order Diptera; family Pipunculidae; genus Nephrocerus; species Nephrocerus scutellatus. The sequence continues at coordinate 118,659,606 of OX352761.1, forward strand.
TTTTTTCCAAACTGTTATTACTATTTTTACAAAAGACTTCATAGAAGGAATTAAATCATCTATCACTATACCAATTAAGATTCTTGGGGAACATTTTAAATTTCTCATCTTTTTTTTAAATTTATTGCAACACCCATTGCAACAACCATTGTCAAAATTTCTGCGTTATGTAAAAAATTTTGCGCAGCTATAAAATTGTTGCAACAACTCTTAACCCTACAAACTCTTAGTTCATCCTTGGGTGACATAATGTAACACATGGGTTGGGTTATTAAAATCACATTAAAACCACGCGCATAAAAAGTGCTGGCTTAAAGATATACTCGTTGTTGTACACAATTAGGTTAAGAGCAGTGGAAGACCAATAAATCCACAAGAGGCTATAAAAGTAGCTTAACTCAACGGGGTGTTAACGACCCAGTAACTGTTTATTAAATTACATACGGCCGACAAGAAGATCTGTGATATTTGTCCAGGTGCGTTTTTGAACTAAAGTGGAGATTTTTACAGCATACTCTTGTAGTAGAATGGTTGCACGCAATCGCTCTACGATTTTATGATCTCTTAAATCACAAAGAGCACACAGATGAAGTGAACATCTATAAAAAAAAAAGTGAAAATTTGGCTGTAGTTTTTGTAATGAACGTTTTGTTAATACAGCGGACTCACAACGACATTTTGAGTTTTATTTTTTGATCCAGAGTAGTGGACATTGCATAGTACCTTGCCTTAGATTTCGTTAAAGGAATCTTAAGGCTTTGGGTTGATGACCTAAAATTAGTTTTGAAATTTTTAAGTTGTCGGTTTTGTTTTGATGCCTCTTTCGATTACGTAAAACCATACCCGAAACCGTACCCACTGGTAAGCTACCAAAATGACATGGTTTTCGTGGTCAATGCTTTGCAAATAGAACGCCAAACCGAAACCAAATTTAGCAAGAACAACAAACTGAGAAATTAGTCTGCTTGCTCTCTCTTCGCCAACAACAAACTGAGAAATTAGTCTGCTTGCTCTCTCTTTGCCAACAACAAATGGAGAAATTAGTCTGCTTGCTCTCTCTTTGCAAACAACAAATGGAGAATTTAGTCTGCTTGCTCTCTCTTCGCCATCCTGCTGAGTAAACGAAACCTTACCGGTCAATTGCGGACGGGTAGCAAAGTTACAGTGTTGGTTACAAAACCTTGCAAATAAAACGCAAAATCAAACCGTACCACGCCGTACAGTTTGCAAATAGAACGCCAAACCAAAACCAAGAGAGAGAAATTTTAACTCTACCCTGCAAATAGAAAGAGCTATAAATTAGAAAAAATAAGAGCCCGTTCATCCCAGTGCACGTGATAGCAGTGAAACTTCTTTGGCGGTTTTTGCATGCATGTCTGAATTTGTGATGATGAGAAAGTATTACAAGAGATATTTTAGGAGGATTTACAAACGCTCGTCGTTCCCTCGATTACTCGTTTAATTATTATTATTATTACTATTACTATTAGTAGTGCGTTGTAATGCGCATGGCTACTGACCAGGTATCCCAATAACACCAAAAGTATTTTTCACGGTGTTCCAACTCTCGCGAATGTCTGATGACAAACTTGATGAGAGTTATAACTTGTCACGGCATGCTCCTCGATTCGCCGTTCGGGTCTGTCCTTAAATTGTAGGTCCCTTCCATTTGTGTTCATAAAAAAAATATAAATGCACAGCACAAATGTTTGCGAGAAGCTAGTCCTTGGACTGTAACGGTCTGTAGCGCCGAATATTATTTACTATTACTATTTAACAACCAAATTGCAGCCTCACATTGAGAGTTCATTAATATCCCGCGGGTTAATGGTAATGTCAGATAATTGCTGCCATTTAAAAATTTTTGTCTTGCTTTCTTGATAGGTAGCTGTATCGCTCAAAATTGATTTCCCACTAAACGAACGCAAACTTGGACTCATGTGACTCTTGAACTGAGATAATTCAGTAGACAAAGCTCAGCTTGATGTGTGCATGAAAGAAGTGCATGAAAAAATCGCTACTTTTCTTGGTAATCTCTTCCACAAAAAAGGTTTTTATGTTTTGTGCGCCGCGTCAGACCTTCAGACCTTACAGTGTGTCACCTGAGTTGGGTGTTTTCTTGAAACAACAACAAAAAATGACATGACACTGTTATGACGGACAAGACGTTTAGTCTTCCGCTGCCAAATACAGAGCTGGCTTTTACTTTTTTTTATCTCATGTTTATGAATATGAATCAAGTTGTTGTTGTGACCTTTTTGACAACCGGCAGTAGATTAGCGGTTTTTTCTTTTATGTGTCCCTCCGTCATGGAATTCACATGATGCATAATAATTATGGGTAGCTGTTGTCTGCTTTCCATACCTCCAGATATTTGGAATTCCTTCCTTAACTTTTGGGCCAAATAAAAGTGAAATCCAAAACGTGCGTGTGTGTTGTGCCACCGCGCCAAGTGAAAATATTTAAAAGCCAACAGCATATAGCCAAGATGACCGTTATGACCGACCGTGAAAATGTTTCTGTCGTTTTATACGTGAAGCGTTTAATTGAAAAAGAAATCTCCGCTCGCCGCCGCCGCCACTACTGCTGCTTGTACATTTGTTGGTAGATATTTCTATGCATTATGATAATCTGTTGATTGTTTGTATCTTTAACAAATGATCTTTAGCGTATATGCAAATGCATTCGCCATTCGCTCACTCACTCGGTAACTGCACTTTGCATAGATTGTGTGATGTTTTGTGAAAATGTTGGCACTAACCTTCAGTGACTGTGTTGGCTTTGAGACCGATGGATGGATGGATGGACAACAACAACAAACAACAAAAAATATCGCCCAGACAATGCTTCTATTGTTGTTTGTTATTTTCCAGTGTTTGTTCAGAAGATACTGCAGGGTGGATCAGGTAATACGATGATGTGGGCTGACTTCATCACTTGGAAGTGAATTCTTTGTGTAGGAATTTGCAGTATTTGTCGCACAAAACCGCGTTTCCACAATAACTTTCTGTTTTCTTTCATATGATTGTGATTCCTAAATATTCCTTTAAAATGAATCGGTTCTCAATTACTTGTATGTCCTTTAATTAAAAATATTTTTATTTTGCGTGGGCAGTGTAGAGTGCTAATTGTAAAATTTGACAAATCAATGTCCATTTCATAAAACAATCCAAAAATTATTACCAAATTTATTAATATTTTGCTATTTATTAGTAAAATGGTGTTTGATAAATATTTTTCGGGCAGTAATAACTTATTTCTCCATCGCCAATAGTTATTAGTGGGATATTACTACTGGTAGGTTGATTCTGTGTCATAGAACCTATTTTATTCGTAATTTTTCTAATGTACTTTTTTTTATACATTGACTCATTTCCAAGGGAGAACTCTCGATAACTCTATTCTGAATTCCATCAAGATGAAACATATTTGAAGCCCCACCCAATACATATGAATTCGAAGTAGAAGTTACAACGTCTTATGAAGACCAAACATTGGAAACATTCAGGAAAGTTCACTTTTTTTTATTTTATTTCTTATGTCCTATATCCCCTTGTGGGTCCTAGGGACTCTACTACGCCTACGCGCCATCGCGTGCGGTTCCTGGCAATGAGCTTCAGCTCTCTTCAACTCTTCCCCAATTGCCGTGACTCCTCCTCAACTGTTCTGCGCCATGTATTTCTCGGACGACCTGTTCTTCTACCATCCTTAGATAACGGATTCCATTGCATTGCGTAGTTTGCTATGGAACTGTCGCCTTTTCGGAGTGTATGACCAATTTACTGCCACTTCCGTCGTTGGATGGTTGTGCCTATTGGTTCCTGATCCGTTATCTGGTAAATATGTTCGTTAGAGATACGGTTAGGCCTGAAAACCCTTTAGATGTTCCGTAGGCACCTATTTACGAACGTTTGTAATCTTTTGTGATAGTAGCGGTCACCTTCCAAGTGCTGCACCCATACAACAGCACAGATTCAACAGATTCAACATTTGAACGGAACAGTCGCAGCTTGGTGTTTAAGCTGATCGCATTGCTTTGCCATATCATGGACATCATTCCAAACACTGCTTTTGCTTTGCCGATTTGGTTGACAATGTCCTGTTTGGTTCCACCTTCGGTCGAGACAATACTCCCAAGATATTGGAAACTCTCTACTCTCTCTACCGGCTGTCCAGCAATGTTAACTTGAGTTACTGAGGTTGATGATTTTTAGTATTTGGCAGTATTAATCTTCAAACCCGCAACATTTGCCTCCCTCTCCACATTTGTTGTCATTTGGTGCACCTCCATAATTCTGTGTGAGAGTAAACAAACGTCGTCAGCGTAGTGCAGATGTTTGAGTTGAGATGTAAGAGTCCAACGAATTCCTCAGTTTCCAGTAGATAAAGGTGCGCGAAGTACATCGCTAATCACCAACAAAAAAAGGATTGGCGATAGAATGCAACCTTGTCGTACCCCGCTTAGTATCTCGAATTCCTCAGACATTTAGAGCCATCATAGGTTGCTTTAATAATAGCGCCTTCTCAAAATCGATGAACAGCAGGTGCAGTGGTGACCGGAATTCAACGCACTGTTCAATAATGATCCGCAGGGTGTTTATCTGGTCTACACAGGAGGATCCAGTGCGGAAACCTGCTTGTTCGGCATCGAGTGTATCTTCCAGGACCTTTGTTAGCGGAATGTTGTCGTCTTGGCCGGGGATTGAACACACAATATGAGTTCCCCTTTCGGTCGGGACTTCCACTTGCAGGGCCACAAGGTCCTTTGTTATAAATTCTGGAATTCTCCCTAAAGTTCTCTCGTTCTTTAAATCTATCGGGTTCCCTTTTTCTCTCAATCGTTATTTCTTTCTCTAAATAGTTCTTTATTTCTCTTCGTGATTCTTTAGTTTTCCCAATCGTTCCTTCTTTCAATCGATTCCTCCCTCTCTCTATCTCTATATCGTTCTCTTTTTTATTTTTTTCGTTTTTTCGCTATTCCTCTATAATATTCTCTCTGTCTACACCCGGCTCAAATATCTTATTCATAACGCTTTAAAATCAGTCCGATTTGCTGATCGTCATTTCAAGTTGTTACCTTGTAACCCGAGAATAACAGGGACATAATATTATTCCATGTACAGAGTTTTGTTTTTCATTAACAGGTGCACTTGACTGAGTGAGTGTCATTAACAACGAGATGCATAACATTTTGACCCCAAAAATATTTAAGCTATAGGAGGAAAACAACAAAAACCGTAATCATTTGTAATTTGTTGTTTTATCAACAACAAGAAAAAACCTACAAAACCTTAATCAAAGTTTTAAATTTCCCAGTGCTGATAACCTTGGTGTACATGATGATGTAATATCAGAGCTAAAAAACTGAATAACAAACAAATTGCATTTATTAGGCGGCGACAAGCGAGTCATTTTCGATTCGACGGCAGTCGAAACTTTAATGTGCGAGCATATGGTTTGAGTGGCGCTTCGAGTGAGTGCATGCGGTCAATACAACCCATTGCAGTGACATTTGGCACACAATGCGATTGCGTTCACTTCGCTTGCTCTGGACAGTAGCCGCCGTCACAACAATGAACCTAAATTTCGAAAGTACTTGTACTTTGATGTTTTCCAAAATTGAAAATCAAACGTGCAATTACATTTTTTTCATTAACAAAATAAAAAAAAAACTAAAAACGATAATAATTTTTGCATTCATCGTTAAATCATGCAAGACCAGCAGACCGGCTTGAATGTTTCCATAAGAGAGTTAACCAAATTCGTCGATAAAAGGAAACACTAAAAACGCAACAACAAAAAAACAACAACAAGTGCAACTTGTAGTTACGTAGACTGAAGCTAAAGGCCAGCCTTAAGCGTTACACACCAGAAACATGCATGTTCATCGTAGAAAATTAATAGCTCGGTTAACGGAAAATCAAATTGGCAGCAGTTCCATCCAAACGGACTGTTTGTTAGTCAATGCTATACGACGACACAAAGGTAACAACAATAAAGCTAAGAAAGAAACAAAAAAAAAAAAACGTCGGCTAAAAAAGAAATGTATTCCTAATTTTTCTAATATTGCTATAAGTTTTGGTACTCGTAGTTTGGCGTTGGAGCTAATTCGTCATAGGAAATACACGCATAAGCAATAGTTAAGTCATAAAGTCATAAGTTAACAGCTCACTCACTCACTCACTGAAGTGAAAGTTAATTTTGCTTTTTCATCGCTGCTGGTAACGCTGTGATCCATAACACAGCTGGGCTAAGAGCAATTTGTCACAAAACGTGTAACTGATTTGCCGAAAGGTAATCGATTTGGGAACACATCAAGTTTTGTTCCACCGGCGACCATCAACCACTATATAGGAACAAGGAAAGCGTTAATTTAAATTTTCATTTATTATTATACGCAGAGTTGATCGATCTCTATGCAAATTAATTATTACAGTTACATTGATTTGCCGATGATTACGAACCTATCAAGGGAAATTGATTGATCGGAAATTAGAGAGAGAAATTAGCAATTTTTTATTGGTCGTCAATTAAGTTCCTCTGGATTCTGGACGTGCAAACTGTTTGACGGTTTTTTTTTAAACATAAATTTTTTTCATAGTCGTAGATAAAAGGCCTGTTGTAATAAAGTGCCTTTGCATTATGATTATGAAAAAATTATAGATTTGCATAATGTTATGTGTGTGTGTGTGTTTGAGTCTGCCATTAAGAATTTCGTGCAGAAATTCACCGCAGCACTTTCAAGACCTTTCTGCGGCTTTCGTGCGGGAAAAAAAAATCGCTTATAGATGACTACATAATCGTGAGTTGTAGAAAAATACAGTGCGTGTAGACTTTACGCGCGGTGTAAGTGAATATTGTCAAAAAGACCCACAAGATACCCATAAAATACCCCAAAAGACCATCCAAAGGCTCCCGAAAAGCTCCACAAAATACCCGCAAAAGACCACAAAAAAACCTTAAAGGACGCATAAAATACACCAAAAGAACCTGAAAAGACCCCAAAAAACCATCAAAATACCACCAAAAGACACTCAAAAAACCACCAAAAGAACCTGAAAAGACCCCAAAAAAAACATCAAAAGACCACCAAAAGACCCTCAAAAGACTCTCAAAATACCCGCAAAAAACCACAAAAAGAACCTGAAAAGACCACCTAAAGACCCTCAACAGGCCCCTAAAATACCATCAAAAGTTTCCCAAAAGACACCCAAAAGGCCATACCGAATTTTATACAAATCGGTTAAAAAGTAGCTTAGTTCCCAAAATTGCAGACCTTAATGACCCCATCCCAAAAGTTTCCATATGAACAAGTCTTATAGTGGCATCTTAGTCCTATGTACCGAATTTAATAGAAATCGCTTGAGAAATGGGTTAGTTCCCGAAATTTCAGTCCCTAATCTATAAGTTCCCAGAATTTCTATAAGTTTTACAGTCCCATATTAGTACTGCATTCCGAAATTCCGAATTTTATATAAATAGCTTGAGAAATGTCTTTATACCTGAAATTCCAGTCCCTAAAAACCTTATCCCAGAATTTCCAAAGAAATAAGTCTTACAGTCGCATCTTAGTCCTACATACCGAATTTCATAAAAATCGCTTGAGAAATGACTTAGTTACAATAATTAAAAAATGTAACACAAAATTTTTATTTCTGATACCGTACTAAATTTTCTCCTCATTGCCGATTAAGTAGTGTCACTTACAAAAAAAGGTACGTCTTATGTGTTAAAAATATATCTTTATTCACTCGTGCCGTCCCTGCAACTTAAAAATGAAACAGTGGGTTCCTGAAAGCTAAAATATGAAGTACTTGTTACTACAAATGTTTATTGTCTATAGTAAGGTATGATGTAAGCTGCAGGCTTCCAGGAATCGGGAGGTATGCTTTGTGTTATATAATAACACAAGTAATATGATATATATCATATAGTGTAAAATAATTTAAACACATAACGATATTTTTATAAAAGACACACTGAACACCACACTCAAGACTCCACTCAAGACCCTCCCAAAGCCCACTGTAACCCTCAATATGTAACTCAATAACCACTCTCAAGACCATAATATCTCTCCCAGACCACTCCAATTCCCCCGCACCACTCCCAGACCCCTTAGAGACACTCTTATAATTCCCTCAAAATTCCATTCAAGACCCATCAAAACGTCTCTCAAGACCCCCTTCAAGACCACCTCAAGACAACCAGCAATACAAGTAATATGATTTTTACAATATTTTTTATAACTGACCCTCTGGAGGCCACACTCACGACCCCATTCAAGACCCTACTCAAGACCGTATCAAAACCTCCTTAAAAACTCCCATAAAGACCATCAAGAACACCTCAAGACATCCATCAAGACCCCCTCACAGGTGGTCACCTCTCGCGAAGGGTGACAAACGTTCCGAGAGTAAAATAACTTGTCACAGAAAGCTCCTCAATTCGCCGTTCGGATGCGGCCCTAAATTGTAGGTCCCTTCCATTTGTGTCCAAAAATATACATGGACAAAAAAAAATGGTCGCGAGAAGCTAGGCTTTGGACCGCAACGGTCTGTTGCGCCGAATATTATTATTATATATCTTCTTATATAGCTCATACGTCGAGTTCCATTTCTTGCCAAAGTTAGGCATTCATTAAACTCGTCCATGAACTAAAACAGTACAGTGAGCAAGGACCGACAACTCAACAATTGACCAGATTTAAATCCTTAGGCAGCTGATGGAAAAATGTCTATAGTTTCAAAACTCACTACACCATCTTTTTATAGACACCCTGACCAAAGTTATAAGCCAAGTAAAAATCGATCCGGATCACTATCAAGCCCATTCAACATCGATAACGGGCTACGACAAGGGGATGGACTGGCCTGTGTCCTCATCAACCTGACTTTGGAGAAATTGATCCGAGACTCTGACGTAACGGCGAACGGAACAATCTTTTATAAGTCCATTCAGATACTGGCTTACGCAGACGACATCGACATCGTTGGTAGAAACCCAAGAGCTGTACAGGAAGCTTTCATCCAGATTGAGAGGGCGGCACGAAATCAAGGACTGCACATAAATGAGAGCAAAACAAAGTACATGGTGGTCACGTCTGCGAGCAGAATATCCAACAATGGTCCGTCGGTTGCTTAAAGCCAACAAAGCATACTATAGTCTGTCAAGACTCTTCAAATACAGGAACTTAGATATGAGATATGTATATGAGACTTGGGTGTTTAGCAAAAAGCATTCTGACCTCTCAACCGCGTTCGAGAGAAAAGTCTTACGGAGAATTGTTGGCCTCATATGTGAGTAAGGACGATTCCAGAGACTCTGCAATGATGAGATCTACGAGCGTTATCGCGATGTCGACATCGTGAAGAGAATTAAGCTCGGAAGGCTCCGTTGGGCGGGACACCTACCTAGTATGAGCGAAGAGGATCCTACTCTGAAAGTCGTTTCCTTTATGGCAAATGACAGCGAGGCCGGTCACGCATACGCTGGAAGGATGGCGTAGACCAGAACGCCCAGAGTTTAGGGATGCAAAACTGGATGACATCGGCTCAAAATCGGGACCGGTGGAGAGATTTTTTGCGGGCGGCCAGGACCGGACCCAAATATGACAATGATGAAAAAGGTTCTACGAGCGCTGCAACTTCCCCTCCAATAGAAATGTCAAAAAATAGGTGACATTTTCCTTAAAAGCTTTACAGAAAAATCACACCATTCATGCTAGCTGCACAAACTCGCAGATTAGAAGATTTCTTGCTGCTGATTACCGATTGCCATTCTGTTACTTCTTAGCAATTGACATTCTGAATTCAGTGATATTGGAACAAAACTATTCTATATTTATTCTATACTATATTCTCTGGAAAAATCAAACTTTTTATGCAGTTAATACACGAGATATGGCAAAGTTAAGGTCATTTTAAAAATCCCCTGTCTACTTGGAATTCATTTTTCTCAGTGTCTTGCAGTTCAGTGATAATTAAGTAAATGCCAAAAAATTAATAACATTTGACTTTGTGTGTGTGTGACATTGAAAAATAAAAATAGAAAATGCAATAAACATTTGATTTCTTTGAAAGTCTTCAGGTTACTGCGACGAAACCAGTGACTCATAAAATAATTTTTTTAATCAAAGACCTCGTGAATGACTAAATACAATTAACGATAAGTATCTAATTAAATATTTCATAAAAAATGGTGATAATTAAGTTTTCAAAATTGTTTGCCTGAATTCTTCCAACGGGATCCTCTCAGTCCAATTATACCTTTTCAAAAAGCACAACCTGACTCACTGCATGTACATATCGATTGAAAGGGGATAAAACAAATTTGCATAACAACACTAAGAACAAAGCCTCGAACAGGACAGACAGACAACAAAAAAAGCGGTCATCATATGCAGAACCTTGCTTCGGCCCAAAAACCGGATGTGACTTTCGATTCATTGTATGCGCATATGTATGTCTGTTTATAACTAAAGAGTGCAATGAACAGCAAATTTGTTAAAACGAACGAACGGATGAACAAACGAAGAACAAATAATGATGATGATAGAATGGCGGGACGATTCAAACGATAGTCAGGGATGGCATGTCTCGATCTCGGATTCGATGTACCTATAAATAAAGAACAGTATTTTGTTTGTATACAAAACAATTCCATGGGCCACCCGCACCAACTATACAGTACGTTGTGTATACATGAAAACGTTTTTCAGACATCCAATCCAAGCGTAAACAAAACATTTTTGCTGTCGACCAACCGACCGACCCCAAACCCAATTCAGATTCAGATTAAAATCAAATTGAGTGTTTGAAGTTTGATGGATCTGCGAGTGTTTCCTTTCACATTTTTTGCATTATGAACGACAATAATTATAGCTAATTGCTCGAACTTAAACCGAACTTTAACCTCAAGAACATTAAATCTTTTATTTGGGTAAAATTTTGATATTAGACGGACAGACAGAGTTGGACTTATGACCAAGAATAGTCATTGCCGGAAATGTTGTTATGAAACTAAAAGACGCTTGCTCACAGCTTTGGGTGGGTGTGACAAAAACGAATGGAGCACACCTTGCTTTTGCACAGACCAGTCCGTGGGGGGTAGGCAAATGCTCACAATGGGAGGAAACCACAACAATCGGAATGAAAAATTGTCATCAATTTTACTCACCCAGATGCCAGTCGTGAGTTGAAAGGTGATAATTCCATTGAATACATTCTCGAAAGGAACCCAGGCTTCTTATTTCAATTTCTAGTCATAAAAATTACAAAATATCACGCAATTGATGGCGTAATAGCTAAATGATAAAGAGATGATAAATAGCTGGCCGGTTTCTTTTTTGTTGGAAATGCTGCTGCTGTCGCTCGATTACTCTCCGACGCAGAATTTAGAATTTTATACCAAAGCAGGATCGAAAGTCTCTGGAGAGTGTCACAGGTTAATTGACCTTTTTAACTTTCGTACGAAGGTTTTGTCCATTTATCCAAACAATTCCGACCGAATAGCTACCAACTTACGCAGACAAAGATATTGATATCATCAAAAGTAGTCCAAGGGCTGTAGTACATGCTTCCACTAAGTGTCCTCAGTTAACAGCGTACAGCATGAAATTCGAAATGAGAGCTGTATGCCTACAAAGTCTTCTACATCTGTCTTGCTTTGACCAGGTACCTGTCCCTAATATATGGGTCGGATGAACCATAAAACCATAATCGTTCCTGTGCATACTTACATACGAATGCTCTGTAAAAGGCCGCGGTAAAGCGGAAAGACTTGCAAAGAATTGTTGACTACGTAAACCAACGCGATGCTTATAACGTCAAATGTTGGTTGGGTAGGCTCCACTTCTTATTTGCCTGTCCAAAAAGTCAGGAGGACGTCCATATTTTAGCTGACAGGAGATGTTAGAACAAGAAGTCATCCAAAGTTTAGTGGACGCGTAATATCGGTTCAAATTCGGAAACGATGGAGTTTTTTTTTGCTGAACGACAAGAAACTGAACTCGATTTATGAGCCAAACAAGAACAAGAAGTCGAAGTCGAAGTAAAAGAAGAAGAAGACGAAATAGAAAAAGATGAAGAAGAAGACGAAATAGAAGAAGATGATGAAGAAGAACAAGACTACGACAAGGAGGAAGCCGCCAAAGAAGAATTAGAAGACGACGAAGAAAAAGAACAACAACAACAACTGAAAGGGCACAATAACAAAGAAAAGAAGAGAACGTATGAAAGGAGAACAAGAAAAAATAAGGAAAGGAGAAGTAGAGAAGAAGAAAAGAGAAGAAAGGATATGATAAGGACTTCTTCTTCGTTATCATCTTATGAGAGAAAGAAATAGAAGAGAAAGATAAGAAAGAAGAAGAGAAGGATAAGAAAGAAGAAGAGAAGGATAAGAAAGAAAAGAGAAGGATAAGAAAGAAGAAGAGAAGGAATCGGAAGAAGAAAGCCGAAAACTAACAGTACCTAACTAATGACAGAAGACGAAGAAGAGAACAAAAAGAAAAATAAGAAAGAAGAAGTGAAAAGAAAAGAAGAACAGAAAAGGCTCAATAACCAGAAAAAATTTAACAAGCTGTGACGTTGGACTACTGAGCAGCAGGTCCAAGTTCGAATCCCAGAAAAACCCCAAACAGCTCATTCACGGTCCCACCCATCGCGAACGTCTGCCATATATTCCATAGGTATAGCTGTCTTGGAAAGTTCCGCAAATCTGCTTTGAATCGTAGGTCATACACGACGAGGTAGTAGCGACCCATATGGGACTATTGCGCTCCCCCTAACGAGTGCTATGGAAACAGTGCATGCCCGCACACCCTCCATACCAATGGCTCTTATGACCTTAATGATATGGTGTGGGTTGAGTGACTGCCGTACAGCCTCCGAGATCGCTTGAGTTTCCATGTGGTCTCTTCTCTGTCGGCTCGTTGCTCCGCATTCAATGAGAAGCTGCCACGGGGTTTTCTCCGCTTCCCCACAAAGCCTGCAGCTGCCATCCTCTTCTAGTTTTTATTTCTTAAGGTGCCCCTTTAGTCTACAATGTCCTGTTAGGAAACCCGTAATGATTCTTACATTACTTCTTCTAAGTCCCAATATCAAGTGAGACCTCTGTTTCTCTTTCCTTTACTTGTCTTTTGCCTGGGAGATTTTCCCATCTTATGGAAGCAGCTGCCTTACCTATTCTGCGTATCTCCCTCCCCCATTATACGGTACCCTATGCCACAGAATGTTTTTGGCCCTACAAGCGAAGTTTCTGCCTAATTGTTAGCGAGCCTATCCGCTGCTTTCTTGCTTTCTATGCCAGTGTGTCCTGGCACCCAGTACAAGCGTACCTTGTTTACTTCGCCAAGTCTGTTTAGCTTCGCCCTACACTCCTTCGCCAGGCTTGACGTGATGTGTAATGCTTGGCTGTCTGTTATGATGACAATTTTCTGCCTCACGTAGTTTATTTCCAGATTAGAACATCTTTCGATGGCATGTACTTCTGGTTGGAATATGCAATGGGGCACTTCAGAGTACTTTGTTCTTGACCAATGGACTCCCGCACCCGTGCCTTCTGCTTTCTTTCACCCATCCGTATACCAGTTTATGTTTCCCGCATGTATTTGGTATTCAGTTTCAGATCTGAATTCCTTCTTGGTGTTCATTTTGACTTCAAAATTTTTTTTTTAATTCAAGCGCACCATGTTATAACAAGGCATGCTGGTTAACGGAAACTGTTTGATTAGTGATTCCACTAATGCCCTTGTCCTAACGTCCGTTAAGCAGCCTTCCTTGCTCAAACGTAGCTTGGGGTCCTCGGTTTCCCTGGTTTCGAATTCGAAAATTTCGAATGGAATATGTACTCCATTTTTGTTATCGTACGAAATAAATATTCGAAGTCAAATGTTGAATATGGAATCATTTCTCTTCATCTTCTTCCCCTTCTTCTTCTTCTTCTTCTTTTTCTTCGTCTACTACCAGTTGCCCGGCAACTTGCAAATATCTCCCAAACTTTGAATCGATCGAATCGAACGAAGTGATCGAACGTTTGCCCCATACTGACAATAAAAAAAAATTAATAAGCAGACAATTAATTAATAAGTTTTTAATCTGACGTTAACACTTAACTAATACTAAGTTACCCGCTGAGGATCTCATCTGTATTGCCACTCACCTTCATTTGAACCTTTCACTTCTTCATTTATTAGTAATTAATGAGGATTTTATAAGAATAATTATTGTTTTGCCATAAATAGATGCTTAACATTAATAATTGAACCTATAATAACATATGAATTATTAGTGATTTTTAATATAAGCTTTAGGGGTGACTCGGTGTTTTCTTCTTTTCCGATCGTACAACACCGGAGTCTGACAAATGTCTTCCACAAAAAATCACTTCACCTGTCATGACTTTTAAGCAATGTTGTCCAGTTCAACTCCTTCTAAATAAAGTCTTGTGATGCTCAGTTGTATATCTGTTTCCCTGTAGTTATGAACTGTTGATCCAAGAACCTTGAAGATTTCGAATTCGTGATTCACTACATAATTTGGGGGATTTTCTGTTTGAAGATATTATCACCATTTACTTTGTTTGCGATCTTAATGATAGCGACTTGAAAAGTTCTACTTTCCAAAGCAATAATTCAGGAATGGTTAGAAATGCTAATACTACATTTAAGACTCCGAATGCTCGCATCTCTTCACACTAAACATCTTAATTCCGAATATGATGCAGCTGCAGTATATTGCTGAACTGTGGTAAAACCTTCTGTCGAGAGGTCAAGACCAGACCAGGCCATAAACCACTTTTCTTTAAGAACACAAAAAATTGAGTTAATGATCCGAACAACAAACTCGTTCTAGCCAAATGTTCAGACAGACAAGTCGCCTTCACTTGTAATTGTACCATTTTAACATAAATGTGGTTTAATGTGTCAAGTCTAGAAGTGGGCTATCCGATGCAAAGCATAACCTGTCTGTCACGATTTGAGGTTGTACATTTGGTTTAGATATTCGTTTTCACCAACCAAAAAAAAAAAAAAATTTTGATGGCGAAAGTGTTGATAAAAAACTGTTAATTTAAAAAAAGGAAAGAGTGTATGCTCATGTGTAGATAGAACTAAAACTTCTTTGGTGGGCTTTGAATGTGCGAATTTCTAGCAGAAGAATCATTGCGGGGTTTCTAACAGGACTTTTTAAACTGAAGAGGCACCTGAAGAAATTAAGAATAGAAGGGGATAACAGATGCAGGCTCTTTGGAGAAGTGGAGAAGACCCCGTGGTATCTTCTCAACGAATGCGAAGAAACGATCCGATAGAGGAGAGATCATATACGAACTCACGCAATCTCGGAGTCTGCGCGACATTCACTGACCTCTCTCCATATCATTAAGTTCATTGTAATTGCAATGGAGGGGTGCTGTATGGACGGGCATGCACTGTCCCCGAAAGCACAAGTCAGATGGAAGCGCAATAGATTCGCGTGGGTCTCGGTTCTACTCGCATACACTTTATTTTATCAATCAACCAATCAATTAAATGTGCAAATTTATAAAAAAAAAATACATTGTTTTGGAATCGCAGAAAGAGAGAGAGATAAAGAGAGGGAGAGAGAAAGTATAAATTAAAATACATATAGTATTTCAATTTAAAATATTATAAAAATAAGAAGAGAATAGGCGTTGTTTCCAACCAACTTATAAGCTATCAATGCCTCCTTCTTCATTTTCGTCAGGCGTTGTTGAACAATTTCCCCACTTATTCTCTTTTTTTGCTGCTCGTTTCGATAACTTGATCTTCGATAATGACAAAAAATTTCATTTATCATCCTATAGTCTTAAAGTTATCTATCAATTATCCTATAGGAATTCTATAATCATTTTATAATTCAAAAATCATACTCTAACTTTCCTATAATCAAAATAAAAGCTTCCTTCATTAATCAACCTACAGTTTCATAGTTATCCTTTAATCAACTTACAGGCATCCTATAATCATCCTAAAATAACAATATCCTATAATATAAAATGATAATTCAAAAATAATCCTTCATTCATTCAATAGTTCTTAATTATAAAATTATATACATAATGCTATAATCATTTTATATTTCTTTTTTATCGTCCTATAATTGTCCCATAATCGTTTTATAACTCTAACATACTATAATCTTCCCATAATCCGCTATAAAATTAAAATCTCCCTTTAATCATCTTATAGTTATCATACAATCATCCTGTTTCTAAACCTCCCTTAATCGTTCTATAATTCAATAATAATTAAAACATATAAATAATCGCCACAAAATAATAAATCAATTTTCATAAAAAATAAATAAAAACAGAATTTTTTTTATTCTAATCTCAAAAGATGCTTCTAATCTCATGAACCGATTGCATGCCATTCTGACTCATTTGACAAAAATGTCTCTAAAGTACCGTTATCTTCTTCTGAATATTTTTTAAAACTAGATTTTGTATTAACCACAAACTACGAGTAATTTGTTTTTTCTTTCCTGACATTAACTGGAGAAATATCAATTTTATCTCCCAAAATGATGTGCTTCTAATCTAGTGAACCGCAGTGTACATATCGTAAACCGCATTGCGGCTCTGCTCTGCTTAATGTGGTTCAAGAAAACGTTCAACTTTGCATTTGCATATGCGGTGGAAAAATGTAACACGGTCCAACTAAACAAATTCACGCACAAACACAGTCACACACACTCAATTGCGTTGCTTTCGAATAAATCAGCAATGTGTTAATTAGAAATAAACTTAATTACAAACAATATCTCGTCTTCACTGCTGCGCGACTATACGACGGACGGACACTTATAGAGTATCGAATACCCGTATGCCAAGCGAAAGAAAGTTGGTAGTGAAATAGTAAGCGTTGTGAGTAATAATTTACGCCAGGCGAAAACTCTATTAAAAAGCTGGAAACGATGTAATGAGGTACACTGAAAGAAAACTTTTATATTGAGTTCAGATCATTGTGAGTGAGCGACTAAACCAATTTGTGATGAGTGGCTGGCTGAGAGTGACTGCAGTGCAGTGCAGTATTAATGTCAACACACAATTTCCCAATGAAAATGTAAAATGTAATAAAAAAAAAAAACTAATATCATTATAACGCTAATCGCACTACTATATCGTAGTACACACAGTGACTTTGTGAGTGAGTGAAAATAACAATGCGATTTCGAATGTGAACTACTGTTGTGCTGTATGCCGTGATGCATATAGAAATATGGATAATAATGTGTGGTACTTTGCTGAAGCCTGATTTGGATTATGGATGGAATCACAGATCAACGAAGAAGAGAAATTGTTTTGTTCATTTTGCAATTGTATCTTTTATTCTTCATGTTGCGGGACATGCTAATTACTTAAATTCATGCACAGTCAGGCACACACGAAATAATAGAAACAAACTAAACAATGCGATCCAAGATATTTACACTCTGTACGCAGAAGAAGACGCCATCATACATACCACACAGCTGTTGCTGTCCGACTTTCGTCCAAAATTAATTTATTTTCAAATTTCATCTCAGTTTTCATGAACTGGCTGTCACAGAAAACATAATGAAATTACGATAGTCGCATGCACAGACAGCTCCTCGTACATATTTATGATATCATCTTAATGTAGTCCAGACACAATCTTAATTGGGATTATGTCAAATGTGAAGTGTTCCGCCTCTGTCTCTTCTTCTTCCACTTATTTTTTCTTTAATTTCTTTTCTATTCCAAATAAGCCATGCAATTAACATTTGTGGCTGGCAGTATTTTTTTGCCAAAAAACGGGTATATAAACATACAAATTTGCTAAACTGAAATATAGTCACCGATTCGGTGTTATACAGGCCGGTTCATCTGATTAGAGGCAGTCAATTAGGATCGTGTCAAGTACTCATATTGAGAGCATCCAAAATGCTAATTGTGTTTTATTTCTTAAATCATCCTATAATCTTTCCTATAATCGCCCTCTAATTCTTAAATCATCCTATATAATCCTAAAAAAAGCATGCTATAATCATACTACACTCATCCTTCAATGAGCAGATCATCACTTACTTATACAATCATCCTATACTCAACTTATATCTTGAACCATCCTTCAATATTCATTTAATCTTTCTATTATCTTCCTATGGGGCCGTGGCTCAGTGGAAATGCACATGGCTACTGAGCAGGAGGTTCGTGGTTTGAATCCCAGTAACACCAAAAGTATTTTTCACGGTGTCCCACCTCTCGCGAATGGGTGACAAACGTTCCGAGAGTAATAACTTGTCACGGAAAGCTTCTTAATTCGCCGTTCGGAACCGGCCTTAAACGCGTCACACGCGACACGGCACACTCGTAAAAAACGGGCGCTCAGAAATTACCCACGAGAGTGAGCTGTGCATTAAATTTCAGCTCTCTAGGATGTGTCACGCCAAGAAGGGCAACAAAGAAGCTTAAAGAGCACGTATTACCCGCGTCACATGCAATACAGCACACGCATTAAACACGGGCGTTCAGAAATTCATTAAATTAATTTTCAGCTGTATAGGAAGTGTAAAGAAGCTAAGAAGGAAAAGGAGGTTTAAACCCAACTTTTATACGGGTCACGCGACACGGCACACTTGTAATAAACGGCCGCTCAGAAATTGCCCATGAGACTGAGCTGTGCACTAAATTTCATCTCTCTAGGATGTGTGAAGCCACGAAGAAGCTTAAAAAGCAACTATCACTCGCGTCACACGCGACACAGCACACGCGTAATACACGGGATGTCATAAGTTGCCCATTTCAGCTGTATAGGACGTGTGCAGCTAAGAAGGACTTTAACGACGCTTGAAAACCAACGTCCACACGTGAATCTCACACCGGCCTTGTGACACACCAGGAACTTGTTCTCTTTTCTTAAAAAAAAACCTTATAGGAGGATTTTCGAATCCAATATAAAAATGAAAACATTAAAATTACGTAAAGCGAAGAATATACGTGCATATAACAGATTTCTTTATTTTCCGCCGGTAGTAATAAAATTCCTACCGGGTTAATACAAATAAACAACAATATCGAACGACGAGAGAAAAAGAAGACAAAAGAGAACTCTGCTGTACGTAGAAAAGTCTTCTGGTAGGCTCTGGCTAACCACTGTTCATTACGAACGGGTTTGGCTTTAGTATATTACAAGCAAAATGTATTAAGTATATATAATGTACTAAGTATATATAAGTATTATATAGTTGGTGCCGTCACCGTGGGTAGTGCATAGACTTTTTAGCAGGAGGTTCGAGGTTGTGTGCTGTGTGCTGCGCTGATGTGCTTTGCGAACATAACGCCGCTATATGGCGTAATGTTCGTACAGCATCGTAATGACTGTGTGCTATGTGCTGCTCTGCTTTGTACGTACTATAATCTATATATAAAACAATAAATGTCTGTTGGTTTGTAATACGACACTAAAACAAAAAACTAGACAGCCGATTGAGCTGAAACTTTCACAAAATATGCGTCTTAACAAAATCTCGATAAACCACATATTGCGATCGAGCTTTGTTTAGGCTTAGGCAATAATGCACCCCCACCGTGGTAGTGATGGCAAGGCGGGGATTCATGTGTGCGGGTGGCGTAGCGCCCGGGAAAATCTAGATATTATAAAAAGGCAACAAGAACTCTAAATAAAACCATTATTAAAACGTACTACCGTAGACTATTTTAATTCGTAACTAACGAACGAGAGAAGAAAGAACCCTGGGTGAACCGGAGAGCGTTACATAGTCAGTATAGCAATATAGTCAATATAGCAGTCGCACCAGGCACCACTCACGCTTGTTGAATATTGCCATAGATTAGGCTTCACTAAAATGTTTACACGTCAATTCTCGTGAGTGATAGCGGTCATACTGTTTTTTTTTTTACATCAACATGAAAATAACACCTAATAGAGACAAATCGGTCTTTTGTTTACTTCATATTATAGTTGGGAGGAATAATTAGCAGATCAGATCAGATATAAGTGATACAAATTATACTTGACAGTCTAATGATTATTTCGTTTTCTGTTTATAACTAGCAGTGATTTTACTAATTCTACTTGCACTGCTGATACTTCGTACCAAGTTTATAAATTGTAGACAATGCATTTTTTCGTAATATAATGTAATGATTTCTAAGGAATGTTGATCAACACAACCAATAAAATATTACATAAATCGATAGTACATATACTGCACACTCAGAAATAGGCAGCAGCTGCAATCACTAACAATCACAATTCCGCTTATCCTCGTCATAACAACTCACTTACCCCGAATGCCTAAAATGGGGAATGTGTCTGTCTATCCAAAATAATGAGCAATGCTGCATTGTAAGTGGCTTTATGATTAGCAAATGTTCACTTGTAATTGTAACGCGTGAAATTGTTCCATTGCATAACGTTCATTGTTTTTCTTCTTTTTGTTGTTCACCTATCCATCCAAAAGCTTTTAATAACTTTGAATTCGAAATGAAGTGAACTTCTGTGCTGCTGCTAATCATTCAAACCTATTCTCATACACATAATACCTACATTGGTTCGTGGCTATTAGATAGGCAGGAGGTACGGGTACTTTTTCCAATGTCATATCTATCTACTCGTCTTGTACTCATTTTCCGCCGAAATGCTTTGTTGGGATTAACAACATTCGGTTGTAAAACAAGGCCTAAGGTACAGAGCGCTGTACTTCCTGGAGTGTCTGGGTAATTATTTAGTTGGCTCACCGCAGTTACTATTATTGCGTTGAATCATCATGTGAGAATCATTGTTTTCCTCTTTGCATTCGTTTGTTGTTACAGTTTTCTTTTTTATTCTGCACCGCCGTGCGTTCTACTTTTTATTCGTTCTCATTTCTCATCTCTTCCGTGTCATGTCGCTTTCCTTCTCATATTGATCTTTTAAATTGTGTTGAAGAATGAAAAGTATTCATTAAAGTAATAATTAATAATTCAAGTTTATTTATTGCAATGAAAATGAACTTTATTATCGAGTTTGGAGTTTCAGCTTTACTTACTACAGAAGAATTTCATCTTTAAACTCGAAATTACTATATATGGTCTTAATAATTAAATTTCATTGGAAAAGTCCTTGGAAGACGAATGCAATAATATTTTGATACTTGTGGGTAGGCCGCAAGGTACTCTTGAATTAGAGTGCTAGATCTGACAACCCCACGGACTCTAGTCACCTGGTTGTAGGTATAAAAAGAAAGTATAGGTTCAGGTTCCCAGATAAGGGTCCCCACTACTGTTATGTTCCGTCTATATGCGTGGGAGATCCTGTGAGTCTGCTATTCATGATCTTGTTTACAGGATTGAAAAGAAATGGACGGAGGGAGTCTTCATTAACATTAGCTTTTGACAACGCTACCTTTGACTGAATGTGCAACAAAGCTGAAAGGCATAGGTTGGAACCAACCTTAACCAGACGGATTCACTACATGCTTTCCCAGTGGATTCTTCAGTCAGGGAAGAATGACGATAGAGTTACCTTTCAACAAATGCCTTCAAGGTTGAGTCCTTTCGCCGCTTATGTGGTGCTTTGTTGTCGATTTTTACTCGCAGAAGTTGGTCAATAAGACATACTAAACATACAATGCGGATGGTGTTTGTTTTCAATCACTCAAGGCTGCTTGTACAAGTCTACAGACGGCTCTGAATCGGTTGGATAACTGGTATTGTAGAATTGGACTATCGGTAAATCCTAGCGAAAGCACTGTGGTTTTATTTACTAGAAAGCGTAACCTCGATCACATTTGACGCCAGTTGCAAAAATTATTGCACATTCACATTATGACATTAATTTTGCCCCACCTTATGACATTACTTTTGTCCACCTTGTATTATAGGTAAATTATGATTATAGAATGACTATACAATGATTTAAGAAATATAAGAAGTTTATGTGGAATGATTTGTGGATTATGGGATCTATGATTGAAGGAAGATTAAAGAAAGATTTAAGAAGATTCTTAATTTATTAATAAATGGATTACTATTTGTTGATTAAGATTATTTTAGAATTCTTGGATAACAAATTGTCCAATGTTTTCCTCTGTAGTTGAGGTTGATGGTCTTCCACACAGTGGGTTAACGTCTTCAACGCTCTTTCGTCCACAGTATGTTGACAGTTCTAACAAAGAGGACCGTAAAAGTCACAAGTTTTCTTCGCACAATCGCCCATAGGGTGTTTGTTTCTTTTGTTTTTGTTGTACTCTGAGCAGTGCCCATTGTTAACTGCTGCTGTTACAGAAACTGTAAGTGGGCCGAATGATGATTCTCGTTTATATGGTACGAACAATGTATAGCAGGACGCCTCGTTTACCACACCGCTTAAAATATATAATATATATATTTTCTTCTTGAGAAGACACAATTTACAGACAGAATCATTTGTGCAATAATTGTAAATGAACATGAACCGCCTACCATCAGAGACATCAGAGATCATTGACACAGCACAATCGACGGCGGTACACGCACGCACTTACAAACGCACCGCACACACTTGGCTCCCATTGCCATAATCTCAATTCTCAATATGTGTCTATCATTTTGCAATTTGCATTGACTCGAAACGATTTCCGAGGTAATTTTTTATGATTGGCAAAAAGATGAATGACGACGATATGCGAGATGTGCGTGAAATGAGGCATTTCGCAATGCAACTCATATGGCGGCGACGACTCGTCACCGAATCGAATTGAATAAAAATGAAATCTGAATTAACTGACTGACTGAGTGAATGTTGCTGCATAGTATACCTACCTACCTACATAATTAAAAATCAATGCAACTAACACAGATTGCAAGCAAATCTGTCTATTAGCCCCGTCAATTGACATATTGAACCGATTAATCAAGGTACAGATACTAACGGTTAGTATAGATACAGCACACAGACACAAGTGCACTGTGGTTGACAATATTTAATTACACACAGATAGAGCTGCTGGCTCGTTATCCTATGCGTGCATACATTCCAGATATTGATAATTGTATACAATTTCATATGTTATGTGCGGGTTATTTCGCGCATGATGCAACATTTGGCTTAAATTCAGACACCAATGAACGCCTCAGTCTCATTGACAATCGCGCAATCGAGTGCCATTTAATGGATCGCCATAATGTAACTTAAGCGTCGCGATCTATTTTGCAATCGTGCGGATTATTTTTTTGTTTTGCAAACAAATTGTGGTTATCCATCATGTGATCGAGCAGCGACTGAGTTGTTATTTGTAACAACAAACAAAAAATTACTTGATCCAATTATCAATGTGACTGAGATGTATCTGTGTCTCACATGATCAGTGCGACATAAAATACGTTTTATTGTCCCTCAGACATAACTTAATTATCAATGCTATACAAAAAGCAGCTAACGGACCCTGAGAGATTGTTAAGAAATTGTTGCCATCACCATACAATAAATAATTATAATTTTACATTTCGACATCGTTTAGTTTGGTTTTGCCAAGTTTTTACATAAAAATCGCACAGGAACTCAAGCTGTTGTTTCTATGATGTAATGCATAGGAAACTGAAATTAAAACTCAATAAAGATTTATTTAAAAAACTGCCCTGTAAATAAAAACTTAAATTAAGTGATGTGAATTAGCCCTGCTATGAAGCTTCCCAGCTCACCATTTAGACAGTTGAGTTTTGAGTTTTGACTTAAATAGGAGTGTTTTAAAACAAGTTCCATTTAATACTGACTGGTATAAGTCGAGATATACGAGTGGACAAACAAACAAATAAACAAACAAACAAACAAACAAGCAAACAAACAAACCAAAATACAAACAACCAAACAACCAATCAAACAACCAACCAAACAACCAATCAAACAACCAACCAAACAAACAAACAAACAAACAAACAACCAAACAAACAAACAAACAAACAAACAAACAAACAAACAAACAAACAAACAAACAAACAAACAAACAAACAAACAAACAAGCAAACAAACAACCAAACAAACAAACAAGCAAAACAAGCAGGGTCAAAGAAAGCAGAAGGCACGGGTTCATGAATCTATAGGCCACGAACCAAGTACTCTAAAGGAGGAGTACAGAATGAAGCTAAATAGGCTTGGTGAAGTCAACAAGATATTAATATACTGGCATATAAGATAACAAAGCAGCGGATAAACTCGCCTTTAAAGGTCCCGAAACTCCGCTAGCAGCGCCAGAACAATTCTGCGGCATTGGTTACCGCATACCGCGGGAAGAGATACGCAGAATAGGTAAGGCAGCCATTAGAATATCGCCTGGGTGATGGGAGAAGCGCCCAGGTCTACGACAAGCAAAAGAAATGTTGGGGAGGTATAACCCAAAGTGGTCTCACTCGATATTGGCACTAAACATAAATAATTTGAGAATCATTACGGGCTTCCTAAAAGCACGTAGATTTAAGGGGCACCTAAAGAAATTAGGAATATAATAAGACCTGCAGCTGCAGCGAATACGGAGCAACGATCCGATAGAGAAGAGACCATATGGGAACTCACGCAATCTCAACAACAGTGCATGGATGAACTTAATTCGACTTTTAGCGATGAAGCACCATCAAGGACCAGTGTTTATCGATGGTTTACAGATATACAGGTGGCGAATTTATTGAAGATCGTCAAATATCGATTGTTGTTCTGGAAACAATGATGCTTTGGATGAACTGAAACTGCGAGATCGCCATGTGACTTATGGTGAGGTAGAGGCATCCTTGGGCATTAGTGGGACCGTCAAAAAGAGCCCGAAGGGAAACATCAGTCGGCGTTATGGGTGTTCCAATATGAGCCAAATCTAACCTCTAAGGCTGGCACTCATAAACAGATTTTAGGGCCACTTCTCCCTATAACACAAAGTTGTTCTTCGTCGCATTAATGGTTGTGAATTCGGATAAGCTCACACCAGTGCTATTGTTATTGCATAGTATAAAAAAATATAATCTAAAAATTATTATTCAAAACGAGCGGTTTATTTAAACTTTTACGTTGTCTACCACTCTTAAATGTCATCTCTCACTAAATTACAACAAATCGTATAATCGTAATAATCATAGAACCAGCCAAGAATCGCACTCCAACACGCTACAATCTTTCCGTTCGTACTCCCAATATAGTTAAGCGACTAACCGTCGTTTAAATGAATCTTCACCTCAGTTAGTTTGATCGATGTTTTATTTTTATATATGTGCATCTACATCTACAAATGTAAGTGTGTTTGTGTCTTATGTATTTCATACCACTCTTAACAGCTTAGTTGCTTCCATTCTTATTCTGAGACATGCATACCAAACAAACAATTGATGGACGAATGAATGATGGCTGACTGACTGACTCACTAACTGACTGGCAGGCTGACTGCTTTCTTTTTTTCCATATTCCATGCCATACCAATCCATTGTTTGTTCGATTATTTTAATTGAAGTATGTCGTGTCATGCGATTTCATTGGCCTGGTTGAGTTCTTTATATTTAAACCGATTCGATCGGCTCAAGCCAAGTCAAGGTAATAATCGAAATTGGGAACGTCAAGAAAATAGAAAAAAGAACTTTAGTTGCTAGTTATAAACTGCGAATCACCATCAATGGGTGTAAGGAGAATTGAAAAATCAGGCGGTAGTACTTTTCGTATGTTTAGAATTCAGACGAAGTGTAAGGACTATAAAATAAATCAATGGTGTGGGAAAAGGAAAAAATTAAGGAGTAAATAAAGAAAGGATCATAGGAGTTTTTTTAGAATTTAAATTCATTTAATTCAACAAGAATTCAGCCATTCAGCGGCTGATCTAAGTACACAAAGTAAAAAACGTTTACGATTGGAACTTTCAAGTTTAGTTGAACGCTTTTATAAGATGTTTAAGAAGATGTTAGAAAAAGCAGGTTCTCATGGTATTGTTTAGAACTGTTCAACATTTCATTTCGATGTAAATTCAGCAATAATTCAGCGGCTGATCTAAGCAGACGAAGTAAATAACTTTCACAATTGGAACTTCCAAGTTTAGTTAGACGCTTTTATAATATGTTCAAAAAGTAGCTTTTCAGTGTATTGTTCAGATTTTCAGCATTTCGATGTAAATTCAGCAACAATTCAGCGGCAAATCTACTCTAAAAGAGTAAATAACTTTCACGATTGGAACTCTAATAAGAGATTGAAAACAATTATCTTAAAATAAGCAGGTTCTCAGGGCATTGCTTACAGTTTTCAGCATTTCAATGGGAATTCAGCAACAATTCAGCGGCAAATCTACTCTAATAGAGTAAATAAATTTCACGATTGGTACTCTATTAAGATATTGGAAACAATAATCTTAAAAGAAGCAGGTTCTTAGGCCAATGCTTACAGTTTTTCAGCATTTCAATGGGAATTCAGCAACAATTCAGCGGCAAATCTACTCTAATAGAGTAAATAACTTTCACAATTGGTATTCTTATAAGATATTGAAAAGAATAATCTTAAAAGAAACAGGTTCTCATGGTATTGTTTAGAATTTTTCAGCATTTCAATGGGAATTCAGCAACAATTCAGCGGATGTTGATGACCAGATTCCCAGTGTATTTTTTTAAGTTTTCAACATTCAATGATTCAGCACTTTAAAACAATTAAGCGACAATTAGCGCCTGAGAATAGTCGATTTTTGCAGAGAATTATTTATTATTTGTTAGCATTCAATCAATTTAGCATTTTAATAAAAATTCAGTAACAATTACAGCGACAATTCCGCCGCAGGTCTAGACCCATAGAATAAGAACTCTTACAAAAGGAACTGCCAACTTAAATTGGATGCACTAATAAGATGTTGAAGATTAGTTACTTAGAAAAAAAAGCTGAAATTTAATGAGTGTCTAAGTCTCAAGTAGCATTTTTTATATTCTACCTGTAACGCGTGTTGCGTTTAGCGCGTGGCGCGTTTGATAACTGAAAGTGTGGTCATTTTCTCGTTTTTTGAGTTCATTTTTAAACACCTTTTGCCCGACCTAGAGGGCTGAAATTTTGTGAGCAGCTCAATATCAATATCCCGCGAGTGACGCGTGTAGCGCGTGTGATGCGTGGAAAAAAGGAATTTGGCGGTTATTACCAAATAATACAATGTAAAAATAAAAGGATTGGGTCGTATAACACTTTTATTATGCTATAATCTTCCTATAATTCTAACGCATTTCCAAAGTCGTCATATAGTAATCTTTTAAGTTCCTAATTCATCCTGTAATCAGCCTATAGTTATTTGATTCATCCTGAAATCGTTTCTATAATTCTAAAATCATTCTATAGTCATCCTATAAGCAGCATATATTCCTAAAATCCAACAAAAATCCTTTTTTCAGTAAATCATCTAATAATTACTCTACTATCTCTTATAACACTTTTTTTATCCTATACTTTCAAATCCTTTCAATATTCATTCTAAAATAATCATTTTAGGCAATAACATAAGATGAATTCCTTGCCATTCTTGAGCAAGCCTTTAAGTCTGTCTTAGAAGTTAATGTAAGTTATTTGCGGGCAATAATAATGGTTGCAGCCCTTGTCATTCTTGAAGCAAACTTTAAGTCTATCTTAGAAGTTAATGTTAGTGAATTGCGGACAATAACATTCCATTGCCATTCTTGAAGCAACCTTTAAGTCTGTCTTAGAAGTTAATGATAGTGAATTACGGGCTGCCATTTTGTCCAGAAAAAGTTGCTTTCTTTTGTTTAAATTTAAACCTTATTGTTGTTGAGTTTTTTTTAAATTATGTTCCAAGCATTGCTTTAGCGACAGACTACAAAATTTAGCTTTCATTTGCCAATTCCAACGTCTGATATTTAGGACAGACGCAAGCTCCAGAACAAGGTGGCAAATGATTAAAGTTACTCTACACCATGCTTACTATCAGAGATCTTGTCATTTAATTCCAAAAGCCTAGCTGCTAAAATAATTTATCATCCCCAGCCAATTCGATCACCTGATGGTTTTCTGTTACACGGATATCGTTTGCTGCATCTTATTTAGAGATCAGTATTAAACTCGATCGGTGATGATGATGAATAAACTCGATGTTCCTCTTAAGCAGATTATCATCCTCCACTTAACTATCTTAATATAAGCTCAAAACAGGCTTTCAGTGTCTCCTGCATTTGCTAAAACATTAATATACCGACTATCGCGTGTGTGTGTTCCACACCTTTCCTTATTCGTGCATCATCTTCATCTGGTTCCATTTTCTTTTCCGATCATTAAAACCTGCCCAAACACAGAAGGTGGTGGTGGTTGGCTCATCCGCTCAGGTTGGCCGTGTAGGAAGTGTCACAGTGTTTCCAAATAAGTATGGACATGGTATGTGTTGTTGCTGTTGTGGTTTCTTGCAGTTGTTCACTGTGCAGGTTGGTTTAGTTTATTGATGACTTGTGTTGTGTGGTGTGTGGTGTGTGTTGTGTGTGTCTGTTTCATGACACACCTAACCCACTCACCAGCGCGCCAGCCTTTAAATGATGGATCGATCCGGTCGAGGAATTACGATCATAATGCCACGTCATCAGTCGTCATATTGAAGAGGGCATCCGGGATTATCTATTGGATTTTTCTGATCACAATTTACCAGAACGAGAGAGTGTGGGGGAGAAAAGAGAAAGTATTCAATGAAATAAACAAAAGAAATTGTGCACCGCTTCACTGCATTAGTGTGAGTTAGCCTCGTGCCTGTCTCTCTTCCCAACTTTTCCCAGAAATTGGAAGGATTGTTCTAAAATTGTAATAAATGTTTGATTGGCAGGTAGTAGATTTTGTCATGCCACACAGTGGAACTTTGTCTGTCTGTGTTTTTCGGTTTGCTTTGTTCTTCTTTATTTCCATTTTGCCGGAAATACTTTCATTAATTTTTGTTGTTGCAACCTTTTTGTTCGTTAATCGATCAAACATTTCACTTCGATGCCACCTGCCATCCCGCCGCACCGCGTATGAGTTTTGAAGTGTTGTCTAGCTTGTTCTACCCATAGTATGAAGCTAAATAAGGTGGATTTATGTGGAAACCTCGAAAATCATGGAAAGGGGAAAGTTAAATAGGTTGAGAAAACCAAATACCTGAAACAAATTAGAGAACTAGATCGTGCAATGGAATCTTGAAAAAGACTGTCACACTAGCCCGTCAGTTCCAACCGGTCTCAACGATAGAAAACATACCAGACTTTCGATAAACTTCCGAATCCAAAGCGACTCAGAATACGAAATATTCCGAGAGCTGCAGAGTAAGGGATAGTAAAAGACGGCCAAAGCAGCTCTCACCGTATCCTAGACTACAAGGAAATTATATATAATAGAAATATATAGAACTTGAAAATATAAAGGATATAAATATATATATAAAAAAATTATCTCCACCCATCTCGAAAATCTGGTCTTCACATGTTGCCCCCCCTTGGGCGACCGATGATCGGCTGTTGACCACTTGTGCGGTTTCCGGCCCAAAAAACCGGCTAATCGTTTAACAGGCCATTTTGGTGACCAAAAACCATCCACACCACTAATTAAAGTTAGTTTTATAGGAAAATTGTAGTGTAATTGTAAGTCGATTTAATAATTGGATTGGATTTATCGATTATAGGATAATTTAGGAATATATGATGATTATAAGACGACTGTATAATGATTCTAGAATTATAGGAACGATTTAAGGATGAATCGAATCACTACATGATAGTTACAGGTTTATTTAAGAACTAAAAAATGATTTTATGAAAAATAAAAAATTTTATAGAAAATATTTTAACATTATAGATAGATTATAGGAAAATTAGAGTATTCAAGAAAGATTATAGTGTAATCTTTAGATGATTTAATGATAAAAAGATGATTGTTCGATTAGATTTATGGATTACAGGATTATTTTAGGAATATATGATAATTATAGGACAACTATAGAACGATTTTAGAATTATAGGAACGATTTAAGGATGAATCGTATGACTACAGGATAGTTACCGGTTGATTAAAGAGATTAAAATATGATTATAGGACGAATTTGGAAATATTTTACCATTATAGAAAGATTATAGGAAAATTAAAATTTGATTTGTAATGATCAAACGATTACTATTGGATGAATTCGCGATGTCAAATAGAATAACCATGATTATAGGATGATTATGGAATGATTACTTATTTATAGAATAATTAGAATTATTATTTAATTGATTTAAATTAGTGATAGAAAGATTTAAGAACAAAGACTGATTTAAGGATTACGAGATGAATTATGGCATATTTATAGTTAAATTAATGAGTTATAGGAAGAGCCGAGGTATTTAAGAATTATTATAGGATTAAATAAAGATTATATTCAAGCTGTTCTCATATTTATAATATTAAAAATAGAATACTATATGCCCATACCATTACTATTTATCATAAATTTTGCTATAAAAGTGTGACTTCTATCGTATGCTCTGGAACGTATGTGCTCCCATTTTTGGTAATACTTTTTTATAGTATGTATAGTATATAGTATGTGTTTGTAACAATTCTGAATTTCCTATCTTTTCCTCATTTTCAGAATGAATCTTTTGACCTAGAACGAACACCAAATTCTGGTATGGACTGTATGCCTCTAGCGAGTAATTCACACCATCATCATCTTCAGCATCAGCATCAGCAGCAGCATCACCAGGCGACGGCTGTGACGGCTGGCGCTTATCAGCATCATCATCCGTATACCAATTATCACCTGCATCACATCAGCAACAGCAGCAGCAACCAACACCATCACATCCAACCGGAACAGACGAAATCGCTGCAGGAACTACAGAATGAAGTCGGTGCTTTGTTGGAATTTCGCGATTTGGTTATTGAAACATTCCCCGATCTTAAGCATAAAATGGCATCGATGTCAGCCTCAGCATCGGCTTCGGTGTCTGGCAGCAATACACTTACCGGTTTGATGTCGAACTCTTCGTTGGCTTCCAGGTGATGCATAACATTTTTTGTTTAATTCTCCAAAGCAAAATGTTTTTATTTTTATTTTTATTCGAATGCAAGCAGACGCGAATGGGAACCCGGAATACGAATAAAACGTAAAATCATTCAGAAAGAACCGTCCACGTCGTCAGTTGTTACTGCATCTATTGCTGGAAGTGTGAATGCCGCGGCAGTAACAACAGCCGCAGCCGGATCATCAACATCAGCAGCATCAACGTCACAGTCAGCAGTGACGGCGTCCACTGCAATCACGGGCGAGCAGCTATCCTCCTCATCACTGTCCCGAAGTCGAAGTAATTCGCACAGTGGAAAAAAGGAGCCAAAGAGTGGGGAGAACAATGGCAGTGTAGTGCAGGATTCTGGATTCTCAACGGAGACCAGCTCATCCAAGGAGGGCCACAGTGCCTCCTCAACAAGTGGTGCTATGACAGTGAGTGTGCATGTAGTGATGGAGTATTTGATGACCTTAATAATAATAACAATTTTTTTCCTTCTTCCCTTTCCACCATCTATAGGGCACAATCATTTCTAATCGACTAGCATTTCCCGAGTCTGACGATGAATTGCTGAATTTGCTCGATGTGATCCATCGAAAGTCGAATCGACTACGGGAAGAAGTCGAGCATTTACAAAACTATGAACGTGAAAAAATGCGAGGCGCTTCATCAGCAACTGAAGCTGTATGCGTCGGCGACGGTGACGGTGTCGGTGACGAAACAACAGCAACCAACAACAACAGTAAGGCTAACAATTCCAGTGTGAGTGGCAGTCTAACGCCGAAAACATTCCGCGAGCATATAGATCGACTTAACAAGGAAGACATAAAGCAGTTGCGTAAGGAACGTGATCGGCTGCTCGACAAATTGGCCGAAATGGAAGCGGAAACCTTGACTGGCCGCATTCGAGCGACTAAAATGAGCGATCAAGTGGAGGAGTTGATTAGCGTTAAGAAAGATCTCGAGGAACAATTGAAGATAGCACTAAGTCAAAAATTAGAATTAAATTCGAGACTTCATGAGTTGAACAAGCAGCAGCAGCAGCAGCAGATACAACAACATAGCAAAAGTTCTTCCAGGTAAGGAATACTGCGATTCTAAGAGCAGTTACATTTGATAACTTGCTCTCTCTCTCTCTTTCTCTCAATCTCCCTCTAACAGTCAATCGGATTATTCAAGTCAGCGAAACTTCTTGTCTTCAGCAAATACCGTTCTATCGGCGGCGGTGGGCACTTTGCCGCACCGTGACAATAGTCAGACGGCAATCACAGTTCCTTCTTCAACAGCATCGTCATCATCTAGTAATCTTCGTTTAACGTCAACTATTGCTGCTCTGAAGGTTCAACAGCAGCAGCTGCTGAACACATTCCAACCGGTAGTAGTTGAGCCAACGTCTCGTTCCACCGAACTCGGAGGAACGGACGCCGCCAATAGGAACTTTTTAGCATTCCATCAAAGCGCCAGCAGCAGTGATACAACAATAAGACGTGAGCGAGACCAGCCGCTTCTGGGTAGACTAGACGGTGTGGTCAGCAGTCCGGGAGCGGGTCGTATGTCGAAGGTTCGTGTCGCCGATTCAAAGAAATTCGCTGCCATTCTACTGGAAACGAGTGTTGTCGAGCTGCAGAGGCACTTGCTAACACTTACAGTACAAAATCAGGTGAGTCAACAGCCAACAGAGAGGACTATTATTGTAGTTGTGGAAGTGAAATTTTTTATAGGCATGTTAAGAGTAGACTTTTCATGATCTTCTTTAGTGGTCCGAAGACACACTCCGAAAAAAGAAGCCTTCATTGACACTCAAGACGCTTTTAACAACACCAACTTCGAAGCAATTCATATACAAGCCAGATCGAGGGGAATTGACTTCTTTATCCTAGGATGGGTGTATGTTCAGCCTCCACGTTCCAAGGAGAAATCCTTCAAAAAGAAGCCAAATATCGAATGGATCATGTTTGACCAAAAACTCACATGGAACCCCCACATATCAACAAAGCTTGCTTTACATGCCAACAAATGTTTAGCAAAACGTGGGGAATAAACCCGCAAATGACTCTATGGCAATACCATAGCATTATAAGACCCAGGATAACATACGCGGTCCTGATTTGGTGGCAAAAAACAGAGCAATCAAAGATACGCTCAAGACTGAATAAAATCCGGAGACTAATCTGTCTAAGTGCGACCGGTGCCGTAAAAATTTTCCCTACGACAGCTCTATAAAAGCTTTTGGGGTTCGCACGCTTGCACTTACATTTCAAAAGCTATTAAACTAAAAACTACCAACCAAATAAAAGCAAACAGACCAGGACACACAAGCATCATAACCAAAATAAATTTGGATGACGAAACTGTTCAACCATTAAACTTAATCATAAAAACGACTAACATCCAAAGAAACTTTTCGATAAGAATACCAGAACGGAATCAAGTTGAAAATATTATTAGCACCCTTCTGCACCATGCATCCATCTAGTATACATACGGATCAAAAATAAACACAAGAACCGGAGCAGCAGTATTCGGACGCAGTACTACATTGCGAGTACCATTGGAAAAATCTCCAATAGGGGTATTCCAGGCAGAAACTAAACTATAGCAATAGAAGCCGGCACCCTAGAATGTATCAAAAAAAGGTACAAAAGAACCGAGAGCTATGTGATCTCAGACAGTCAGGCAGCACTGCTCTCGTTAAAAGGTCTAGTCTTCCAAAGCAATGTGGAGCTGATTCGTCCAAAACTAACAAATTCACCCTAATGTGATCTCCCGGGCATCTCATGAAATGGGGCAGCAGACCTATTTACTGGCCCATACCAAGTATTGGCTATTCCAAAAGCGATCTTAAATCGAAGTCGAATGGGAACAATCGACTGGAAGGAGACTGGCTGAAAAGCTTCTTAAAAACAACACTAATCATCTAGACAAAGCACTTAAACTGAACCGCCATGCACTAAGAACACTAGTCTGGTACATGACGTGACATGGCCAGCATTTGAAAATCTGTACATCCTAATCGGACCGGTGCCGATTCTGTAACGAGCCGAAAGAAGCATCGGAATACATACTTCTCATATATGAGGCCCTCACCCGGAAAAGAATAAAAAGTTTCAACGCTCATACAGCTCTCTTACCGAATGCCAAACCAATTGACTTGTCAGATATATTGGAACGAACTAAGCAACCACATAATGTGGAAAACATCTGGGATGCACAATAGATCTCAAGATTGCAGTGCACAAGGCTTTATAACCCAAGACCAGCAATAACAACAACTATAAATAGTGGTCCGAAAGTGGGGTTCACTGCTCAATTGCCTTCTTAGGTGTTATAGTGGAGCCAAAGTAGACAAAGTCTCTAACAAGCTAAAGGTTATACATGTCAATTGTGACGTTCTGAACAATACGTCGTTGTTGTCTTGTCACCAGAACCGCCAAATCGTTTCAGTCTTAAAAAGCTGGCAAATTCACCAGTGACAGCTCGCTGGGGTCTGCCAATAATATCAATTTCGTCAGTTGGACACACTTGACTTGCTTCTATGGTGGACCTAGTTCTAGCTTCTATTTAAAGTACTTCGAAGTTGGTTTTGTCAAAAGCGCCTTGTATGTCAATGAAGGCGCGCGTTAACATCTATTTGCTTCGAAGTGTGTCTTTGATTTCAATTATCAGCTCATGTAATGTTGTTTCTGTTGATTTGCCAGTGTGGTAGGCATATTGACTGGGGTTTAAGGGGTGTAGTTAAAGTTTCTCCATGGCTTTTAGTATAAATAATGTGAGGGTAATAGGCCGGTATGACCTGGTATTCTCGAGGGATTATTTTTCTGCTTTTGGTATGACGATTACTCGCACATCTTTCCAGCACCTTGGAATGTATTCTAGCCTGTACTTGCTCTGTAGATTTTTTTCAAAAGAGGTTCTATTATATCTATCCCATGTTGTAGGAAGATTGGGTATACCCCATCCCCGCCTGGAGACTTGTAGAGCCGAATGACTGCGCAGCAGATTTCTTCGAAGGAGAAGGTACTGGTTGAGCGTCTGTAGGCCTGGGTTGAGATAAGGTATGGTTACATGTTGATGTTCTCATTTTCTTCTATTGCACAGTTAGGAAAGTGACTTTACTAAGCAGTCAATAGTTTCTTGCCTTGAGGTTGTCAGTTCACTGTTTGGTTTTTTGACTGACACGAGTGGATTTTTGTGGTCAAGGGAGAGCTCTTTGTGTAGTCGACGAGGTGTTGCCAATTTGTCATTTCGCTATTCTTTTTGATATTTCTTAGTGCAGCGTTGTAACTAGTTGGAGAAGTTCTGTAGTCCGTCCAGGTGTTTGTTCGTTCGGCCCTTTTGAAAAGTTTTCAGATTTTCCTTCGCCTGGCCCCTCCAGGAAACATTCTTGGTGCCTCTGATACGAACTAAATGGGAGCTTCTGTGGTAAGCATTAATGATAGCCTCGGTAAGGTCGTTCACAGAGCTGTCACGTTTGGCAATGGAGCTAATGGCAGTACGTATACCGGTTAGGTTGTGTTCCATTTGCCATTTAATGTGTTTTTGCCTAAATCCTTTCTTGAACATCAATGTACTCGATCTGGTCGTTTCCGATCTGTACGGAGCAGCGAAAATTCTCCATTGTCATCCAGCACATTGTAGAATTCTCTTGACACGAATGCCAAGTGGAATAGAATTTCTGTTGTTCGCCTGTGCAAAGCAACTAACGAAGTTTTACTTAGCTCACTGAGCACTGAGCACTCCGTTTTGTTTTCAAGCTCTAACTTCAGTATCTTGTTTTTTAGGTTTTATCACAGAAATTGGAGCAGGCGACAAAATCGAAAGTGTTTCTAGCGAAAAGACTGGACAAATCAAAAGAAGATGTCGACGATTTGCGGTTTCAAGTGAGTTATCTTAAAGTTTCCAAAAAAAACCACATAAACTTTATCTTTTTCCACAAACACAGCTTGAGGAGAAAAACATAGAGTTGGAAGGAACTAAAGCGCAATTGCGTGTCCTTGAGGCGAGGGTTTGCTCTACGACCAGCTCATATACAACACATTCGCACCAGGATCACGAAGCTAACCGTTCAGCATCGACAACACTTGTCATGTCGTCGACACGGCGGGATGATGATGAATCGCCTGTAATGATGATGATGATGATGAGGCCGACGACACCTGCGCCGCTTCTGCTGCTACCATCACCACCACCACCACCACTACCATCATCGCAAATCTCAACACCAAGCATGAAAGCGATGGTGCATTTGCCCATGGACGAAGTGCAGCAACACAGCAGCAGTACAGAATCGGCGCACGATCAAACTGAACGTGAACAACAACACCAGCACCACAACCAGCGACATATCATTAATGGCATGAGCGCCAGTGTCGGCGGAACGAGTCCATTCGAGACACCAAAGCGCAGCAAACCCAGTAAAATTCCTCTGCCGCCCGGTACAAAGGGTTATTTTGCACCGAAACCGCCCAGTGGTCGCAGCTCGTACACCAGCAGCCACCACATGAAATCGCACAGCGGCAGCTCACCTTCAACGACGACGGGGACGATTGCGGCGAACCTCAGCAACACGTCGTCCTCCTCATCGAACAAATCACTTAGCCGCAGCACCGGCAATCTGTTTGGCCGATCACCACACAGTTTGAAACGTCCCGATTCAGCACAAAGCATCCGCAAGGATAATAATAATTCATCAATGAGCACGACAGCCAGTCGCAGTTCGACGTCATCGATACCGATTGCATCGTCGGCAGCTAAATCAATTCCGTCCCCTCCACAAAAGGTACTAACCAATTCACCGTTACCAAAATTGAAGCGTGACTCATTGACGTCTCGTATACGACACTTGGACTCACTGTCACGGGTCTACCATCACCACCAACAATCCATTAATGTTACTCCGTCTCAGCCGCTGCAGACATCCACTCCAACAACAGCAGCACCACCACCATCAGCAACAGCAACAACAGATGGAGACGCACATGGACACCACCATCAATATCACAACAACTCATCCACAGCTTCGTCGTCATCGTCATTGTTTATGGGTGGCTCCGGCAGTGGTAGTACACCAAATTCTTCCTCATCGACAGCAGGTCGACCGATCGGCGGTGGCGTTCACCACACTTCCACTATATCATCACGCAAAGACTTGAGCTCGAGCAGTTTTTCGCATGGCCAATTTTTGCGAAAACATTCGACGATCGCCACAACGGGAGCAGCGGCTGTACCTACAACGCGTCGATTTAGCAGCGCATCAACTGGACGAGGTCAACGTAGCCATGACTTGAGCGCTGGTGGTGGTGGTGGTGTAGGAGGTGGTGGTGGTAACTTTAATACTAACGGTAACAGTTCAGCTGCCACTAATGCAACTGCTACTGCACTTGACCAACAGCAACAGCAGCCGCATAACGACTCAGACAGTGGAAAGGTACGCAATTTTAAATCAACATTTTTGGGTTGGCTTAAAATTTAATAAAAGTAACATAATAATATAAATAATACAAATAATAATAATAAACAACAACAACAACATCAACAACAAACAAACAGCATATACATAACGCATTATTCTTCTCTCCTATGAATAGAATTTTGTTTCCGTTTTTTTTTTTTTTTTTGTGTATTCTTCTCACAACTCGGCAACTTCGGTCAAACAAAAGTCGAAACGAATTTATGAATATGCATAACACTTCTTAAAAGTATTATTATTAAATTATTTATATAACATAT
Organism: Nephrocerus scutellatus; assembly: GCA_947095585.1. Lineage (NCBI taxonomy): Eukaryota > Metazoa > Arthropoda > Insecta > Diptera > Pipunculidae > Nephrocerus > Nephrocerus scutellatus. Next base: position 118,697,307 of record OX352761.1, read on the forward strand.
ATGTGAATACATAATGTAAGTGTTGGAAAATGCTGAGCAAAATAGAGCAAGAAGTTTGTACAATAATTACGAGTATTGATTATAAAGAGAATTAAATTAAAGTTGCGTTCGTTGGCCGTTTAGAGAAGTTAACTGTCCTGCATACCTACATCCATACATACATACATACATACTTGCATATATTAATAAAACATTACATTACACCAATAACATAACACACAACAAACAAACACACATACTCATAAGCATAAGCATAAACAGTAGGATTAGTTTAACTTTATATATACCTATGCATATACACATTTTACACATATATATTACATAGACTATTATAATACCATCTACCAATCATAGCGTAGATGGTAAATAAGTAATTAATTTTGTACATACACACATACATACATGCAAATTAATAAGTTTAAGAATTACATATAGATACATAAAGTTTTATTATGAATTAAAGAACGCGATCGATTTGATTAGAATACTACTTGCCTGCCTGAATGCCTAAAATGCAATATAAATAATAAACCCCATATACACTTCACGTAACGTATTACATGCATTACACCTTCTACAGCACAAGCACAGTGATAGTTAGCACGAAAGAAAGTTATAATAATAAATAAAATTAGGGTTCAAGGATACTTTTGTAACTTAAAGTGTAGTAGTAGTAGTATATTTTTTTCTATTCAACTAAACAGCGATGATTTACTGTCGAGCAAAGTACTCACTCTTTTTTCCGTCAAAGTCTTGTTTGCATTTCTGTTCGTCCTTTTTAATTTATCTTTCTTTTAACCCTAGATTTAATTTATAAATATACTGCAGACTAATGTCGTTTTTTTTTTCTTCGTAAAACTCTGCCCCAGAGTTGTTTTTTGGCTGTCAACTTGTTCGTTTCCCCTTCAAAACTACTCTACCGTAGAGCGAAAAAAGATCTGTATATTTTGGGAGGTTTACCCTCTTTATACTAACACAACAACAACACATGCAACAACAAAATGTAAACAAAAGATTTTCGTGTTCGATTTCCCTTTTGATAAAATCTACGCTCGAGCGCGATTAACATAACTCTCTTTCTCTAGTATTAGAATGAATCACTTGTGTTTTATTGTTTATAACTTTTGTACTTTTCAATGATATAGTGTTTTTTTTTTTTTGGAATAGTATTGCATAGAACACTTCAAATCTTATTCAAAAAATTCATGACACGCTCTGTTAGAATGCTTTATGCACAAAAATTTGTTTGTAAAGGGTTTTTCATTAAGGACATAATCATTTTCTATTTCGGCGCTTCAAATGATCAAGATCCACTGCTTCGTCTTCAATTCCAACGCTCATTCACAATGACTTTCCAACTGTCAGCTCTATAGACAAGGCCAATCTGCTTGCTTCACATTTCGCAGCTAGCTCCTCTCTATTACGCCGAGGTTGGCAATCATTACTTTAAGTGTTTCTTTGTTTTATACTCCTCTGTATATTTCTGTTACCGAAAGATTGATTCACCCTCGTAGGTTTGGTATCCAGATCTTTTTCTATCCAATACCTGTTCTTCCTTCTATCCTAGCCTGCAGGATTACTTGCAGTAAGTTATTCTTTTCATTCCATAAAAGATATTCCCAGATGTTCTAGTTTTCTTCTTTTTAGCGGTAACCACAAGATCTTTCTTTAAGTTTATGCGGCTCAGCACTTTCTTCGTTTGTTACTCTGTCAGTCCAACAGATACGAAGTATTCTATAGATTCAAAAGCTTCTAGACTTCTAATTTCTCTTCTGTGTAGAATCTATGTTTCTGCTCTATATAGCAGCACTGACTAAACGTAAGATTTGACTAATCTTACTCTCAGCGCCAAGTTGATTTCTTTACTGGTGAAAGTCTTTTTGATTTTACAGAAAGCTATCCTTGTTTGCTCCACTTGGCACTGTATTTCGGTGTTGTATAGTACGAAAATATCTGAAGGTATCAATGGTATTTGCTACTCTACTCTGGCAAACCCTCCGGCAGTACTCGTGAATCTGGAGTGGGTCTGCTGCTAACGCCAACAGCACGTAGAGGCCTAATTTCCTGGCACCCGCATAGTGATAGGATCATATCGGCCAGATTTCGGACTAGAGTACGGCGCGTCACGATCATACAGTGCTACGCCCCAACGAATCCCTCGACTGAGGATGAAAAGGACAACTTCTACAATCAACTAAACGCAGTATTCAACGCAACGCCGAACGGAGATATCGTCATCGTGATGGGGGATTTGAATGCCAAGGTTGGCAACGACAATGAAGGACTCAAGCATGTGATTGGGAAGCACGGCCTCGGCGAACGAAATGACAATGGTGAAAGATTTGTTGATTTCTGCAACACCAACAACCTTGTTATAGGAGGCACCATGTTTGAGCATAAGACTTGCCACAAGGTCAGCTGGGTGTCAACTGACAGGCAATCATCATCCAACCAAATCGACCATGTGGCGATCAGCAGACGTTTTAGGAGCTGTCTGTTAGACGTCCGAAACAGACGAGGAGCCGACATGGGTATGGTACGTGATCATCACCTTATGGTAGCTACTGTCCAGTTACGTACTGCATCAGTTCATAGAATCCGCAATATCATCCGAATGCCTAGGTATAACATCGACCGGCTAAAGATCCCCTCAGTACGCCAACAATTAAGGGATCATTTATCGCAAGGAGTGGAAGCAATCAGCAGCTCACTGCCGACAACCATCCAGGAACATTGGAAGGCTGTGAAAAATATTTTCACATCTGGAGCGGAAAGTATTGTTGGTAGAAGCCAGGCAAGGCACAGCACGTGGCTTACCGAAGATACCTGGAGGCGGATTGAAGAACGTAAACTACTTAAAGCTCGTATTGTAGATATCCCAGCAGTAGCGAGGAGCGAGCTAGAGTCCATGTATCGAAGAAAAATGAGAGAAGTGCAGCGTAGTGTAAGACGTGACAAGCGTAACTATATTAACAACCTGGCCTCAGAAGCAGAGGAAGCAGCGAGCCGGTGCGATAGCAGAACCGTTTACAGAATCACCAAAGAGCTGACAGGTGGTCACCGCTCTAGCCAACATCCGGTGAAAGGCCTAGATGGTACCGTACTCGTTTCAGATGAGGATCAGCTCAAGCGATGGAAGGAGCATTTCTCTACGGTCCTTAACCGTGTATTTGCTAACGATATGCACCTAAATCAAGCGGAAATGCCGGAAGTAACAATTTCCCGAATTCGCACCTCAACTCCCAGTAAAGACGAGATCGCTACCGCGATTAACGCACTAAAGAACAACAAGTCGGTAGGACTAGATGGTATACCCGCAGAGCTTCTGCGTGCAGCTCCAACGACATCAGCAGAGCTTTTATATCCTCTTGTAGAGAGAGCTTGGGAGGTAGAAAGTTTCCCCGAAGAGTGGAAGAAGGGAATGATTGTCAAGCTCCCTAAAAAAGGTAGTCTTATGGAGTGCGAAAACTGGAGAGGCATTTGCGTTCTCCCTGCAGTTGCAAAAGTAATAGCCAAAGTAGTACTTGAACGTATTAAGGAACATCTGGAAGATACACTTGATGCCGAACAAGCAGGTTTCCGCACTGGATCCTCCTGTGTAGACCACATAAACACCCTGCGGATCATTATTGAACAGTGCGTTGAATTCCGGTCACCACTGCACCTGCTGTTCATCGATTTTGAGAAGGCGTTTGACAGTGTCAACAGACAGTTTATCTGGTTTGCCTTGCGCAGGAGAGGTATACCCGATAAACTAATAGCTATTATTAAAGCAACCTATGATGGCTCTAAATGTCATGTGCTGCATAGAGGAAAGCTGTCAGAGGAATTCGAGATCCTAAGTGGGGTACGACAAGGTTGCATTCTATCGCCGATACTTTTTTTGTTGGTGATTAGCGATGTACTTCGCGCAGCTTTATCTACTGGAAACGGAGGAATTCGTTGGACTCTTACATCTCAACTCAAACATCTGGATTACGCTGACGACGTTTGTTTACTCTCACATAGAATTATGGAGCTGCACCAAATGACAACAAATGTGGAGAGGGAGGCAAATGTTGCGGGTTTGAAGATTAATACTGCCAAAACCAAAATCATCAACCTCGGCACTAACTCACTTACTCATGTTAACATTGCTGGACAGCCGGTAGAGAGAGTAGAGAGTTTCCAATATCTTGGGAGTATTGTCTCGACCGAAGGTGGAACCGAACAGGACATTGCCAACCGAATCGGCAAAGCAAAATCGGTGTTTGGAATGATGTCCATGATATGGCGAAGCAATGCGATCAGCTTAAACACCAAGCTGCGACTGTTCCGCTCAAATGTTGAATCTGTGCTGTTGTATGGGTGCAGCACTTGGAAGGTGACCGCTACTATCACAAAAAGATTACAAACATTTGTAAATAGGTGCCTACGGAACATCATAAGGGTTTTCTGGCCTAACCGTATCTCTAACGAACATCTTTACCAGAGAACGGGTCAGGAACCAATAGGCACAACCATCCAACGACGGAAGTGGCAGTGGATTGGTCATACACTACGAAAAGGCGACAGTTCCATAGCAAACTACGCAATGCAATGGAACCCGTTATCTCAGGATGGTAGAAGAACGGGTCGTCCGAGAAATACATGGCGCAGAACAGTTGAGGAGGAGGCACGGCAATTGGGGAAGAGTTGGAGAGAGCTGAAGCTCATTGCCAGGAACAGCACGCGATAGCGCGTAGGCGTAGTAGAGGCCCTAGGACCCATAAGGGGATACAGGACATAAAGAAGAAGAAGATCAATGGTATTAAGTTATTGATTCGCATTCTAAATTGTGATTGCGAGAGTTTCTGTCGAAAACAATGAGCTTTGTTTTATTGGCGTTGATTTTAAGAACCAAACTCGCTGTTTATAGAATTAAGCTTGTTCATCATAATGTTTACTTTTACATTATTCTGGGAATGTTTGTTCGCTTTGACTGCAGTAAATAACAGACTACTGTGGATAATGCCTACTTTCGAGGGTATGTTATAGCGTAGGAAATAGTTACTTTCGTCTATGGTCTTTTAAAAAATATCTATTTCAACAGCTTCGTTTTTTGGGGCCATTTTGGTGTCTTTTGGGGGGTTGTTTGGGGAACTTTTGAGGGTCTTTGTGAGGTTTTTTGGGGAATCTTTTGATGGGCTTTTGGTGTTTTTTAGTGAGTTTTTGAGGTCTTTTGAGGCTCTTTTTTCTCTGACTCTTTCTGTCATCATACCCCTCACACATACCAACAAATCGTTAAGATTTATATTGCAAAAAAATTTTACTTCTGACACGTGTACCCTGTACACACGCATTTTTAATTATTTTCTATATTTATTTTTGTTATTAATCAATTCATATATCATTTTTACAACACTACTAATCGTTACTGTGCTCGCTGTGAACTATGCTCAGAGAAGAAGAAGAGCTATCTGCTTTTCGTTCTCTGTGAACTCAGTGACTGATACTGATACTAACAGATGATACTATTGTCAAGCATTTTTTGTTTTTTAAACGAACGCAACCAGTTTCGTAAGAGAGTGAGGAGTTGTGCTGTTCATAAAAAACACTTACACATAATACGACAAACCCCATAACATTGTTCTTTCTCATGTATACTATATACCTATAATACTATTGTTAATTATTATTTTTATTGTAATTATTTTTTTATTTTATTTCCAATAACATAAGAAAATAAATGCTCTACGAAAGGTGCGTGGTTGATGAGAAATACGAGAAAAGAATTAGAAGAGCGATTTTGCTCTTGAACTAAGTTCACTCACTCACTATTACTACTACACCAACAACAATTGCTATCTGTACTAATTGCTTCCAAGTTGTGCGGGTCGGACTAACAAGTAACAAGCAATAAACTCACAAACGAGTCTTTTTGTTATAAATTATCTTTTAACTTATCTGTGTTTCTCTCTCTCCTTCTCTATCGTACATTCTTCTCATAATTTACAATGCCTTACAATGCAATAACTAACACCAACTAACAAACCAACCAACCAACCAACTCAAAATAAAAACTAAAACCAACAAACAGAATTACGACCTGTAACTAATATCTGATTAATTTTTTTCTCCCTATTTCCTCTTTCACATCACACACCACAAAAAAAAAACTGTCCAACTTTATCCCTATAAAAACGTTGTATCCGTTGTAAACTACCACCACCTAAACCAACATCACCACCACTACTACTCCTCGTATGTGCAAATCGATAAACCAAATGCGTGTTTGTCAATGTATTTATATATGTATATACATATATGCGAAATATATGAAAACTCACACACACATCGGCAGCTACTGAATGCATGTAAAGTGTAAAAATAAACCAAAAACAAACACAAACAAACGTAAATAAACAATTTGTCCAGATTAACATAAAGAGCAAGTAAGAAAGCAAACAAGCAGGCAAGCAACCAGGCATGCAAGCAGGCTAGAAAGCAAGCAGGCAATCAAGCCAGCAAGCATTCAACCAAACAAGCAAGCAGGCAAACAAGCAAGTAAGCTAGTAGGCAAGCAAGCAATCGTGCAAGCAGACAAGCAAGCAGGCAAACTAGCAAGCAAGCAAGCAGGCAAACAAGCAACCAGGCAATCGTGCAAGCAGACAAGCAAGCAGGCAAACAAGCAGGCAAGTAAGCAATCGTGCAAGCAGACAAGCAAGCAGGCAAGCTTGCAATCAAGCAAGCAACAAGCAACAAGAAAGCGCGAATGAAGAACCTAACAGTACCTGCAGTAGGTTGGCCAACAACTACCAACGCCACCCGCTTTCTGAATGCAAAGGACTCCTTTCAAATCAAAGGCACTCACACACTCGTATACTGTGTCCTCTCAATAATTTTTTGATTTACAATTTACTTGTTATATCTGGATACATTCCTAAGGACGACGAAGATAAACGAACAAGCTGCTCAATGGCCAATTCTTGTAACTATCCAGATGCTCCTCCGCTGGGTAAACTTGATCGCCTGAAGAACAAAGGGTCCATGTGTTTTGCGTAAGTTTGAATATTCACATTTTAATAATTATTTTTTTTTTGTTTTTCTTTGCCGTAGTTTTTCTTCTTTTTTTTTAGTTGCTGTTATTTCCCTCCCAATATATTGTTTTGTAGAATTTGTTACAATTATGTATTTATTTATAGTAAGCTACACCCTGTGGTAAGCAGTACAGTATTTTGTTACCCACACATCGTACGCATTAATGTCAGTTTTTATGCACTCTACCTAGCTCTGCCATAAGTTCTGCTACAAAAATATTAAAAACAAACCTTTCGTATTAAAATTAATTTCATTTATTTTGTCATCTTTCTATTGCTAAGATAGTAAAGCGAGCTTCTCAGCTAAATAGCCTAATTACATAAGCTATTTCTGGAATAGACTGAAAAAAACACATTTTACTTTGCAAATGTTCAGGCTAAAAAAGAACGGATGGCGATGCGTAGATTAAGTATTTTTTTTTTTAGTTTTCTCCCCTATGAATGAAAAAATTACGCTATCGCAAGCCGAACGGTAACCAATTGTTTTAAATCAAGTCCCGTCAAATTTTGATATACGATATATAATTTTGAAGCCGAGATATACGACACGACAAACAAACGTACACCCGTCGATAAATTGAAGTACCATTTTTGAGGTCCATTTTATTGATTTTATCCACGTGCGATAGCACGTCACACACATCTACTCCACCCATCTGAGAATTTTACTCACTAACAATCGCAGAACATGTAACGTTAATGTGGGAAATTTTTTCTTTAGACGACCATCTTGAGATGCAGCTTTTCCGCTTTTTACCGAATTCTATTGATGCGAGAGTAGCCGACTTATTGTCCTTCCATTTTCTTCTTTCTTTCGGTTACTCTGCGGGGGAGCATAGGGCTCTACAAACGCCCGCCAACGAACTCGATTCGTCTGAGGTTTCAAGAAATGCCACTCTGTCCCCTGGGATCTTGCTTCCTCTTGTCCAGTATCCGCCTTAATCACCTGTTGACGAAGACTTGGAGGCGCATCGCTATTGACTCTGTGACCTTCCACGTTTCGCAGCCATACAAAAGTACTGGGAGAACGTTAGATCTGAAGATCGTTTGCTTCAGATTCCGGGATATTTGCGAGGTGTTCCTTGTTTACACGAGAGCACACATCCGAGTCAGCACCACCATTTTTTTGACATCCAGCTGCCCAAATAACAAAACTTATCGACTTTCTCTATCCGGTGTCCGTCAATCGAGAGGTCACATGTTCTACTAGCGTTTTGTTTTTGAGACGTTACTTTTTAAAATTGGCTGTAACACACTCCGTAAGTGCCTAGCTATTATAGAGGAGATCACTTTGTTTATGGTGTTAAGCAGGCTACTTCCTCTCCAGTTTTCGCAATTGCTCAAATCACCTTTCTCTGTGAGTTTGACTATTAAGCCTTCTTTTAACGACGATGGAATGGTTTCAGATTCCGAGATACCTTGGTATATCGCATGCAATGTTCGCGTAGTTAACTCGACATTGGCTTGAAGGAATTCTGCGTAGATGTTGTCATTGCTTGCTGCTTTACCTGATCGCAGTGAAGGAATTGTTGTCCTTATCTCATCCAACGAAGGAGTAGCGACGTTGATGTTAAGTAGCCTATTAGGGTGCATATGTGGGTTAATGAACGTGCCAAAGTACAATTCAAACATTCTTAAAATGTTCTGTCCAGCGGGTTAATTGTTGTTCCTCCATAAGGATCAAAGAACCGTCTATTGCCCTAACAGGGTAGTTGATCTGGTGTTTCTTGTTGGCGAGCTTACGAGCGAGTTGGTAGACTGTGCTCTTAAAATGTTCTGTCCAGCGGGTTAATTGTTGTTCCTCCATAAGGATCAAAGAACCGTCTATTGCCCTAACAGGGTAGTTGATGTGGTGTTTCTTGTTGGCGAGCTTACGAGCGAGTTGGTAGACTGTGCTCTTAAAATGTTCTGTCCAGCGGGTTAATTGTTGTTCCTCCATAAGGATCAAAGAACCGTCTATTGCCCTAACAGGGTAGTTGATCTGGTGTTTCTTGTTGGCGAGCTTACGAGCGAGTTGGTAGACTGTGCTCTTAAAATGTTCTGTCCAGCGGGTTAATTGTTGTTCCTCCATAAGGATCAAAGAACCGTCTATTGCCCTAACAGGGTAGTTGATCTGGTGTTTCTTGTTGGCGAGCTTACGAGCGAGTTGGTAGACTGTGCTCTTAAAATGTTCTGTCCAGCGGGTTAATTGTTGTTCCTCCATAAGGATCAAAGAACCGTCTATTGCCCTAACAGGGTAGTTGATGTGGTGTTTCTTGTTGGCGAGCTTACGAGCGAGTTGGTAGACTGTGCTCTTAAAATGTTCTGTCCAGCGGGTTAATTGTTGTTCCTCCATAAGGATCAAAGAGCCGTCTATTGCCCTAACAGGGTAGTTGATGTGGTGTTTCTTGTTGGCGAGCTTACGAGCGAGTTAGTAGACTGTGCTCTATTGTTTACTATCAGCGGCTTGTTGTGCTTGTGTTGCGATGTCGCTTAGCCATGCTCGTTTTTCGTTACTAGCTGAACAGCCAACTTGCCGGTCCAGGTCCCTATACTTCCGCGCTAATGCGCTTCGCACGGTATCCGATGCCGCATTTAACTCTACTTTGATGGATTGGCGTTCACGAATGGTGTTATATGTGCTATCTGATATCCATTCTTTTCTAGTTTGGTCGGGATAACCTTAAATGGTTGGGGCTGCTTCCGTATAGGCATTTACTGTTTTCTCCCATTTACACTCTAGGATTTAAGGGCTGGGAAAGTCGTCTTTAATGTCACTCTTTTTTTGTGGCTTGTGGCTTGGATTGTCTTTCTTTTAAAATTCTGCAAGATTGTGAATTTTCCTGTTAGTATGTCCTCTTGTAATATTGTATATTGTATTTAAAGTAGCAACAGTAAATACATCGACAATTGTCTTGTCTTAGACAGACAGACAAACATCACTGCCAGTAGATCCAATCCAACGCAAAAGGTACGTTACCAGATTAACCGTGTTTCTAACCTTGTCCATTGCTGTAAAAATTTAATTCAATAACATTATTTTAACTGTTTACATGTTCTATATGTGTGTTTTTTCGAGTTTCTAATATGATTTGTTGCTCGTACTCGTTGCTCGTAAATGTAATAATTACAAAATACTCGAATGATTGTTTATTTCTCCTTCTCTCCTTCTAATTTGCTTATCTTTTTATTCGTTTTTTGTTTCTTTTATTTTGATAATCTATTTCCGCTTTATTTTGTACAAAAGAAGATGAGATAAAAAAAATTTAAAAACACACTACCAACCATTTCATTGCTTGTTTCCGTTTACAGATTTCAAAATTCTTCAGAACCACAAGATTCGATTTAGGAATTCCTTACGAAAACAAAAAACATCTTCATCAGTTACAAGACATAAAATCATTGGCGAAGGATAACAACGACAGACCAATGCCGTACACAAGCGACCCAATAACGCAATTAATTAATAGGCCTTTACCACGTGGCGACCCGTTTAAGCCGCTGCAACCACTGCGCTCAACTGGAATAGCCGAGAACGCAAAGAACCGAATAACAAATCAAAGCAACTTCTATGCTGATCAGTCGTCGCATATGACAGGCAATTTACTTGTTACGTTTGACTATGGTTTGATTGAGGATTCCAAGGAAATAATTGATCAAGTAGTTACCTCAGCGGTACAGCAGCCGAATAGCAGCAGAGTTGTCGTCGTTGCCGATGATGATGATGTGATCTTCGATTCACAACCGGACGCTTGGCAAAATCTAAACACAAATGAGAAACGAACGCTCACACATTCATTCTCAATGCAGAGCGATCAGGAGGAAAATGACGAGCAAATTTGGTTTTGCCAACCGCAAGTGATGGAGAATAAGTCCAATTTTAAAGTTTATAGAATGCAGCACTCCTCACCTCGGGACGATTGGCAAGTGCAGCATCATCGTAATGGAAATGGTGGTGGTTTCTCCTCCACAGAAGATGCTCTCAGTGATTTGACCGAGGATGATGATGATGAAGAGGATTTCTATGACAGCATTGATTACCCATCTAGCTGGCGGCGCAATTAGTTAGATTCGCTGTTTAGTGTCCATTCATTTTGTACCCAACTCATATACTATGCATCTGGCACAAATTGTTTAACTGTTACACTAACTGAGATATACTTAAAGTCACACACACTTGATTATAGGAACACACACTTAATTACACTAACAGACACGTATATACCCGTTCATTATCTACTCGATTTGATTAACAATTTTGCTTCATTCAGTTATCACCTTTTTACATTTTTACTAAAGTAATCTGCTTGGCTTCTTGTTTATAGCAAGTTTACTATAAATTGCATTACTGTAATTACTGTAACGGACAATACACAAATAAACGCATATACTCATTCATTATCTATTCGATTTGTTGAACTACATAACGACACTCATCCTGTTTCGCTGTTCATTTCCTTTAGTTATTATACCTTCCTTTCCCATTTACAAAAATTGCTGTATGGCTTTTTTCTGTTTATTTGTTTATAACAAATTCACTACAATTCATTGGACAAGCCTCTTGCGAGTAGTTATGCCTTGCACTAGCTACATTTTGATAGTAAATACAAGTTCCTTGTGCGTTTCCTTCCTAATGATAATGCACCAGATACCGCTTTCAAATATATTCCTGTTAACAATAAACAAGGGAACAACAGCAATTACAACACATTTTGCATTTTTTTTTTACGTTTTGTTGTGGTTTGTTTTTCTATTTGGTTTCGTTTTTCTGTTTCTGTATATCACAAGAATAACACAATAGAATTACAATTCTATATTACGCATGAGGTAACAATTGCAAAAAAGGAAAATTACTTTAAATTAGTTATAGCGATGTATATGTTACCATTTTAAATAAGTTATACACATATGTAGGTATATGTACGAGTACCGTTGTAAATCAATACCACGATTCAAAGTTATCATTGTTTGTCTAATATGTATTATTGTTTTATTCGTAATACGTTAATAATTAATTTGTGTATGTATTATTAAAGTTGAGACATACATACATACTATATATACTCGTTTATGACGTATCCTTATCATGTTTTTTCGTTTGTAAACAAATCTGTGAGAATATTATTTGTTAAGTTACAAGGAATACTTTGATCGTACTATATACTATATACATATAAATAAATAAAGAATATAATTATTATTATGCTTAAAAAAAAAGCATACTTTAACAACAAAAATATTAGCTGTAATTAGTTTTTTATTATTATCCTTATTTGTATTATTACCTAATTATTCTTACACAGATACCGCTGATATGATTATGATGTTGATGAATGCATGTAAATACCATATATAATAACTACAATGATTATTAATATTATTATTACTTTATTTATATATAAAAAAGCAAATAAAAATGAAAAATTATAAAATAAAAAATGTTTTGTTTATACATCACAATATCGATATATGAAACTGTTAGAAACTACCATCTTAAATAAGTTGCTTACATGTACTTTGCGTAGTGTTGTGGTCAGGGGAAAGATCATGAATTGTACAGAAAAACTCGCTTAATATTTCGACAGAAATATTTCTACTTAGTGACTGTGAAGGGAAAGCTTGGACTCAATTTAAATTGCATCAAAAGATGCAAAGAATACAAGTATAAATGTTGGAGGCTTCAAAAGAGTCTCTTAAAAAGATGAAGCTGGGACCAAGTGAGCTGAGGTGCGCAGACTCTATTACTTCCTAAGAGCTTTCCTTTTCAATAGCGAAATCAAAAACATCTCATACAACCGGAGAATCGCTCATTAAACCGTGTTTACCAAATGCCGCTCATAAGAGACTTTTGTCTAATGATCTGCATGCTTATTGCAAAGGCAAATCTGTAGAAACAGCTCTACATACGTTAATGAGTTCTACTGAATATTCACTTTATCATAAAGAGTATACAATGGACATTGAAGGCCCTTATAACAACGCAGCTGCACTGTCGACCGTAAAGGCAGACAGCTCATTGATTAATCTCTTAATCACAAGTCGGATCATTAATTCAAAACTGGGTGTGGCGTCTGTCAAAAGATCTGTCTGCAGAGGGTTGGGTTTGCAGATTAAAATTATCGCATATGAGTGCGGTCTTAGATTCTGCCTAGCGTACAGATCTGGTTGCGTATGAATTGCAAAATATCTATGAACCTATTATCAAGCTATGGTTGCTCAATACAGCGTAAAGGTAATCTTTTTCCAGAGTTCGGAAACTTGGTCTTGCTCAACTTTCGCAACCTATTACAAGAGAGATTCATAAACTGAGAAACTCGTTATTGTAATTGGATTACTAATCCGCGTCTGTTTATGGGGATTTTAGATTTTATGGCTTCAACCTTTTTGTTCGAATATCGGCATATTAGGTCTCCTATAGCTGAACTCATTATGCAACCGAATGTATCAATCATGTTCAGATTTCTTTTTCTGAATCAATAACGTATCTAATCATAAAATTTAAAAGGACTGACTTATTTGTCTTTCGGACTATTGGTGGTTCCAAACTTTATTTTTGTCACAAGCACACGACACATTGGAGCGCCACGATACGGTGGTTACCCTGGTGGGTAGTGGTAAACAACGTAGTTAAACATTTCCGAATGGAGACATCAGCCGCTGTCGTAAGATCAAAAAATCTATCAGGATTACGGCTGGCAGAGAAAATGTTGAGAGACTAAAAACCAAAGAGGTCTTGCTTGATACTGGGACTAAGAAGAAGGGGTTTCTTACAGGGCTTTTGGGAACTATAAACCAAAAAGGACACTGGGACGGTATCAGAAGTAATGAAAGGATAATTACAGGGTTTCTAATAGGGTAATAAAGACTGAAAGGACACATAAGGATAGAATAGGATTGCGGCTGCAGGCGGTGGAGACCCTGGACATCTTCTCAATTAATGCGGAGCAATGATACGACAGAGAAGGGACCAAGTGGGAACCCACGCAATCTCCTTGGAGTATCCACGACATTATCTGAATCTGCTTCATATCATTAGGTTCTTAAGAACCATTGGTGCAGACAGGAAGCTGTATGGAAGTTCACAATGCACAAGTTAGGAGGAAGTGAAGAGATCCGCATGGATCGCAGTGCTACAACGTCACATCCCGCAAGAACAATCAATAATCTCACTTGTTCTATTTGGCGCTGAAGCATGGACTCAATCGAAGGCGGGTGAATTGATCCTTTTAAGCACCATTTGCGTTGATGGGCTTTAAAGAAGATTCAATTACGATTCATACAAGCAGTGCAGCGACATCTACCTATTGAAGTAACTACATACTGGACGTTTGAGATGGCTAGGACATGTAGAGCGAATGGACAATAACGCTTCGGCCCGCAGAGTTTTCGAATCTAATCCATTCGATTCTAAACGATGCAGTAGAGGAATGTTGCCTTAGATGGCGGATTATGGTAGAGGTTGAACTGCAAATTGTAACCGTAGTGCGCAACCGGAGGCAGTTAGCAAAAGATCCAGCTAATTATAAGAGAAGGGGTGGACTAACACCGTAGCATATTCGGTACCAGGATAATCCACGTTAAACTGTGCAGCTGCAACATTCCCAAATGAGTCGACAGAGACACACCACAAGGAGTGGTAATTTTACCCTTTCTATGACTAACGGTCACTGGAGACTGATAGGACGAAGATATTTGCGTACGCTGGTGGTATTGTGATCCTCGTACATCACATAATAAGCGAAGTTATGAAAAGGGCCTTGGATAAAGTCAGCTCCTAGCCAACAAGTAATGGCCTTGTAGTCAGCTCAGAGAAAACTGAAATGGTACTAATCGAAAATGCCGGCCTTTATCCTCCCAAATCTCAATGGCCTAACACTCACTCCTAGCGCCAAATATCTCGGTGTTATCCTGGAGAAGGCTGATCTAGAAGGGAAACATAGAATTCGGGCGGCTAATTAAGCATGCGTGGCCCTCAATACCAGCAGTAAAACCATTCGCAATAAATGGAGTCTTAGCAATGGATGGCTTTCTGTGTGAACACAGCTGTTGTACGACCAACATGGGCCGTTTGTCTGGTGTTCAGCGATGAAGTAAAAATAAATTTTTTTTAAATTTTTTTTCAAATGTACACACGCTAAAGGGATTTGCGTTAGGAAATTAGGGAGAGGGAAAGATGAAATGTCTATGCACGAGTGTCTTAAATGACTGCAGATCATACAAATGCGGAAACACAGAAATAGGGAATTTATTCCACATAACTATAGTGCGGCTAAAGAAGGAATCTCTGAATTGGTTAGTACGTCCGAAGATAGGCCTAATGGTAGACCCGCGGGCTCGAGTTGAGGCATATGGGTTCAAGAATGGGCGGAATGCATCTGGATATTCATTTTGAACACCGCTTGTGGAAAAAGCGATAAAACAGCGACAAGAAGGAAACATTCAAACGATGTTCAAGCGATTCGATTGTTTCCGCAATATTTACGTCACCAATAAGTTTTAACGCGCGGCTCTGAATTCTGTCTAGTTGCTGCATTGTGGTCTGTGGGGCACCTGCCGAGACAATACAGTTGTATTCAAGTTTAGGGCGAATATACGCCTTGTAAATAGTAGCCAGATCTGAAGGAGTGAAGTTTAAGGTAATTTGTCATAGTCCATCGAATTCCATTGAAAGGGACCTACAATTATTGCCGTATCCGAACGGCGAATTGAAAAGCTCTCGGTCGTTTTTTAGACTTTCGCGAGAGGTGGGACACCGTGAAAAATACTTTTGGTGTTACTGGGATTCAAACCACGAACCTCATGCTCAAAAGTCCATGCTCTTATCCACTGATCCACGGCGCCCACAGCCTTGATAATAGCTATAAGTTTTTCAGGGATACCTTATGTACGCAGGACCATCCAGATAGCATCTCGACTCAAAATGTCGAAAGCCTTTTCAAAGTCTATAGATAGTAGGTGTAGCGGAGACATGCACTCGACACATTGTTCTTTTATAATCCGCAAGGTGTTTATGTGATCGATGCAGAGGATCCAGAAATAAAGCCTGCCTGTCCGACGTCGAGATTTGAATCTAAAGGTTCCTTAACGCGTTCTTAAGGATTCTACGGCCCGTAGAATGCATATACATCCCAAGCTTCAACAATCCATAAATTTTCCCTTTTTTGGAAGCTTGACAATCATCGCTCTTTTCCACTCCTGGGGAAATCAGGGAATCCGACCATACGGGTACTGCAAGATACTACAGACTGTACCTGAAGGTATGATAACATATTCTACTGACAACTGCATCCTCAAACTTAGCTTAAACTACTCCTTTAGGAGAGAGTTTCCGACCAACGTAAGGTTTGACAGCTTGTGACATGATGTTCTCTGATATACCCTTTGATAAACGCGCCTCAGACATCAGGAGAAACTTGAAGGATGGGACAGTAACGAGGCAATGTGACGTAATCCAAGATGAAGGGTGGAGTCAGTGTAGGTGTCTCTTAGGATGATCTCAATCTGTCAACGTCATACAGGATTCCTGAATCAAATGACATATTTCAGGCGGAGATCCTATTAATTAGGAAGACCTGTCGGATAGCCATAAGGCCCAGACTTTCCACTTTGGGCAAACCAATTATTGCCGACATGAAAGAGCCTTCAGAACACAAGATCATCGAACTGATCTTGTACTTAAATGCTACAGGCTAGATTATAAATACCCATTGATAGGTCTCTGGAGGTCTTTGGTATCAAAATCGCGTACTTTAAGGTCCTCGCAATTGCATCGGGGACCGCCTCTCTACCTTACTAACCCCCACCGACCGCTCTCATAATTAAAACAACAACAACAGCGTAATGGTAATAATCAGCGAAATTCTTTATTGGCTTTCTTTTATTGAATACAATTTTAGAATTTATATGTTTCATTGAGTTTTCCAAATGACACGTTTAGTAAGAATGTTGCACACAGGGTGATTCTTAGATTCATGATAACAGTGCTTTTCATCAGTTAGCCTCTGTATCGTAAATCGTGTTAGTGTTATATTATTATGTAATTAATTATTATAAAGGGTGGAACTAATGGTCTTTTGACCAAAAATTTGTTTTTATTTTTTTTAAAAATTTGTATCAGATAATGAGTTTTTTCTATATATGTATATACTCTAATATGATGTATGAATGTAAATGTAAAAAGATTTTAATTTTTTAATTTTTTTAATTTTTTTCGACTTCTCATATAATAAACGCGAGAACGGCAATCAACGTTGCGTCGTTGCTCGCTAACGCACATCTGCGATATGGTAAGTGTATGGTGGTGAGCCAGTGAATCGCCCTGTACCAGAGATTGTAAAGTTTTTTTGTTTTGTTATAAAGGGTGTCCCAACAAGAGCGCCGAATTCTCTTGTATTCAAATTCAAAATTTTGTATATCAATTTTAAAGAAAAAACACATTTATTTTTGAATTAAGCAAACGTTCTCCATCTCCATATTTTTAAATCGCGACAAATGTCACGTAGCAACAAAATGGCGGCGTCTAGTTGGGACATCCTATAGGTATATATGTAGATGTACAGTTATTTACCGTTATGTTTGTTATTAATTTCTAAAAAGACTTTCCATCTATACAAAATATAGATGAAGAGGTCATCGACGCAGACAAGTGGAGACAATAAATTAAGCGCTACCACCAGATGACTGTGGCTGCGTTAGATGCCTCGCTCCTACATCTCATCTCTTTACTAAACACTACAGTAAGTATAGCACCGATCAAGTGAGAATTTTATTTTATACATATATTTAGTTTTTATGTGGAAAGATCATCCACATCCATACAACAAGTTGTGACACTCCCAAAATGTATTCTTCTCATCGGAATTTGAACTTAAAGCATCGTTCAGAGTTATTGTTTGAAGTGAACAGTAGTACAATACTCAGAGAAAATAAAAGCAACCCATAAAAATTAAAAATGTTCATGTAAATCCATTAATAACCAAAAGTATATACTGAATTCCACTATAAATGCTGAAATATAACAATACATACGAAGCACTGCAACCCAACAACAAAATAGCCCCAATCGTAAAGCAAGAAGCGCTGCCCTAAGCGTGCAACGCACACAGAATACAGTCATTATAGTATGAAATGATCTGTTGCCGGGGAAAAAAATTTGTATGGGAGCCCCCCGACGCCGCGGCCCGAACACTCTCAAATTTTAATAGAAAATATTGTCACCGGAAATATACACGTGTGCAAAATTTCAATAAAATTGGGCTTTGGGAAGTGGGTTAAAAATTGATCAGAAAATCTCACCAGCCAGCCAGCCAGCCAACCGCCAGTTCGCCAGCCACGGTTAATATAGAGAATTTAAAAATTTGACAATATGTGTCGTTGACTTAAAAACGGTAGTCTGTCGTCCTAAAGGGATTTGCTAAGCTCAGCATGGTCGTGGGTAATACTAAATTACAAAATTACGCAGATAAAAAGTCCCTCTAACGAACTTTTTTGCTTGGATAGAACTTACTGAAGGGTTAACTGTCAAACGAGCTATCACACAGCGCTCACTGTTTGACATTTACTATCAGAATACTCTAGCAAATCATTGCAAATATACTCAAGCTTGAACAACGCCACCAAATTATCCAAATTTACTTTGAAAATCAGTCGTCGATTCATGCAACTTATAGACAACTTCGTGATTTTTATAGCGCACATAATCGTCCATCTGAGCAATCCATTCGTGGAGCTGTGGATAGATTTCGTACCACATACTTTCTAAATGATTAATTAACTCTATCGTGCCAAAGGAATGTGCGCTTTCAAATTAATCGATTCGTCGTCGGCCAGTTCGTGGAAAATTTTGCGCAAAGATCTTGGCCCGTATACGATCCAGCTGGTACAGGAAATAAGGCCAAGAGACAATCATATGAGTCGTTCTTTAGCCGATTGGCCTCTAGAGCCGATGGAACTGATCCGTTGTTGTTTTATCGCAAAACAGAGTGTAACGATGAGGATAATTTTTTGCTTAACGGGCTTTGGTTGAGACCAATCCACAAAAGACTATACTCTACAGACTCCATTAAATTTTTTGCGTTATTTCTTATAATTTCAAGTTCTATTGAGCTTAAAAACATATCCACTCGTCTACAAGACGAGGGGAGATCAATAAATACCCCTGTTTGAAAGCATGTGGCGTTGCTGAGGGAATTTGACATTACCGTCGTGTACTGTCATCTATCAAACGATACCATACTAAATTTCAGACTAGTTCATAGGTTAGTATTTAGTTGTTATTTGGCAGGCAGTTGTATCACTCGTGGATCTCAATAAAATGGAAAAAGATTATTATCGATTCGTAATTATTAATATTCGACGCGCCATACTATTGCGGTCCAAGGCCTAGCTACTCGCGACCATTTGTGTTGCGCATGTTAATTTTTGGACACAAATTAAAGGGACCTACAATTTAAGGCCGGATCTGAACGGCAAATTGAGAAGCTTTCCGTGACAAGTTATTACTCTCGGAACGTTTGTCACCCACTCGCGAGATGCTACGGTATCGATTCGTAATAACCTTTTTAATTTCGGATGGAACAAGTAAATGTAAAAAAACTTAGTTTTTCAAGTACAAACTTTTATGTATACAGCGACACACGCCGCACAGTCATTTATTATTTGGTAATAATCGCCAAAATATCTGTTTTTAAGGAAGGACCTCACTGCTCACAAATTTCAGCGCTATAGGTCGTCCGAAAGAGTGTTATAAAAGATCTCAAAAAACGAGAAAATTGTGTAACTTCCAACCATCACACGCGCCACATGCGAACCGTGACATACGTCTCACGCGGAATATGAAAATTGCTATATGGAACTTGTAAGGGGTTCGCACCCTTATAATGGTCATCTATATGCTTGGCACGGCGTTGGCGTTAAGGAAAAGGAG
Organism: Nephrocerus scutellatus; assembly: GCA_947095585.1. NCBI lineage: Eukaryota > Metazoa > Arthropoda > Insecta > Diptera > Pipunculidae > Nephrocerus > Nephrocerus scutellatus. The sequence continues at coordinate 118,717,269 of OX352761.1, forward strand.
AAGAAAAGAGGAGATGTCTCTGCGGGTCTCTTACCAACTCACGCCTATCGGACAGCAATCTCCGCCAGAGAATACTGGAAGAGTGGATCCGAGTAACTCTATCCCAGGGAGGAGGTCATGAATTGGCTAAAGCAAAGTGGATTATCTTCAAATTATTTAGATGAACAGTCAAGCGGCTATAAAATCGGTATCAGTGACTTAAAAAGTGGCGTTGAGCTGTCATTTTCTCTATTAACGAGATGGATGAGCAGTTCAAGATAGGTAGGTAGGGTGGTGGTCCGCGCTGCCTTAGCGAGGACCTCAAGTAGCGCTAGAGTGCGCCGTTTTGTAACCACAGACCTCGGGAGATCTTATGACGTGATAGGTATTTTGAAATGATTATAACCAGCCTGTATCTTTCAGGTACGAGATCAATTTATGGAGTCGGAAGACCGCCAGGGCTGGACAGTTGCAAAGATAATGGATGAGAGTTTCACTCTCATTGACATGCCTGCAGCTTCTGCAAGAAGTATTGTACGGATTCCCAGTTTGGTTGCGAAGCTGCCCACCGGCCATTGTCCAGTGATAAAAGCCACGACTCTGGAAATATCTTACTGTGATCTTGTGATAACCTCGGTGGAATTGTTTTTTTTTTTTTGTAGAAAAGCCACATCGCCCTCGAAGTAGAGCAGTTGGTCAAGTCATTCCAGTTCAAGATAAGGATCATTTAAGTCGCGGGCCACTCGGATGTGGAAGCGAACTCCAGCGCAGACGAGCTAGCTAGACACGGTACGAATCTACAGCTGCTCACAGAAAGGAAAAAGTTGGGGAGACCTCTTGCTACACTGAAGCTTGTGCTACGAAAAGAGGCAGACGCCACAACAAACGAGTCCTTTCCATGACGATTGGTTCTACGAACCGAAAGCACCCCAATACCTATCAAGACATTGGGCCAAAGATCGTCAACACAACAACAGGTTTGAGATTGGATCACTTGGATCTACTCCGAAACTTGAAGTTGCTACAACAAAAACAACAAACGAAAGTTGGGAAAAACACTGACACTTGACTAGTTTAGCCAAAGCTTGACTTGAAGCGGTCAATTGCGCTAATCTGACTAAACAAACGTGAATTAAAAACGTTTATGGGGATAATGACAGGACATTGCCTCCTGGGAAACAGGCCAGAAGGATGGGTATCGTCGAATATAATAATTTCTGCAGAAGCTGCATGGTTAAGAAAGAGGAATACTTCTTTTTTGTATTTTACGATGAGAGAGCGTCACAACTTATTATGTTTGGATAAACTATGATTCTGTGTTTGTGTCTTATAATTTGGTTTTTCTATTAAATTCATTATTAAAAGGAATGCAAACGGCAAATAGAAAAAGGAAACTGAAACTGAAACTGAAAAACAGACAAAAGAAAAATAAACGCAAGAACTTATTACCATCTTGTTTATAAATGTATTTTGCATTGTTGTATCATATAATAGATATATTTAAACTTTCTCTTAGCAGATAATAACTGTGGTGTGATTAATTTTTTTTTATCTTGTTGCAATAATTTGTATATATAATAATAATATTATAATCTTAGCGATCGACTATAAAATCAATCAAAACTGTATCTCTAATAATTAACGATATGAATTGTCAATAATTTGTTGTTAATAAAAACAACTTATTAGTTGGATTGTGTGTGTGTGTTTTGCATTTTCTTTACAAATTAATTTTATTTAGTTAATAATTTTCTACATAATATTCTCATAAAATGATGCAATAATTATAATGCCATGCAATGCCAGGACAATAACAAACTAAAGTGATCAAGTGAGTCGTGTGATATGAGTGCGTTTTTGTGAGTGTGTGTGTTATTCTAGAATTAAAGAATTTTCTAAATTTCTCGTTCTGTTAATGAGCGATCCCCATAGGGATATCAACTTGATTATCCTGCTGAGGGGTGGCTTATATCACTCCCTCCTCGAAATGTGTCGTTTTTGTTTAGTGGTTCGTGTGTGTGTGCAAAAAACGAAATGTTATTATTGCTGTAAGCAAACTTAACTTTAAACATTATAATGATATAATTTTTATGAATTATTAACTATAAATAATTATACGAATCGATTGAATTTGCAATTGCTTTTGTCGGAGTTTTTGTTTTTTTGTTTTGTGTTTTTTACTTTTACATTATCATGTTATCTATATAGGACCTACTATATGTAATATATGTGTAAATTTATGAACATAACTGTAACTGATAATATTGCATTATATAACATTATGGTATCGCACGGATTCCATCTAATGTCGAACGTAAAATTAAACCGCCCTCAACCCAGAAGTTCGGTCGATCGAGCATATTCTGCCAGAGAGATAGTTCCTTGCCGGTGGCGTCCATCCATTCGACTTGTTTTCCATAGTGTTTTCCTGGAGAAGAGCAATGATTGAATGAAAATTAATTAATAAGTTATTAATATTTTGAATATAGCATTTTGTTGGGTTATTTAATTAAATTAATAAACAACTTTATTTCTATGTAAGCAGAAATTTCAATACGAATACAAAATCCATGATGCAAAAACTAAAATTCTCGTATTTTCTACAGGGTTTAGGTGGCAGATACCTAAAGGGTTGATTCATTAGTTAATTACGAGAAGAAGAAAAAAACTAATGGAAGAAGGGGTCTATTTTAACCCGCAGCAGTGTGCGTAGCCCCATAACTGGAAGAAGAACGTACTGTTGACCCTACACAATGTCACACCCTGTAACTCTTGAACGCTTCTAGCTACATGATCACTGCAGATCATTTTTGAAAGAAAATTGAATTTTTAAGGTCAAACAATGTAAATGTTCTTAAATTCTAAAAACCACTACACAGATGAAGGTCCTCAAAGTAAAAAAGTTTTTTTTAAAATTGTATTTTCAAACGCGCTTATCACCAATAATGCTTTCCAATACATTTTTTTGACGAATGCAGTATTAGAGCCTATTCAATTTTGTACAAATCCTTTGAACAATGTTTGTACATTCGATCAATAGGAACAGGGTTAAAATAAAAAGTTTGCACAATGAATTTTAAGTTTTCAAGTTTGTTTGAGTGAGTAGATTGCCATCGTCTGCGCTTCATGCTCAATTCTCCTTTCTAGCCGTTCTGCAGTTTCTATTTCTGTGGAATATTTCAGCTCTTTCATTCTTCCCCACAGAAAAAAATCTACAAGAGTTAGATCGATTGATATAGACGGCTAAAATACCGAACAGTTACTACCATCGGTTCTAAGAATGTTCACATAAAAATCATCCTTATTGGTATGAGAGGGAGACTTTATACCTTTCAGGAAAAAGTCAAACCAAAGGAAGACGGATGGTATGACTCGAGCTGTAAAGAGACTTCTAGGATTAGAGAGGAATGCTTTCGGTTTTACAAAGTTGACCCTAGTGGGGAGAACCGAATAGATTAGAATAGTGAGGCAAAAAATACGAGTACTACAATGTCCCAAAGGTAGTAAAAATGTTTGATCATTCGTGAAAAGAATCAAAAATACACCCTCCTCATCGATAACAGCGCTCATTTATAACTGATCACCTTTAAGGACAAGGCCGATCTGTTTGCTGCACATTTTGCAACTAGCTCCACGCTTCCAGATTGTGCATTGCTGCCGCCTGCACCTCGTAGTATAGAAAACTCCATGGAACAGATCTTCATTCGTGCAGTTGCTAGAGTTTCAAACGATCTCAACACACAAATCCGCTGGGTCAGATGGTATTTTCCAATTAGTTATGAAGAGGTGTTCTTTAAAGCTGGCATTACCATTTCGTAAGCTTTTCCATCTATCCTATACTTCTGGACTCTTCCCGAGCAGTTGGAAAACAGCCTGTGTCTAGCCCATACCCACAAAAAGGCGAGCCGTCGTCTCCATTTTTGTACCGACCCATAGCACTTACATCCAGTCCTTCCAAGTTTATGGAAACGCTGATCAATTTTCAATTGAATTGAAATTACTTGAAACCAACGAAATTCTTTGTGACCGGCAGTACGGATTTCGTGGGTAACGTTCTACTGGTCATTTGATGGTATATCTCACCGAACAGTGGAACCGGTCTTTACATCAGTTTGGTGAAAGCAAAGCTGTTGCACTTGATATTTCCAAGGCATTTGAAAGAGTTTGGTATCAAGCTCTTTTGTCTAAAATGCGTGCTTGTGGAGTCGATGAAAAACTGCTTCACTGGATTAGAAGCTATCTTTTGGACCACTCAATTCAAGTTGTATTGGACGGTTTCAATCCTAAAGTACATCACATAAATGCTGGCGTTCCCCAGGGCTCTGTTTTGTCCCCGACACCCTTATTAATTTTTATTAATGATCTCTTGTCCATTACTTCTAATCCGATTCACTCTTTCGTTGACGACAGCGCTCTCGGCTTTTCATATGAGTTTGACTAACATCCCTCCAATTCTCATGTGGAACTCAAACAACTACGTATGTTACGCACGTTAAATTCTGACCTGGATAGCATTGTAAAAGGGATAGAATCAATCGAGTAGAATTTAACGCTTCCAAAACCCAATGCTGTCTACTGTCGTATAAGTGAATACTAAATCCAATGCCATTATCCATGAATGGCACTTGCATCTAGAAAACTGAAAAACTCACAATTCTCGTTCTGTGTGTTAACGACAAGCTTCGTTGGAATGACCACATATTCTAAATATTTCACTCCCTCTGATCTGGCTACTATTGACAAGGCTTTTATTCACCCTTAACTTGAGTACAATTGTCATATCTGGTCTGGTGCGCCTAAAACCTACAAAACCGTGCGATAAAACTTAAACGAAAACATTGCGAAATAAATAGATTCGCTTAAACACCGAAGGAACGTTTACCGCTTGTCACTATTTTATCGCTTCTTCTACCAGCGGTGGTCAAGAAAAATAACCAGCTTTACAACGTACAACACGTATGTGGAATGCTCTGCCAAGCTCTTTCTTTCCACATCACTATGATCCAAATGCATTCAAAACACAAGCTCATAGACATCTCCTCCTTTCTCCTCCTTTTCCTTAACGCCCACGCTGTGCCAAGGATATAGCTGAGCATTATGCGTTGCAAATTATTAAAAAAGTAATATTACGTCAACTGTGGCAAGGAGCACCATTTAGCTGTTCATTCGAGTCAGTAATTGGGGACGTCTTCCATCAATTATGGCAAGCGATTGCAAGCAATAGTTGCAGAACCTGTTTGAATTTAGCTGTTAGGGTAGTATCTGATGACCAGTGAAATGATCCCTAATTACTACTTTTATACTGGCGTTAATATAACTGGAGCTGCTTCTTTTTTTTCTATAGAATCATCATGGAGTCGATGCACTCCACAAGTATTAGTTTTCCCGCCGTAGCCGTAGTACCCATAGTAGTTCACTCTGTTCGTGACCGTGAGTCTCTTATAGGGAATAAAAGTGAAGAGAGTGTTTTCGAGTACCCAGTATAACTCACGCTTGCGAAATCCGACTCATGGACTACGTTTGTAAAGCCCAAGAAGAGCTCAAGTTATGTGGTAATCTGCTATAGTGTAAAGTCGTGCGGCTAATAGAACCGGACCAGAAAAGATTATTTGTATTGAACCCTAACCACCCTGAGGTTACCATGACTGGAAAAAACCCTTACATTACTTAAATTTGAATATATGTGGAATCCATTTATGTCCAATGTACAATGGAGCAGTTCAAGAGATTAAAAGGAATCCTTACCTGTTCCAAGTGAAAATCGTATTCCGCCTAAGAACTCATTGCTTGCCAAGCGATCATGATCCCATACAGTCAACTCTAGGGCTCTCTCAGAGAGATCATCCAGTGAAACATCATCGTAGATGAATGTATAATTCCAGACAGGGTGTAACGATCGCTTAACAACGGGTGTTTTTTGTTTGGAACTTCGATTTTTGTCAGGCAGAAGGTAACTGGCAACAACAACCAAAAAAACAAAAACAGCAATTAATTATTCCAACAACAACATTCTAATATACTAACCTCTTACAAAATGCATCACACATCCCAGTGGCCTTGATCGGGCTCAAATGTTTCGCTTCCTTAACCAAGACATGCAGTTGCCCACCGTTTGTTGACAACGATTTCGTTCCCGATGACTTAATGCTACCAAATTTGCGTAAATTCGAGTTACTGCCCGAGCCTCCCGAGCTGCCACCGATAACTCCACGTAGGAAACTTTGCTTAGAACTTTCCGGTGGGATGAATTTCAGGCCAACAACGATGTCACCGCGGTATGTGGCAATATCGTCAAATGGTTCGCTCTGCGCAAAAAGACAATAAAAACAAAAACAATTTTATCAAAAATAAAATACAAATCGAACACAAAATGAAAGCCTTACCCGCTCCTGCAACAAATACCACTGCGATTGTGGATTATCGAAGACTCTGCCCTGCAGATTAATGCTGACCTCGCCCAGGAAATCATTCCGCCCAAACATATCCGAATGCCAGACGGTCAGCCACAGCGTTCGTGATTCCAAACTGGAGAGCGGCATATGGAATCGCAGTACCTCGTCGAAAATCGGATTTAGTGTGTGCTTCTTCACTTTAGTCTTCCGTTTGCCGGCTTTCGATTTGTCCGGCAAAAGGTAAACCTGAGAAACAGACGAGATAATTGTGTCATTGTATGTGAATGTGAACGTTTGATATATGTATGTACTCATACCTTAACATATGGATCACTGCGATTTCGCTTCGAATCGACTGCGGCCAAATCTTTGCAACGAACAACGTGAATCTCCAGAGCGCCTACTTTGTAATTGTACTGCATTCCGAATTCCACCTGACCCTTGACCACGACCGTCCCGTAACGTCCATCACCGGCACCAGAGTATACGCTCGCCATGGAGTCCGATCGAATCTGCCGATTTGATGGTGCGAAGAAGAAAATGACATTATAGTCATCCATGGGGGTTAAATGCGACCAAAACTTACCCCAAGCGAACTGAGACTGCTGCGATTTTGATGCAACGCAACCAAACGATCAATATCTTCGTCCGATTGTGCCGGCCATGGATCGCTCGAAGCGGATCCACGCGATGCAATGGGACTTGCGGCGGCGCTATCGGTGGCATTCCGTTGGCCAACTAACGGTGAGTGGCCGCCGTGTTCTTCGGCAGCGGCAGCTTTAGCTTCCTCTGTAATTGTAAAAGCAAAATAAATTGTTAGTTGGTGTTCGAACGTTTACGTTTTACGTTTATGTGTGTGTTAGTGCTAGTAGTTCCATACGCAAGCGAAAGATAAAGTTGCACGGTAAGCGTGTAAGCCTCATGCGATAAACAATCATTTGTGGCTTTTCTTTGTTCTTCGAGTGTTGTGTTTGTGATGACTCATGGTGAAGTATTTTATTGAAGGCCGACACTTTTATGATAAAAAAAATTACAACAACTATTAGATTATGTTGCTGTAAAATCAAGACTCATACGTGAACGAAAACGTGTTTCCATTTTTTAGGTTCAGTTTATGTTATACTCTACAACGTACAACATTTCAATGCTGAACTAGAACTGAACAAGTAATTGTTTAATAAATAAACATTTATTGATGACAATTTAATAACTCACTCAAACTTTATATATCATGTATCAATAGTTAAAGCTTCGTGCAAAACTTAAGTTAGACTTTGAGTGCAACTCACAAAAACTCGTTTTATTTGAGTGCAATATGTTCCCGAATGTATAGGGCTTAGTATGAGTAGATGGAATAGTTTTGCTGCAATTCACTGACAATCAATGTCAGAAAAACAATAAATTGAATTGACTCGTTAGTGAGCATAAGCAGACAGACAGTTGTGCAAAACCATTATGCCTGAAACACAAACACGCTTCAGCTTCGGCTTCGCCTGACGTTTACGAGTTCAGCCATACGATTTCAATGCTTCCTATCACAATGTCGCTTCGGCTTCAACGTTTCGTATGGCAATCGTAAAGAAAAACGTTATGCTACGTAACGAAGCTACAAACGGAAGCTCTAGTTCAAAAGTGCTGAACATTAGCTTTGCCTAACAGTTCAAGGCAGAGAACTGTGGCAGAACTCTCATTTGAGAAATGCCATATAGAGAAATGCCAAAAAAGAAAGCTTCGTTGCGTTACGAGCAAACGCTTTGAATTTGCTTTGAATGACATTTCTCAAATAACTAATTTTTCCGCACAAAATAATTTTGTTTGTTGTCGTTTTTCACAGCTGTTGAGCTGTCAGGCAAAGCAAATGTTCAGCACTTTTGAACTAGAGCTTCCGTTTATAGCTTCGTTACGTAGCATTACGATTTTCTTTACGATTGCCAAACGAAACGTTGAAGCCGAAGCTACAATGTGATAGGAAGTATTGAAATCGTATGGCTGAACTCGTAAACGTCAGGGGAAGCCGAAGCTGAAGCGTGTTTGTGTTTCAGGCATAAGAAGTGCCACTCAACCTCATAGCGAAAATAGCTCATATTTTCTCTATGAGGTTGAGTGTGGGTAATTCGTGCGATTGGAAGTCAGGCTACCTTCTGCTCAAAGAAAGACGCTGATTCGAGGTGGAGAATTCATTTTGATGGTCGTCAATAATACCGGGATTGTTGATATTTATCTGAATGACGGAGATGCTCTAGCTCAGATGATAGGATTTGGTAGCGGCACTAGCTCCCATTCAGATCGAATTGGCGGTAGCATGAAAAACATAATTGAGAAGGCAAAACGGAGGCCGAAAAAGATTTTGGCCATTTAATGGAGGATAAACTCAAAGTAGTGGAAATCCTTCAGTAACTCGGTTCAAATGCAGAAATACGCTCACGGATGCTGCTGGTATAGAAGCGAGTATAAACCTACTCACTTTCAGATACGACCTGTGTTATGTGAGAGGTACGACTAGGAGTTCTGTCTGTGCTAGGGACGTAATAGAACGTTTTTGATGGCACGGCCTAGCTCGTAGGACGGGTGGTTCTTGTCACCTACACATGACACCTCTTTTGGGACACCCTATACATATATAAAGGGTGAACAGATTGGAGGTACTTTTTCCAATTGGATTTTTTTTTGACATGTCACGCGTCAAACTAAATACCTACATAATTTTATTTAGTATTCATTGACATTTCATCATGGAAATGAAACAAATCGTCCAATTGTATTACGAAAATCGACGCTCTGTGAAAAGTGTTAATCTTGGTTTGAGAGCGTATAAAATACAGCTAGTCCAAGAATTGAAGCCGGCCGACCTTCCAAAGCGTCGTACTTTCAGTCGTTGGACTCTTGAAAAACTCGCCGAAGATCCGTATTTTGGGAGCCGAATTTTGTTCAGCGATGAGGCCCATTTTTGGCGTAATGGCTTCGGCAATAAGCAAAATTGTAGTATTTAGGCTGAAGAGCAACCCGAAGCCATTACATCCATTGAAAACTACCGTTTGGTGCGGCCTATGGGCTGGAGGAATCATCGGCCTATATTTCTTCAAAGACGAGGCTGGCGCCACTGTAACTGTGAATGGCGAACGCTATCGCGGCATTATAAACGACTTTTTGATGCCGAAAATTGAAGCCCGTGATGTCCACGACATTTGGGTCCAACAAGACGGCGCTACATCCCATTCAGCCCGTGACACACTGGATTTACTGCGTCCTCGTTTCGGTGAGCAATTGATCTCTCGTTTCGGACGGGTGGATTGGCCACCTAGATCGTGTGATATCACAACTTTCGACTTTTTTTGTGGAGGTATGTAAAGTCTAAATGTTTTGTGGATAAACCAGCTACTATTGAGGCATTGGAAGCCAACATTACTCAAGTTATTCGCGAGATACTGACCGAAGTCCTCTAGCGAGTCATTCAAAATTGGTGTTTACGGATGGCCGAATTACGGCGCGATTGCGGCCACATTTAAAAGGGATTATCTTCAAAAAATAAATTTAATGAATGGTTCTAAACAAAAATAATTAAGATTGCCCAATCAATTTGAATTTTTTTTTGTTCAATTTCAATTTTAAAATCCGATACCTCTAAATTGATCACCCTTTATAAAGTTTCCGTATTTCTTTTCTCTCTTTTGTGGATCAAATAGGTCCTGACCTTTCGTACTAACTTTGAACTTCTTTAATAAATGCGGGAATTAGATTTAAAAACATTTAACGATTATAATGTGGCGAACAGATTTAACGAAAATCACTTTTTTTATTCATTTATCAAAAAATAAAACTGGTTCATGTCGTTTGCGTTTCTCATAAAAAACCAAGAGCTTCTAGCAGCAAATTAAAATCTGACTAGACGGTTCGAAGTCTTTAGCAATATGCCTAATAAGCCTAATAACAAATTTGTTGCGTCGAGGCTACAAGCAGACGACTTATCCATACCACAATACGATTTATCTTCCTGCCAAGATGACTTGTCCCCTCCAAAGACGATATATCCGTCTTCCTGGATGACTTATCGCTCTCCGAAGACGACTATTCTTTTCCCAAGACGACTTTCCCCCCTCCCAAGACTACTTATCCACCACCGAAGACGAGTTTTCCCCGACAAAGAATGTCAACTGGTTACTCGATCTATAGACCTAGAAAAATCATTAATAAAGTAAGCATTATACCCAACGAGGAAGTTGACAGACTGTCTTACAAGGCGGTCAACATTTTTATCCGTCAATCCGACAATTTGACGAGTTTTTGATAAAAAAAACATCGATTTTTTTCTGTTCCCTCTTACTTTTTATGACCATATGCATTCATTGACTCATGACATTTTGTATCTATGGCCATATGGCCAAAATCATTCTCAAATGTTAATGCCATATATTGATCTTTCGAATGAATAAAACAATTTGATTAAAATTAAATTTTTTGTGTTCGATTTTACAATTTCAAGATCCATCAAGTTTAAAAAAAACATCCAGAATATGAAACATTTAAATTATCATATTTAGATGTATCTTCAGTTGATTGTCACAATGCACAATACTCGTACAATAAAATAATTATGCAATCTGCGCTCTATGTATAAGACAACTGTTATGATTGAATTTTTTTGTTAAAACAAAACTAAAAGTCCATTTGCGATATTCACAAAAACCTTGAAATTACTGGTTCGCGATATGCTTATCTATCACACGATTTGGGGTAAATTTCAGTAAATAGACAAGCTAACTGTCAATGTGTTACTTTTACCTATACATATCTACATACGTATCTATCTATGTTACTCTTCTTATGTATGTGTATATGGGCAAATATACTTTATACGAGCACCATTATGTCAAACATACGGTAGATGTAACAAGGTCGAAACAAACCTCTGTCGTTATAAAGCCACAGAATTCAGTGTCAGAGTTATGAAGAGGAAACGATACTGTGATGGCAGAATTCATTGAACAATATTGCGCCCCTGCAACTGTCCAAAACCAAGACCTTTAGAGATAAGGACCTATTGGGAACGTTAAGCCATTTTTAACGTTCCCAATAGGGAGAACGCTGTGCTGCTTTACGTCAACCCGTTGACTTGCAAACCACAAAATCCGATCAATTATTCACCTTGTTCTTAAAATTAGGCATTGAATGCATTTTTAAAATCAGACTTTTCACAGTTGACATTTTTTGTTTAGGGTCCAAATTGCATGAAACGTTGAGAAAGCATATTCTCGAGTTACCATAATTTTTCGGATTAACTGAAGACTCTTATCAAAGACGTGTATATACCTTCTTTGAACCCAGCGCACTAACCGGTAAGCCACAGATCCACACATAGAAATCGGCTGATTTTTCCGAACTTGATGCCTAGCGGCGGTCAGCCATCAGCAGAATAGGGCGAATAACACAGAACCTCTACGTGGTGGCCGCTGGTAATTTTTCTCCAATACAGGAAAAGCTAAATGATCGGGCTAGTCCCTTCAAAGTATGGTTGGCGCGAGGCCAATAACGTCGCCCGTAAAAAAACTTATTACGGAATCCCAAATCAGCCTCGGATACACTGATGAACGACGACGACCACATCATGTCATCGGGGTGGGGTTTCTAATCAGAAAAAGAATGAAATCCACCGTTATCGGGCTTAAAGCAGTAAATGAACGGCTATGCACCCTTCGCGTGCGGGGCAGATTTAAAAACATAAGCCTCATAAACGTTCTCGCACCTACAGAGGATTCCCAAGACGATGAAAAAAAAAATCAGAATCAGTATGATGTAAAAATCATTCTGGGGGATATGAATGCCAAAATAGGTAGGGAGCCCGTTTTGAGGCAGTACATTGGCACCCATAGCTTACACGATAACACTAATGACAATGCCAAACGAGACATAGAGATGGAAGCAAACAATAATTTGGTCGTTGCGAGTAAAAGGTTTGTGCGTTAAAATATCTACAAAGCCACCTGGGTATCTCCTGATGGAGCGAAAGAAAGCAGCCTGGGAGAAGAATCTCGTCCGTAAACTAGGACAGTACAGAGAGCGAGAACCGAACCAGGCACGCAAGTTCTACCAAAGAGTCCGCGATATGACCGCGTTGCACATACTGCAGTTGCATACTAAGTTGGAAGGATGGTGTAGACCAGGACGCTCAGAGGTTAGGGATGCCAAGCTGGATGAGCGATTATCAACATTTCTCCGTTTTGTTAAACTACTGACTTGAGTATGCTTAACTATTATGTTAAAAGTCTCGCTGAAGGACAAACCACTTGCAAAAGCTCTATAACTAACCACAGGAAGGGTACCTTGCACTGTCTTCCGATCAATGCAGAATGATCACTCTGATTACCATTAATTAGCATTGAAGTACACGCATGCTCAATTTCAATTCTGTCACGCCTATTCCTTAAAATACAGAAAGTTCAACCAAACACAGTCTATAACAACTAATTGACTCTAATGGTTAGTGCGTTGAACTTTTGAGCAGGAGGTTTGAGGTTCGAATCACAGAAGCACCAAAAGTATTTTTACGGTAATACCTCTCGCGAATGTCCGAGGGTAATAACTTGTCACAAAAAGCTTCTCGACTGGCCTTTCTGATACGGCATTAAATAGTAGATCCCTACCATTTGTGTACAAAAATATCGCGAGAAACATGGCCTTCGACCATAACCGAATGTCGCGCCAATTATTATTATAATAACTAAAGTCCTGTCAATCATGCGGAAAAGTGGAAGTTGAAAGTGGAATGTTTTTAAAAATTCCCAACAAACTACCAAAGCGAATAAAAAGCTCAATCGGTCATGCAAGAAAGCTATCTGTCAACTCTACCTCTGAAATTAGCATCAGACAATCGTCTGTGCTGTGGTGCTCTTCTATCAGAGTACTTTCGAAAGTTGCATACCCTCGGCGGCGATCGACATTGACCTTCCTCCTCGAGTGTTTCAAGGAATCTATCTGAATTCGACCTTAAACTATCATCCCAAGTCCAGATTCTCTTTTTTCTGGCGGCGGCGGGTGCAACACAAGAAATTCTAACGCGAGTATTTCCTACTATTTGGACAACTGCACCTGATGATGGAGCAGCAGGTTCACATTCACGCTCCAATGAATCTACTAAAACTTCAACAGAACTTGTCGTCTCACGGTTAGTCGTACTTTGTGCGTTTGTGGTGGTTCGGTGGGTTTCCTTCCTTTCCCTCAGTTTCATTTCGTCGATGTACTGTGCAAATTTGGCATCGATGTCATCATCGTCGTCATCAGGGGGAGAGTGGCGATAACAGCAACAGCGAATCCATCGCAGCCAACGATCCTTGCAGCAGCCGCTGGCGATGGCACCTTTTGTCCTGTGCTCGCGATAGCCCTTATGCGATCGTCGTTTGTTTGCTTTCAAAACCCTTCGCGGGAGGAATTTCCATTTAAATTTTTTTTTTAATTTGGCGTCACTTCTTTGTTGCATTCGATGATTGGCTGATGCTGACGATGTGTCGTAGTAATTGATTTTGTTATCATCACTTCTAGCAGGAGCAAAAGTGTTGTGCGGTGTCTTCGCCTTTGGTTTTGCATTTGAATTCGTTTGTGATTGCCTCGAAGAGGAGCCATGATGGTAAACTGAAGGTGCTAATGTTGAACCGGAAGTAACAAGAGTACTTCTCCCTGCGTCATTACGGAATGCATTGTACTGATGATGTTCATTTGATTTCGATTTGTAACTAAGGAGTCGCGCCATTCCTCTCAGCTTAGTACTACAAGTACTTAGATGAAAAGTTCACATCCAAAATTAACACCTTGAGCCTTAACCTTTGAGTAAAAGGTCGAAGCTATTAAAAATGTATTTTTTATGTGGTTTCTAGTAATTATCGATTGGTAGCTTTTTTTAAATCAACTTCGATTCAAAACAAAACAACAACAAAACGCTATTTCTATATTTCAGCCATTGTGCTGTTGTTGTTTACTGCTAAACCTCACACTACACTACAATCTGTTTAACATAAACACTTCAATGTATGCACTTTCACTTAATAATAAGTAGCAGCACGTCGATTAGCATTTTCCCATTTTTCTGCACACTCCAAAGAAATTATCAAAGCAACGAAATGGAAAAGAAAACATCAACTTATGCAGAAAGTACGAATTTGTGATGGAGGAACTTCCGGGTACTGCGAAGAATTGACAAGAAAAAAAGTACTGATCTGAAACTGAAACTGATTCAATGTGGCACCGCGACACTAATGGCCAGACTTCAGACTGATCGTGCGTCGATTGCAATTACATGTTATTGTTAATATGCTCCAGTATTGTCGAGTCGAGTGCTGACCGACCCATCATCTTCAATGTGCCCCGAAAAGGTTAATCAAATAAATTACTGTACGACGGCGGCAAATTTTTTAATTAAGGAAATTTGTTAGTGATACATTTTTGAACATTTCACTGCGCTGTATTGTGTTATGATGGTGGTGGTAACTGGGTGACTATATAAAAGATATTTTCTACTATGCAAAAATGCGATAGAAACGTGGAAGAGGACTGAAGTTTCGTTAGCCATGTTTTTTTTTAAAAGAATTTGCTTTTTTCTTTAATTTGAGGTGGTAGTGATGGCAGCAGTGTATGTATGTTTGAATTGTTTGAAAAATGCGTTTGAAACGCGTCTAATAATTTTTAACATCAGCTAGTCCTAAAGTTCCGCTTTTTTCCTTTTTCCTAGCCATAGATGTTCATAGACATCTTCACAATTCCTTTCAATAATTTATCACAAGGAAAGCAAGTATGTGCATATTAAAAAAAAAAAACACAAAAAAGCCCTTAGCAAGTCAGAATTTTAAAGCTAGCGGCTTTATGCACAGACACTGCAAAGTATACTGAGCATATTTTTTAAAGTGAAACTTTTTAAGGCACGTTGAGAATGAACTTTTAATGCCACGCTGGAATGAAATGCATGTAACGATGTAACATATGTAACGACATACGCATGATACGGTGTAGCACTACAATGTAACACATGTAACGATGTAAGACATGCAACGATGTAACACGTAACGGTGTAAGACAAACGATGCAGGTCAATCTAGGACCTATTACCATTAAAGTCACAACTTTACTTTATTCCAGTGAGGTTAAATATCTCGGCGTCATCCTTGACAAAGGACTCAGCTGGAATTCTCATATCAAGTCCGCTATCGAACGCGCAACTAGGGCCATGTGGGCCAGTAGACGCCTTTACGGCAGAGCTTGGAGTATAAATCCAAAAATGATACACTGGATGTATACAATGATTGTGAGGCCAATTATCACGTACGCGGCCAAAAATTCTTGAACGGACAACGGCAAATAAGCTTGAGAAGCTCTAAAGAATTGCCCGTCTCAGTATCATATGTGCAATGCTTACGTTCCTACGGCAAGTTTATAAGCTATCTTAGAGCTTTCATCCCTAAAAATCTTCATTAGGAAGATGGCCGCTAGATGCGCTATTAAGCTGCAGCTAGAATACAGTTACACATCTGGTGACCATGAGGGACACCTAAAATACTTGACTTAATTCCCGAAAGAGCCATGTTTTGCACTATCCCCAACGTAATGGTCAGAAAGTACTATTTCGGTAGGTTATTTGAGGTAGAAATATTGGACCGTGCAAACTGGTCTTATAGTGCACTAGACGCTAGACACCAGATTTAACCAGCTGGTGTCTTTGGACATACACCAAATTCTCGACACCAATCGGATAGAGTCCGATGGTATTCCACACTGAAAATCATGCTATTGAGACATGCGCTAGGATTAACCTTAGTAAAGATATTAAGGGCGCTATATTTTTGAGTATATCTTTTCAGATATCTAGATAGCACTTAAAGCACTGTCGTCCAACTTAATGGACTCTATATTCGTTAAATGATGATACGACGCATTACAATCTCTTGTCAGACATAACAGGGCTAAGCACGATTGGGTCCCTGATGGTCATCACGGAATTGCAGGCAACGAACCAGCAGACAAACTAGCTAGGGAGCTGGATCAGACTGGGCAGTCCAAACGATTAATCAGGCCGTACTCCTATCAGGAAAATTTAAAATTTCCAAATTTTAACAGAAAATGTTGTCACCGGAAAATGTGTGCAAAGTTTCAATAAAATCGAGCTTTGGGAAGTGGGTTAGAGCTTGATCGCAAGATCCCACGACAAACATCTAATAACAAATTAAAATTAAAACAATTAATGACGAAAGTAAAATAAAATCGAAAATATAGAGAGTAATGCAGTTTTTTTTACTAAGTACTCTAAAATAAGTCTTATTAAATGGAGCTGGATTGGCCACACTTTGAGAAAGCCAGCGGACGACATTACGAAACTAGCGCTCGACTGGAATCCACAAGGAAGCCGTCGTGTTGGCCGTCCTAGCAAGACATGGAAAAGGACAATAGAAGAGTAAGCAAGATGCCAGGGGACCGAGTGGCGTCTCTTAAAACCTCAGGCGATAAGTCGAGTTCGTTGGCGGGCGTTTATAGAAGTCCTGTGCTCCCCCGCGGAGTAAAAGAAAGAACGAAAGAAAGAGACGAGCGCAGAAGTGTTATTAGAAATGGCGCACATAGACCCTAATGTTAGGTTCTTTATGTCAGACGAAGCCACATTTCATGTCAGTGGCAACATGAACAAGCACAATTGCAACATTTGGAGTGCAGACAATCGCCATGAAATAAGAGATCATACTCGATCCTCTCCGAAAATTAACGTATGCTGCGGTATGGAAGGGGGATGGATCGTTAGTTTGGCCAGCACGGTCACCAGATTTGACTCTATGTGATTTCTGGCTATTGGGAATGGTAAAAGAACGCGTGTATGCTACAAAACCTACTGACATTAATGACGTTAAAGAACGCATAACAAGAGTTGTCCGCTCTCTACCTACGGAAATGTGTGAACGAGCTATGGCCAGTAAGGTGAAAAGCCATCGCACATGCATTGAGAAACAAGTAGTACAGGTCGAAGGAGTGCATAGTAGCTTCATTTGGACTTGTGGACATAGTGTGTATTATTATGTTATTAAAATAAATAAATAAAAGTCAATCCCATCTAAGTAATAACATCTTTTTGAATACCGCTCTATAAGAGAACTGGTAATTGTTACATACACTAATCTGGCAAACTTTAACTCTAAAAATAAACTTATTATATGAAACAGTTAAGACTTTTTTTTTCGTTTACGTTTGCCTCTCTAAAGATAATGGAAGGCGGCTATAACTCAGTCACTCAGTCAGTTCAATCTTTACGAGTCAATTAAATGCTAAAACGGACTAAAAGAAAAAACCAACAAAAACTTTGTACAACAACACAAACAAGTGACATAAATTTCCGCGTTTTATTGTTTATTTGCACAACATTTTAGCCAGTTCGGGCTTTTTCGGGTTTTGTCACGGGTTTATTGCCCCAAAATCAACGAATTATGTAACGCGAGCACATTCGGGATATAGCTGTTGACTTCCATTTCAATTCAATTGTGGGAATCAGCGCAGCATAACATATAGTATCTTTATTTGGCAAAATTCGCGTTGTGGCTTTAAATTCTATCGAGACAGACAGACTAAAAACTTCTAAAAATTTATAGTTCCTATTTAGACGTTTAATAAATTGCTCCTTCAGGATTTTTGTGTGAATTTGAACGGAAAAGTGTGATTGGTTTGTATATGGCCGCTGGAAAATTGCAAGAAGCTATTATTCGTGAGCTACAGAATTTACGCGCGAATCAAATGTATGCGTTTCAAACCATTGAGCGTTGCAATGATGCTGATATGTATATTTTATGCCCTAAATACTTCGGCTACGCTATGCTGTGCTGTGCTACTATTAATATGCGGCTAGCCTAATAGCGAAAGAATGCAGCTTTTCATCGGTACTCTCTTCTGAAAAATGACGCTTTTGCAACTCTTAACACGACCTTACAGACCGCCAACTCTCCATAGAGATATTGGAAGAAGTTTTCTAAAGACCACCCAAATGGCAGGTAGAAAAGAACGCTCAAAGTGTTTTTTTAATAGACATAGAAATACGAAAGACAGATTTGTTTGGAAATATGAAGGCTGTTAAAAATCTGACCATCATGGACACTAATTAACATCACCGCATTACTCGAAATAATTTCTTGAAATGGTCTTGGAAATACATTATTTAGAGGATATTGATTGATGGTGAATACACTACATGTTAAGCAACTCCTAAGCATTCATTTACACCCTTCATGTGGTGGTAACTATATGATCAAAAGAATGATTAATGACCAGCCTGCTCTGGACGTAATGCTGATAATTAGAAGAATTCGATCGAGTACGATAAAGGTTATTAGCCTTTCTTATTGGCGATTCTATATGGTGTTGAGCACAGTAATGCCACTATTTTATATACTTTTTAATTTCTCTATAATAATTTCGTGTTTGTTTGTTTGTTTGTGGCTGGCTGGATTTTAATTATAAAGGTCTTCGATTTAAGAATGAAAAACAATTTGGTTCATGTCGCTCCCTCTGCTGGCCTTACAGTAAGCCATCCTGTGAGTACAGTTTTTAAGAACTTTGTCGATCATTTCGGCGCCCATCTCGCGAATAACAGTCGTAATGTTATGTTTTAAAGCTGAAATTGGCTCTGAATAATCCGCATATCATCGATCCTTAACGGCACTTCCATAGAAAAAAAGTCCATGGGCGTCAAATTGCAGCCCCTCGCACTCCAATTGACATCTCCAAAACGGCTGATTATTCGGTTGCCAAATTTGGTGCGCAAAAGATCGATTGTTAGTCGGCTTGTATGGCATGTGGCGCCATCTTGTTGAAACCAAAGGTCGTCCACATTTATGGCGTCGATTTGAGGCCATAAAAAGTTGGTCAGCATGCTCTGTAACGGTTGCCATTCGGTTGACGTTATCGACGTTTCCAGTAGCGTTTTCGCAGAAAAATGGGCCACCACTCCAAAATCCAAATAAAATTGTTACTCTTGGTGGATGCATTGGCTTCTTAGCGATTACGTGTTGCTGTTCCGAACACAAAATCTGGCACTTCGTCTGAAAAGATGAATTTTTGACCAAAATCGACGTCATTATCACGTAGAGAACTGATATCGAAGCGGGTGGTCATTTGCTTTCAACTCATCAGTCATCTGGACCTTGTAAGCGGATAATCCAAAGTCTTTGTGCAGTATTCTGCTCAGGCTGGTGCGACTAATAGTCAGTTTCTGCGATTGGCGTCAAGTTGAGGTCGATGGATTCTATCCCACACTATGGGCCAGAGCCGCAATATTCTCGGGCGTAGGACCACTTCTGTTATCCAATAGCAGGCCTTTCTCACGAACTTTCTTCAGAAATTTCACTACAGCGGCTCCGCTTAGCGCTCTTTCACGATCGATATTTCTTTTCAAAATTCGCACGGCTACACAACACTGACTTTTTAAACAAGTTTTCAATGTTTCGAAACGCTGCTCAAGCGCAAACATGATTTTTTCGTACCACGGAATATCAGACTGACGAGCTATCAAAATTTCAAGCAATTCGTTCGAAAAAGTGTTGCCATAGCCTATGATTTAAAAACGAACTTTTAAATTGCCCGCCCTATACATGGTTTTTTCGTTGGAGTTAGTCGTAAAAGGGTGTAGGGTCAGTGAAGGAATAACTGGATGGGGTGTCAGTTTGGCGGTGGTAACTGGAGTGGGGGCGGCTGGACAAGGCCGGGTATTTCAGCTAGTATATTTTATTAATTTTGCGTAACAATTTTTACGAATTTTGCTAATTTTACTACAAAAGCGTTCCTGTACTCGTAAAATTAGTAAAAGAGAGAGGAAAACAAAGATTAAGTTAATTTCCCCTCCATGTGAATTTTTTCAAACTTTTACTACAAAAATTGCTGCGAGTAAAAGTGAACAAACTGTCAAAAACTAATATATTGACAGTTAGTTGTCAATAAATTAGTTTATTATATATATATATATATATATATATATATATATATATATATATATATATATATAAATTAATATATGACGTTTGTATGATTTTTTCCATCTTTGACAGAACACCAAGCGAACATGCAGCCGCACGTTTCTTTTATGTCAAAATAGCCGCAAAAAACCGACGATGACGATGATAGCAAAAGTACAATTGTGTGACCTTTTTTCGGTCAAAAAATGCCACATAACTATAACTAACTCAAGAATGCGAAATTTTGGCGTAAGTTATTTTGAAAGTTGCTGTCAAGAAAAAAACGTTCTGTTCAAGTCATGATATTTTGTTGTTATACAACTGCGTTCTTAAGGCTTTCCAAAGATAACAATCAGAATGTTAAAGAATAAATGATCAACTGTATAGTTTGGCTTGTACGTTAGCCAGAATAGCATACAGTCGAAAGATTGCTCTTATGGTCGAGTAATATAAATTACGCACAGGCGGAAGACACAAATGTGTGTGTGTGTGCTATGAATAAGTAACTATTAGTTGGAAACAGAAAAGGTTCGGAGACCCCACATTAAGGAAATAATTTTAATACTGAATCGGATGCGCTGCTAAAAAAGACAACGAATGTACACGAGGTTCATTGTCGCTTAAATGTTGTAAAGACAAACAAAAAATTAGTGTTTCTTGCCAAATCCCACCCTGATAAAACCAATGTACTAAATTATTCATTCATTCATTTGATAAAAATTGAAAATATTTCGAATTCCACTCACGTGGAGAAAAGCCATATAATTTTCCAATTCTCGCACCCTTATAAGAGAAGAAGAAAAAAACCGCATCTGTCGCGATGAGGGTGTAGTTTTTGTATATAACCGAAAACAACCCTTACTTACGAGAGGTGGGTGGGTGTGCTAGAACTCAAAACCTTTTATGGGACTATAAACAACACTAGAAATCTATAAAAGTGTTGCGAGCGACGAAAATGCCTGAAATTTGAAATTATATGAAGCGCTTCTGTCAGTAGTTATCGACTTTGGGAAATGCGTATGCTCAGTTTTAAGGCTGACTTAAATAATTATCTTAAGCAACGTTATTAACAATTTGCATTTGAAAATTAACCCGATTTTATTGAAACTTTGTACACATGTCTGCAAAAATTTGGATGGTCTCGAGGTGTTTTTGAGGCGGTTTTGAGAGGGTCTTGAGTGGCCCTTGAGGGGGTTTTGAGTAGTTCTTAAAGGGGAGGTAGTCTTGACATATTCTTGAGAGGAGCTTAAAGGGGGTTTTAGTAGGGTCTTGAGCTGGTACTGAGGCAGTATTGAGGGGGTTTTAAGAGAATATTAAGTGGGATCTTCGTGTGGTCTTGAGGGTGTTCTGAGGTGGTTCTGAGGTGGTTCTGATGTGGTTCTGAGGGGGTTCTGAGGTGGTTCTGAGAGATTTCTGTCGGGGGTTTTTTGAGGTGGGCTCTAAGGAAATCTTTTATATAAAATATTGTTGCTAAATTATTCTGCACGATATCATATAACTTATCTGATATGAACTAACATAGTTACACATCAATCCTCATGAGCGTAACATTCACACTTTTTTTTTCAAATTAACCGGATTTTATTCAAACTTTGCACACATATGTATCTCCGATTAGAGAATGTACAATTTTAAAAATCCCGAGCATTTAAGGGTTGCACCCTTATAATGGGGAAAAGAGGAGATGCTTATATGAGCTTGTGTTTTGCCATTGCAAATAGTGATGTGATATGATGTGGAAAGACAGAGCTTGGCAGAGCATTCCACATACGTGTTGTACGGGGGTGAAGAACAAATCTATAAACCTAACTGTACATCCAAAGATGGGCTTGAGGGTAAACAGATGAGCACTTAGAGCGCCACGAGTATTGCGGTGATAA
This sequence comes from Nephrocerus scutellatus, assembly GCA_947095585.1. Classification (NCBI taxonomy): domain Eukaryota; kingdom Metazoa; phylum Arthropoda; class Insecta; order Diptera; family Pipunculidae; genus Nephrocerus; species Nephrocerus scutellatus. The sequence goes on from OX352761.1 coordinate 118,739,478, forward strand.
AATAGTGACAAGCAGGAAACGTTCCTGCGGTGTGCAAGGGAATTAATTGATTTCGCAATGTTTTCGTCACCAAAAAGTTTTATCGCACGGTGTTGTATTCTTTCTAGCAGATGCAAGGTAGTCTTAGACGTACCTGGCCAGGTATGATAATTCTTTTTAAGTTTGGGCCGGATAAACGCTTTGTAGATTGTAGCCAGATCAGAAGGAATGAAATATTTTTTGCACCGTGTGAGAAAAACTAAACATTTCGCAATTTTTTTTAATGAAGTTGAATATGTGACCATTCCAACGAAGCTTGTCGTTGACGCACATACCAAGAAGTGCTAGTTTTCCAGTCTCCTCGATGCAAGTGCAATTCATAGATAATGAAGTGGATTTGAGACAGGAGACAGCATTGGGTTTTGGAAACGTTAAACGCTACTCTCCATTTTATTGTCCTACCCAGGTCAGTATTTAATGTGCTTAACATATGTAGTTGTTTGTGTTTCACGTGAGAATGGGACTTCCTCAAACTTTTATGAGAAGCTAAGAGTGCTATCGTCAGCGAAAGAGTGAATTGGATTCGAAGTAATGGATAAGAGATTATGAATAAAAATAAGAAAGAGTGTCGGAGACAGAACAGAGCCCTGGGGAACACCAGCATTTATGTACTGAATTTTATACCGTCGAAAACAACTTGTATTGAGCGGTCCAAAATAAAGCTTCTAATCCAATGAAACAGTTTTTCGTCGACGCCATAAGCACGCATTTTCTATAGGAGAGCTTGATACCAAACTCTGTGAAATGCTTTGGAAATATCGCTTGCAACAGCTTTGCTTTCGGTTCCATTGTTCGGTGAGACGTGAGATATGCAATCAATTCCACAGTGAAAAATTGCCCATGTAATATGTACAGCAGTTCATTAAGGATTTCGTTAGTTTCAACATATGTCATGAGCTAATAATTGATGACCTGAAAAAATGGATATAAATGCTATGGGTCAATACGAGAAAGGAGCCAACTGCTCGTCTTTTTTAAGTATGCGCTGGATAATGGCTGTTTTCTAACTTCCAAATAATCCAAAATAATAGAATGGAAAAGCTAACGCAATAGTAAGGCCAGCTTGGAAGAACCCCTCTTAAGAATAAATGGTGAAATACCATCTGGCCCAGTGGATTTGTGAGTGTTGAGATCGTTTAAAACCTCAGCAACTGCACGAATACAAATGCAAATCTGTCCCAAAGAGTGTTCAATACAGGCGGAAACAAGGCACAATTTGGAAGCCTGGAGCTAGTTGCAAATACACAGCAAACAGATTGTGCCTTTGTCCTTAAAGCTGACAATATAAATGAGCGATGGAATCGACGACGAGGCAGTATTTTTGATTAATTTCATGAATGACCAACTATTTGTATTACCTTTGAGACGCTTGCACAGTTGTCTGTAGGTCTATCTGTCTGTCGGTGGTGGAATACTGTGATCAATTTTAAACCCACTTCTTAAAACCAGATTTTCTTCAAATTTTGTACTTCATGGTAGTTAAGATAGTCTTTTAGTGGAAGTGATTGGGCTCCCATATAAATAAAATCCTTAAAATCAATAAAGGTGCCACATTTTATCTGTCAAATAACTGACATTTTTTTGATACAACTGACATTTTTTTACTTAACTCTTATCGTTTTCCCCCCTCTAAATATTGGTAAAATATTATAACTACCACGCCCTTTTTAAAGTAAAAATCCTTAAATAATAGAAATTATTTGTACAGCAGACAGATTCGACAGATGTCACAAAAAAAACGCAAGATAGATTCTTCCTTTTCAATAAAGGCGCCACATTATTTCTGTCAAATAAATTCCTTTTCAATAAAGGCGCCATATTTTTGCTGTGTTATAATTGACATTTTGTTGATACTACTGAAAATTTTGTTACTTTAAGTTTTAACGTGTTTCCCCCCCCCCCTAAATATTGGTATAATATTCCTGACGCCTTTTTTTAAATTAAAAATCATTAGTTTAAAGCAAAGCGCAATTTGTCTTTTTTGGAGCATCAGTTTAAAACTTTTACACGTAGCATTACAATGAAATTCGTTAAAATTAGAAATTTCGTTATAAAAAAATAAAATATAAAGAAAATATAAAAAAAAATTCCTCACCACTTGACATGTTCAGCCTTTTGCGAGCATCCCTCTTCGAATAGAGAAATTGTTGTAATCCCGATGACGATGGTGATTTTTTCGCATTAATCGTTGTGTTGACACGCCCCACAAGACCCGGCGATCGATATCGCGCACTCTTCGCACTACCGGTCGGTGTAAAGTTTAAGGCACTTTGAGATTTTGTCATTGGAGTCGATGATGATGACGACGACGACGTCACTGCAGCGGTGGCCATCGCTGTTGTCGGTAATCGCGGCAGCGAATTTGTGCTTGCAACTTGCGTCACTCCGGTCAAACTACGCGGTAGGGTCGATCGCGCCGAGAATTTACCATTGCCATCTTCTTCATCATCGTCATCGTTGGATGAATCTGATTCGTATATAGCATCAGGTACACTCGATCGGCGAGCGGCATCCTTTGGATCTCTCGACGAAGAAGTTGATGCTACCCAGGGTTTTTCCGGCGATGATTCCAATTCATGGTGACGTTCATCGCCACCACCGATACTGCCACAACTTCGCACCCGATCCAATTTCTCACGACTCAGACTTTTGTGATTGAACAACAGATCACCTGCCGATCGACGCTTTGCAATGGCCAAAGCGGACGCAGACGATGAGTTATCTCGATCGAGGGCGGTGAGTTTAGTTCTGGAATCACCATTAGCCAGTAATGCTGATTCAAAGCTGCCTCGCCATGAAAACCGCTCGTAATCGCTAGCAACGCCACACTCTTCGCCGGCTGTGTCGCTGACGCCACTGCTCGACTGGTGATGATGCGGTCGCGTGGATGATGAATCTAAGAGCAGGTCATGAGATTTACTGCGGGGTAAGTTGTTGGCGTCTTCTTGTTGTTTGCTGTTATTGCTGCTGTTGTTCTGGTTGTTGTTTGAGCTGATGTTGACTCTGTTGCTGACCTGCAGAAGGTGGTGATGATGATTGTGATGCTGCTGCATTATTCCTCTGGGTGTTTTTGATGTTGTCGCCTTGTCCTCTGAATGGGGAGTGTCCTCTTCATCTTCGGTGGTCGTCGCTGAAATTTTCGCATGAAGACGTTTGTGATGATGACGTTGCGGTGCTACCGGTGAGTTTGTGCCATGCGAATCGTTACCACTGCTGACTTCATGCATAAGGGCGACCAAACGTGTTCCAATGTGTTGCATAACTTTGGCAAACAGCTGTGGTGATTTGTCAGCTGCCGACGATGCTGAAGAGTCGACGTTTAGTGGATTAACTTCTGTTAACTTTATGTTTGTGCTACTACTCGGCATAGGAACACCTTCCGCCGGACCTATAGTTGATATTGTCGTGTCCACACTCACTGCATTTGCCACGGCAATTTTTGAGAATGAAGCCACCAACTTCTGATAAACCAATGCGGTGTCGGTGTTGAGGGTATGTGCATCATCGAGAAGGCCCCCATCGCCACGATCACCCTCCTCGTCAATTTCGAATTTGCTTATAATCTGCTGACAACTGGCGGAAATTTGTTCCTTTAGTTCGCCTTTCTTAGTCTTACTGACGGCACCCTCCAAATCGGAGCTGGTATAATCCGACGAGTCATACGAATCGGACCATGTGTCCTCACTGCTTAGGTACTCGACAATTTCACGCACTTGTTCATCATTTATTCCGGGCACAGTTTTCATCAGCCTGGTCAGTTCGTTCTCAAAGTAGGCCAACTGATACGGACGGGTTTTCATTCGACGGACGGAAATTGGAGTCGTCTGATTTGGCGTCGACCCTTTGGAAGCTGCCGCCGACTGAGCATTGGCTGTAGCTACCACGAGTGTCTTGAAGAATTGTCTCATTTTCGACATCATCAGGTTGGTTTCCTCATCTGAGCTCCAATTGTTGAAGCTATCCTTTCGCACGAGCCCAGTCGACGGTTGTTGTGCACAAGCAGCAGCTGGAAGACCGCTCGCTGCACCGTCTGCTTGAAATTCATGCTGCTCTGAGTGCATCTCTGCAGGTGATTGGATCGCTTTGTCTCCACATGATGGTGTGATTGTTAGTGGTGTCTCCTTCACCTCCTCGATCTGCTCCAAGCCAATCAACAACTGTGGTGTGGTGGAACAAGAAGCAATCTCTGAATCAGGTGTCTTTAACAAATCATCGTTGCTGCCAACAAATCCACTATCACGACTATGATTCTGTTTCTTTGCTTGCGCCGCTGATCCGATAATACTGATGCTGGTGCTGCCACTAGGCGTCGGTGTGCGGCATTCTCCAGTGGTGGCTGCCACCAGCTTTGTGTTGTCCCTATCTTCTGTTGAGTCAAGCAACTTCTTGTCATCCAACGAATCATGTCGCTTTCTTATCTGTTTCTTACGTTTAATTGTATCCGAAGATGCCGAATCGGATGCCTTGTCGCCCGCAATGTGAATAACTGTCTCATCGCAATTCTCTGACTCCGAAGAGTCCAAAATATCAACGCCACTACCGACAGAGATCTGCGAATCCACCATTGACAAATCTGCTGCACTAGTATCCACCAACAGATTGTCTAACGATGAATTATGTGATCGTGGCGTCCCTCTAGCGCGCACTAAACGTTTCCTACGCTGACTCGGACTTGGATGTCCCTCACTATCACTGCCCACACTACCGCTCTCATCGGATTCATTCTTTTCCGTCGCATTAAAGCCCATAAACCCGGATAGGAAATATTTCTCCAATCGCGACGATGCCAACTCTGCCGCACTGTGAATATCGCTGACCACCGGCTCTTCGGGAATGCCGCCAAACGAATCCAAACCCTCACTACACTCACTACTCACTTCCGATGCGCTATCCTCACCGCGCGTATCTATCGAACTCATAACTTTACCATCGCCCAACCCGAAGAAAAAATATTTCTCCAATTCGGAGGCAGACAATCGATTGTGGTGATTTATGTTGCGCCGTCGTCGTCTTGACTCTTCATCGCCGCTCGCTTCATCATCATCATATTTCGACGATGACGGCGACGACGACCCGCCGCCGCCACCACCTCTGGCCAACTCCAGTTCACTTTCTTCGCAACTTTCTTCGACAATTGTGTGCAAAGTGAAATCGATTGCCGATCGATGATAGCCACGTAATTCTTCTTCGCGATCGCTGAACATTCGGGAGCTGCCGCCAGAACTGCAGAGCATATGATCAGCGGCGACACCTTCACAACCACTAGAATCGCCTAAATCATCGGAATCAGTGGCCGTTGGGGTGGTGGTGGTATTGCGATCATCGTCATCATCATCATCATCACCATCGCCATTATCATGATCATAGATGTCCGGATCGGGATCGCCATTCTGGGAGATCTCCTCAACCCATGAGTCGTCATCGGCGAGACCATCCTCCACCAGGCAAACTGGCATAGCAGCAATAGAAGTCGAAGGTTGCTGTTGATCATGATCAGTTTCCTTTACTTCTTCTGACTGATCGTAATGATCGTAAATGTTGTTTTGATTGTCGTTGTTAGTTGTTTGAATCCGCGTCGGTCGGGGAAGTTTACTTTTCGATCGCGCAATGGCATCACTATCACACCGCACAAATCTATTATCACAATCACCGATCGATGAATCATCATCTCCTGTCAAATGTGACATACTGTTGATGTTGTTGTTATTAAACTTGAATGCACTGCTGTCATGTGACGAACGCGCCGCCGTGGCAATTTTTTCACCGCGCAACAATGTTGTTGTTTCATTTACAATCTCCACTTTACCTTTGGTGGTAAAACCACCAGCGCCGCCGCCGCTGGCACGATCACCACCGTCGTCGGATTTCGTAATCATAATCAAACTGCGATATTTCGCTGATAGCGATCTTGTCGAGGGTGGATTGGCGTTTTTGTTGTTGCCACTACCAGATGCCCTTCTATCTTCGCTTGGCTCGAATATGGATTGCAGAAGGTCTTTGTATTCGACATCAGCACAATTTGCACGATCACTAGCACTACTACTACTACCGCTACCGCTGGCGACGTTGTCGTCCGCTTCTACCGCACCGAATAACATTTCATTTTCAACTGCCAGCGACAGCGACTGATAGTTGGCCGACTCGTCGCCACAACACTCGTCAGAGTCGGACGCTGACACGAACGATGACGAGGAGGACCCCGCCGCCGAATCACATTCAGCAGACTCAAAGTCCGCTGATCGTAGTTGCTGTTGTTGTTCTTGTTGCTGCTCATTTCGCTCATGTTTGCCATATTGAGTATAATAGTGACGCAGATCGTTTCTCTGTTCTGCGCCTGCTGCTGCTCTCTCTGCTGTTGTTTTTATTACCTGTTGCTGTTCTTTATTACCTTGCAGTTGTCGTCGTCGTCGTCGTCGTCGTTGGTGCTCAGGTGTTTTTTCTCTGTTGTCTGTTTCTGTGTGTAGTGCTGCTGTTATTGTTTTTGTTGTAAATTTTGCTGTTTCAGCAGAATCGCAGAATGGTTCGCTGAGCAATGGAAACCGTCCAGGTGGTGTGCTTACTACCTGGTTTCTTGCTGTTGTTGTAGTGGTGCTGGTGGTCGCAGCAGCAGGTAAACTGGTTGATGAACACCAGGTAGAAGATCTCGCAACGGTGGTATCGCTTGATAGAATTTCATTTTCATTGTTGTTGTCATTATGACTACCGCTCGTTGTTGCATTGGCGGTAGTGGTGGTAGTGATGCTGGTGTATGTTGTTGTTGCAACAGCAGCACTGGCACTAATGTTACCAGTTTCGTTGTTGTTATTGGGGAAATACCGTCGTCTTCGGGTTGTTGTTGTTGGTGGTGGTGTTTCTTCAACTACTACTGCTCGCATTTCGTCATCATCCATTTGGCTAGAATTGCTAGTACGACCACCACAATTCTGAGAATTGCCGTGATAGCATAATATGCTGGGTGATAGTTGCTGCTGTGGCAATTCTTCAATGCAGCAGCAGTTATTTTGTTTCGATTGCCGCTCACTCAACCGTTCAGCAGCTGTAGTTTCACATTGTTGTTGTTCATTGGCGTTCACCTCTGCGCATGCAGCACGCAGCAGCAGCGGCTTGTGCAAATGCATACCTGTTTGGTTGTTGCGGCTGCCATCATCATCGTCATCGCCTTTGTTTGCTATTTCTGCTTCTTCTGTTTCTGCTGTGGCTGATGATGTTGCTTTCGGCTTTGTTATTGTGGCATCGCACTCATATTGCTTCCCAGTAGCTACTGCTGAAGCACTACAAGTAGTTGTGGTAGTGGCAGCCAAGCGCTTTTCACCATCATCATAAGCATTGTTGGCCAGTAACGCACCACCACCATTACCATCACTCCCCCACGATATCAAATGGTCTTGATTGATACGCTCAACGTCTTGGCGTAATTTTTCCAATAGCACACGCGTCTCATTCGGCTCAAGATCACCGCTCTGATTGTCCATCATTAGTATGCGATTAACACCATTGGAAATTGTTGTTAATTCTTCACAGGTTTTGGCCACAATGTCGGTGGTGCTGCTGGTGCTGGTCGTAGTGAAACAATGACTTACTTCTGTACCGCACGGATGCATAACTAGATCACTGATCTTGTCGGTGATGAGGCAGGCGGCAAAATCCGCTTTCGATGCATCACTGATTGGCTCGGTTAATTGTTTATTTGCCACTTTCTGGCTAAGTGTGCCGCTGCCGCCACCACTATCATCGTTATCATCATCGAAGGCATTTTTGCCACACAATCTGGGTACAAGGTTACTGCTGTTGGCGGGTGATTTATCACCGCTTGTGGCCGCTGTCTCCTCACTGATTTGTCGAATTGCATTCAAAATGACACCCCCATTGTGGTCGTCTGTCACCCCACCGACGACCATAATACAATTAGCTATTTCATCGGCAGCCAATCGATCTAGATCGTCAGCTGAACTACTGTCGCTTTCGTCTCGATCACAAGCTGCACCATTCTGGTTCCTATTTTTGTCGCCGTTGTCATCGTCGTCTTCGCCATTCAACGACTTTATGTAATGCAGTACAATGCCAGTGGCTGGGCCAGCACCTACTCCGACATCGGCAACAGCCGCACAATCAGTACGCTCTGTGTCTGTGTCATTGTCAGAGGAATCGTCAAGATTTGCGTCAGACGATTGTGAATCATTTTCCGTCGAGGAGGAATCATGATGACGATAGTAGTGATTGCCACCGCCGCCGCCACGATTCACAATAAAAACTTTTGAGAAGACTTTCTTTTTCGGCCGATGATCGGCTATGGTTCCTGTATCGTCAGAGTCCACAGATTCGGAACTGGAACTCGAGGAGGAACTTGTTGTTGTGTCGTGATGTTGATTTGTCGTCGTTGTCGCTGAGGTGAGATGAGAATTACGCGAATTATCGATGTCGTCGAAATTTCGTACGATCAGTTCATCGATCCCGGCAACGCTGGCGACATCGTAACTACGCTGAACGGATTTTCGCGTCGTCGAAGAGGCGGCGGCGGCGTAAGGCGATGTTTTTCGCTTGGAGAATACTTTCGGTTTGACAGTCGCGCTATCAGATGCACATTGATGAAGATTTACGACCCCCGTCAAAGATGAAGAAGAGGGGTCGAGATTACGTTCACGTTCACGATCACGATCACTATTACTACTCAGAGCAGCGGCGGACTCTGCAGACTCGGATTCCGCCGATTCCGACGACGATGAGAATACATTTTCCGTTTGTAAATAGCCTTCGGCCTGCAAAGCAGGGCTCGCTTTTAACTTTCCGATCGATATCATCGTCGATCGCGACGGTGGCAACGTTGGCGAAGGAGCTGCGTCGTAGGAAATTGTGGTTTTTGTGGTGGTGCTGGTCGTAGGGACTTGCCTATTCGTATGTGCCCACCTCTTACTTAATGATGATGGTGTGCTATTTGCATGCGCTGGTGGTGCTGTGGCTGCTGCTGGTTCTGGTGCTAATCGTGCTGCGGTTGCTTCTGCTGTTGTTTTTCTTGTGGTTGTCGTCGTTGCTGATGCAATTTCATCAGTGGTTTCTCTCGGCTCAAGATTTGTCTCCGTCTCCGTAGTCACGTAAGTGCAATTACAGCTTCGGAATAGTTGATCCTCATGGTGGTGGTGGTCGTCCCGTCCTTGCCCCCCAGCACTACGTAGACCAATACAGCTGCCGCGGCAAACTACGATAGAACACCGCCTTGTATTGTGGTCGTAATTGTTGGATTGTTGTTGGAGTTTTTGCTGCTGATCGTCGTCGTTGTTTTTGTTGTTTGCCTGCTGTTCGTTAGCGAGAGACAGGTAAGACGACGGCACTGTAAGTTTCTCGTCGTCGTTACCTTGGTTGGATTGCGTCGTCTGTGTCTGCTGATGCGGTACAAGTAGTTTCGATGCTTCACTGCAACAATACCTGTTCAGGTTGTGCTGCTGCTGTGAAAACGGCTTTGTATCTGTTGAGGCGGCTGGCGCCGATGATTTTGACGCTTTTTGTGGAGGTGGAACTGGTGTTGTTATCTTTGTGCTCTTATCGCACTCGTCGATAGCTTCACCAGCACCATTACTACTACTAGCAACACCACCAACACTACTACTACGACTACCGCCAACAGTTAATAAAATATTTCGTTTATCGTCCAGATGGTGCCCGCTGCTCCTTCGCCAACACGACGACGACGATAACGTCTCCAGGGATTCAAGAGATGACGACGGCGCGGCGGTATGAACAATATTGGTAGTTTCCGTCGTCACGGCAACGCAACTACTACTACGATTCGAACACTCCGACGTCTTAGTTAATACTGAACAAGGCGGCGATGGCGATGAAGCGACAACGACAACAGCGGTGGTTGTTTTAGTTTGCTTGGGAAATGTCTTTGTTGGAATGGTGTTCGCTGTTGTGGTGGTGGTGGTAATGTTGTGGCAGTGTTGCTGCTGGTTGGTGCTCACTGCACTGTAGTCACTGCTAAAACTGCCGGTTAGGGTTTCGGTGCTACCACCGCAAGTGGTTGTTCCATAGCCCGAAGAAGAGGAACAGCAACGGCTGTTGAGTGAGTTTCCTGTTGTTGTCGTTGCTGACGCCGCTGCTGCTGCTGCTATTGACATCGGCGAGTAGGCAGATAGCAATGACGAAGTCGGTGACTTAAAGTCGCTTGATCCGTTGGAAAGCAGCATCAGTTCGTTTCCATCGCGCTGCATTTCCAGTGCGGATTTGTTCGTTGCCTTCATAGTTCCTGCTGCCGTTGTGGTGTTTAGTGCTTTGTTAGCCAATGGCAGTTGCAGTTGCAGTTGTTGGTATTCGAGTTTCGCTGCATTCGTGTAGGCAGCAGCAACCGCCGCTGCAGCTGCTGCCTGTAAATTGGTTGCACCACTATCCGAATGGGATGGCGGAGGCGCATTTTGACTCTGTTGCAACAGCAAAGTGGGACCAGCACTATTCCACAGTTTCTGTATGGAAGCGCAGAAGTGTTCATCTTTGTGCGGCGGTGCAGCACCCAACTCATTGGACATACGCACGGCCGCCTCTTGCCCATTGAGAAGCAGCTCATTTGGATGCCAATTGTGAAAGGCGGCCATGGGCACAGGAATTGGCACCGGTACCGGTATTGGAACGTACTGTGGCTTTGCTAATAAGCCATCTGCAGGCGGCAGACGGCTGCCACCGCAGGTACACGACGGCGCAGCCGTTGTCACTGTATTGCTGGATCCGTCTTGGATCTTCGGTGAACTATGCCGGTAGTGTTTGTCTTTGTTGAGGAATCTGCTTTTAAAGCGACTCTTTATGCTCAGATGGGAGTGTTGCTTGCTGTTCGTTGCATTTGCCGACGCAGCTCTCGTAAGGTATCCATCGGAACTGGTTTGCGATGAACTTTCGCCCTGCATGAGAATCTCATCGTCGGTGCCGGTGTCACTTTCACGTATTCGCGGACAGAAAATCAAAGACTTCCGATAGAGCAACGGCGACTCAATCGGAGAAATGGTACTACTATCGCTAGACTTGAAGTCGCGACACTTGCGACGATACACCAACGGTGAATTACACGGCGATGCTGAGTAGAGAATTTGTTTCGTCAGCGATGATCCACAGATCATTGTCGGCTCAAAGTAATCCCAATCGCAGTCATCCAGAGTGATGCTGTTGCAGTTGTGCGTCGACGATGATGCCGTTGAGCTGCTATCCTCGAACTCTTCATCTCTGCTCGACGATGAGTCCGAGTTGATGAACACCAATTTGTATTCGTCTGCGTCGACATTGTAGTGATTGCTGTTGTTGTTGGCGTTATTGGCGTTCAATGATTTCATTTCAAATTCGGAGGACGTATCCACGTCGTTAATTGATGGATTCGATGGATTCGAAGGATTCGTTGAATTCAATGAATTCAATGGATTCGTTTGAAGCGATTGATTCGAAGCATTTGATGGATTCGTTGGAAGCGATATATTCAATTGATTCAATAGATTCTCTTGTGTCGATGGATTCGCAGGATTCGATGACTTCAATGAATCCAATGGATTCTCTTGTTTCAATGGACTCGATGAATTCGTAGTAATCTCTGCATTAGGATAAAGATTGCGTGTTGAATCGGTTTTGTTGTTGTTGTTGAATTAAAAATACTTTTTATTTGCCATTTCCATTTTTGTTAGTATGACTAGCATTAGCGTGAGTTTTCTGTTTGTTAATATAGTTAATGTGTGCAATAAGACTTAATATTTAAGTCTAATATTAATTAGTAATATGTTGTGTACAAAAGCGTAAAACGCTAAGTCATCTGTTAGTTACTCCACCTCTACCATGTTATGTTCACATACTGTACAACAGATACAAAAGTTAGTTGTTGGTTTTTTTAGTACAATTATGCAGCCGTCACCGATGAAGGAGTTTAGCAATTAAAATTCTTTTAAATATAATTGTAAGACCCATAACCATGTTGTTAATAGCTCTACATTAGCTTAGACTACACAGAAGAAGTTAGTGTAAAATTCTTGCAAGTTTGTAAAATACTTGTGGTAATTTTGCAGTTCTACTGCTAGTGCTTCTCAATATTAGTTCAGAATAACATGTTACTCAAAAATGTAGAAGAGTTGGGAATGCATTGCATACGCCGCAACTGCAACAGAGAAACAGAGAACATAACTATCGTGCGGCTAAAGAAGGAATCTCTGAATTGATTAGTACGTCCGAAGATAGGCTTAATGGTGGACCCATGAGCTCGAGTTGTGGCACGGGTATTACGGATGGGTTGGAGAATGGGCGGGATACATCTGGATATTTCTTTTGAACACTGCTTGTGGAAAACGCGATAAAACAGTGACAGGCAGGAAACATGCGTACGATGTTCAAGCGATTCGATTGTTTTCGCGATATGTACGTCACCAATAAGTTTTAACGCGCGGTTTTGAACTCTGTCTAGTAGATGCAATGTGGTCTTGGGAGCACCTGCCCAGACAATGCAGTTGTATTCAAGTTTAGGGCGAATATACGCCTTGTAAATAGTAGCCAGATCTGAAGGAGTGAAGGACATCTTGCACCGTTTTAGGAAACCTAAGCATCTCGCAGCATTTTTGGCGATGGCAAATATGTGGTCATTCCAACGAAGCTTGTTGTTGACACATATACTGAGAATTGAGAGTTTTTCAGTTTCTTTGATGCATGATCCATTCATGGATAAAGGTTGGGGGTTTAAATTACGCTTAGACGACAGAAGACAGCATTGGGTTTTAGAAGCGTTCAATTCAACTCTATTATGTAGTCCCCACCTTGTTATACTGTCAAGGTCAGCATTTAACGTGCTTAACGTTCAACTTATGACGAAGAGGAGGGCGCAGAAAGCGAGAAGTCATATGAAAAGCTAAGAGTACTGTCGTCAGCAAAGGAATGGATTGGATTAGAGGTGGTGGAAATCAGAAAAAGTGTCGGAGATAAAACAGAGCCTTGAGGAACACCGTCGTTTATGCGGTGAACATTGGATTTGAATCCGTCCAATACGACCTGGATTGAACGGTCAGAAAGGTAGTTCCTAGTCCAATCGAGAAAGGTGTTATTAATGGTGTTAAACATGTGTACCACCGATGGACAACACTTTTTGTAGACATTTTGGAGACCCAGGGCCTCGGGCCCAATACAAATTAATTAAAAAAATTAACCCGATTTTCTTCAAATTTTATACACATGTGTATCTCCGATGAACAGCACTTTTTCTAAAAATTTTGTAGATCCTGGGCCCCGGGGTCGTGAGGTCCCATACAAATTTTTTAAAAAAATTAACCTGATTTTTTGACCTGATTTGGAGACCCCGGGCCGGGTGTCATGAGACCCCATACAAATTTTAAAAAAATTAACCCGGTTTTATTCAAATTTTATACACATATGTATCTCCAATTTCCAGAGATCTAACCGCGATCTCCCTAGAGACGCCCAAAAACAACGGAAGCAAGATCACCATAAATTTTGCCACTGCCTACTTCCCGGGAGAAGAAGAAGACCCCCCCCTGGAAATAACACAGAGCTTCGCAGAAAACTGCATAGCTCATAGACAGAGTTTCGTGAGCGGATGCGATGCAAATGGTCACCACACAGTCTGGGAAAGCACCGACACAAACACAAGAGGTGAGCAACTTTTAAATTACTGCTTATCAAAAAATATTATTATAAATAATGTGGGGAAACGCCATTAGGAGAGAGGTACTGGACCTTACCTTGTCAGACACAGGGACGGCCAGTACGATCCAGAACTGGCATGTAATGAAAGAGGCATCATTCTCTGATCACATGTACATCAATTTCAATATCGAAACCCCTCACAGGGTTCAATCTCACATAAGAACCCCTAAACATATTAATTGGTAAGTCTTCCTAGACACACTCCAAGTTTACCTAACAGCTATCAGTACCCCTATAAGCTCGATTGCAGCACTACAAGCGACATTACAGAGGCAATCATGAATGCCTACCATACAAGCTGCCCCTCAGTCCGTGTCAGAGGCACGAGAGATGTTCCATGGTGAAACCACGTTCTCGAGGCCAAAAGAAGAGAGGTCAGAAAACTTTTTAACAAGGCCAAACAGACAAACAACTGGACGGCCTATCGAACCTCTCTTACCAGATATAACGCTGCACTAAGAAACAGCAAATGGAACAGTTGGAGAGAATTTTGTGAAAGTATTGACAAACTACCAACAGCATGTCGACTACACAAAGCTCTTCTTCCTCGACCATAAAAACCCACTCGGATCAGTCAAAAAACCAAACGGTGAATTGACATCCAACAGACTAGAAACTCTTGACTGCTTAGTAAAAAATCATTTCCCCAACCAAGAAGAAATCGAGGACCTTAACACAAACCTTTACCTTATCCCCGCGAAAGCCTACAGATGCTCAAACAACATCTTCACCACAGAAGGAATTCGATGGGCAGTAAATTATTTCGGCCCTTACAAATCCCCAGGAGGAGACGGAATATACCCGACACTCCTACAACGTGGCTTGTATTAGAATCTCTACTCGCAAGACTCTGCAAATCCAGCTAAAGCCTAGAATACGTACCAAGGAGCTGGAGAGATGTACGAGTTATTACTACTATGCGCCTTCATCGACATCCAAGGCGCTTTCGACAACACTAACTTCGAAGTAATTCAAACACAAGCTAGAACCAGGAGAATAGACTCCTCTATCATAAGATGGGTCATGTGCATGCTAAGGGATAGAAAAAATCGGGCCTCATTTGGTGACGAAACCATCACAATAGCGGCAACAAGAGGCTGCCCACAAGGAGGCGTTCAATCACCACTCTTGTGGCGACTGGTGATAGATCAGTTGCTCGACAGGCTTAAGAATAATCTTATCACAAACATTGGCTATACGGATGATCTAGTCCTAATGGTTCGAGGTAAATTCGAAAGCACATAACAGAGCGCATGCAATTAGATCTCAAAGAAGTAAACAAATGGTGCCGGGAGGTAGACCTAAGTGTCAATCCAGACAAAATAGTATGTACCGTTTTCACAAAAAGAAAGAGAACAACTCTTCCCGCCCTAAGATTCCAAGGCAAAATACTCCAAATAATGCCTAAAGCCAAATACCTGGGGGGGTAATGTTTGACCAAAAACTAACATGGAACTCCCATATATCATACATCACCAACAAAGCAAACAAAGCTTACTTCACTTGCCAACGCATGTTCAGTAAAACGGTGGGGAGTAAACCCGCAAGTTACTCTATGGCTATACCAAAGCATTATCAGGCCCAGGCTTACTTACGCAGCCCTGATATGGTGGCCGAAAACAGAGCAGTGGAAAACACGCTCAAAACTCAGTAAAATTCAAAGATTAATATGTCTTAATGCAACAGGAGCCATCAAGACTTGCCCAACAGCAGCACTATAAAAACTACTAGGACTCACACCTCTTCACTTACACATCAAAAGTGAAGCGGGAGCAAGAGCCATTTCACTCAAGGTAACCAACCAACTCAAAATCAATAGACCAGGACATACAAGCATCATCACCAAAATCAATTTGGGAGCGAATTTGTCCTCCAATCAGACTCAATGATAAAAACAACTAATTTCCAAAGGATCTTCTCAGTTAAAGTACCGGACCGAAATCAAGTTGAAAATATCATAAATAACCTCCCCAATCATGCATCTATCTGGAACACAGATGGATCCAAAACAAACTCAGGAACAGGGCCAGGGGTATTCGGACCCAGAATCAAATTACGTATACCCCTAGGAAAATCCCCAACCGTTTTCCAGGCAGAAACAACAGCATTAGAAGCCTGCACACTAGAATGTATAAAGAGGAAATATAGAAGAATCGAGATCTATATGATCTCCGATAGTCGGGCCGCTTTAATATCGCTAAAAGGACTGGTTTTCAATTCAAAAACAACGTGGAGCTGCTACTGCAACCTAAACAAACTGGCAAAAACCAACAAGGTCATCCTGATGTGGTCCCCAGGCCATTCAGGCATTTATGGGAACGAGACAGCAGACATCTGCGCAAGAGCAGGCGTGGAAGAGACCTGAATGGCCCCGAGCCAAGCATCATAGTCTTCAGCAAGAGCCACCTAAAAAATAAAATAAAGCAGTGGGCAAACAACACCATCGAGGCTGAATGGGAAGCATCAACTACGATGAAACAAACCAAAAAGCTTCTCAAATACAACATTAAAAATATAAACAAAGCAATCAAGCTAAACCGACAAACACTGAGATCCCTTGTCTGGTACATGACAGGACATGGTCCATTTAATGGCCACTTAACAAAAATGGGAAAATCTCAGACAGATCGCTGCCGCTTTTGTGGCGTGGCAGAGGAGACGCCATAACACACACTATTTATATGTGATGCCCTCACCCGGAAAATACTTCAATATCTCAAGGCTCACACAGTTCTATGGCAGAATGCCAGACCTATCGACTTGGCGGATATATTGGCATTCATAAGAGGACTAGGCCACCACATAATGTGGTAGACATCTGGGACTAGTGTGCGTCCCTTAAGGTCGCAGTGCACAAGGCTCTACAGCCCACAAACAATAACATATTATCAAGTTACTCTATGGCCTATGGCTATACCAAAGCAAATAAACTTTTCAACATTAGCAGCTAGCGAAGTGCAATTGTTGAGTAGTCAAGGAAACAATTAAAGACAATTTTAATTTGCGCATATAATAAGGTCAAGTGCACACAGCGAGTATGTATGGAACCTAATAGTAATTTTTTTTTGCCACATAATCATAACGTCTGCAAATTATGCTCATAAACCATATTCTGTGTAACAGTGGTTGTGATAATTCAAATTTGTTGCAGTTCAGGAAGATTTTTGTTCACTTTTCTACCTGCACTGCCCGAACTCGTTACTTGGTTACTGGTTACAGACTCACATTGCTGGTGTTGGGTTAATGGAAAATAACTCGCGCTCAGTTCAACAGGCACACCCTTCCCATTACATTATATTACCAGACAAATTATTGCTTGATAATCCTGTTCCTGAATGCTAATGCTAATGCTACGCTCCTAATGACGCAGAGTGCGGAGCACCAATAAAATAATAAAAGAAATTGCAGTTTAAGCAAAAAACGACCAAAATGTATTCTGTGTAAAAGTCACGCACAAGAATCCTTCCGAAAGGGCAACAACTGACAATGTCCACATTGAATATACGCACACAGCTAACAACATTAAGCAGCAATAAGGACTCTTTGATGCTTGGACAAGAGTGGCAAGTAAGCTATCACGGCAATAACTATGCTAATTATTTGTTAGTATTTTGCTAAAGTTTACTTACGTTAATTACCAGACGACGACACAGAGATTTAATTATGAACCACCATGCAAACACCCCAAACACACACTCTTGCGGGTGTTGCGGCGGTAATAAAATTATTGAAATGTGCTGTAGCGTCAGGGCACACAGAAGAATGAATGTTAGTCAACCATACCCCCCACCCACCCCAACTGATGATGCCACCACCAATTAAGTATTTAATGGAAATTACAAAATACCACCGCACTGACACTTACCCTCTTCGGCAGCCTTCTTCTCCTGTTGCTGACGCCTTTGAAGGACAACTTTCTTAAAAACGACGGCTGCCGCTTCGACTGCACTTTGAATTTCCGATTCACCAAGCGTAGTGGTGTGTGGTTGTTGCTGCTGGTGCTCCTGCTGCTCCTGCTGCTGCTGCTGCTGTGTAATGACAAAAGAAAAGAGAACGCGATTATTGTTGTGCTTGGAACAGCCAAGTGTAAATGGGGGAATCCTACTACTCATTATCGTCCTTGCACTCACAAAACTCGTACATACCTTGGTGGCTGCAGCGCCATTTGCTGACATTGTGGCAAATTTGGTTGTGCTTGGGATGGTGGTGGTGCTGGTGGCCTCCATGCAACTAGCATCCCCATCATTGTCATCCACATTAACATCCTTGGCATTCTGCTGAGAATAGGATTCCTTTGAGGCATCTGCTTGGCCATCATTTTCTGTGAACATCGGATGTTGTCCGGTTGCTTCCGGTTGTTGTTGTTGCAGTTCGGGTTTTTTGTTTGTCGTTGATTTTGTAAAAAAATCCGAATTTCGTCTTTCGTTCAAATGCATTTTTGCTTTGCTAATGTTGGCGCCTGGAATCGGGAATCATTTCAATTTGTACATAATTTTTAAAGACTGACATATTGTTCGGAAGATTGGACCAGTTACAGTGCATAAGATAATATGTATAGCCAAAAGCAGTCGCATATAGTAGACTGTCGGAAGGGACAGGTTTATGATAAATGGAATAGAATCTAGCTGCTGGAAGAAGACGCTTTCTGGAATATGCAATAGACTGATCTGAATACGAATAGCTTAACATTTACCAACACCGTGTTGACATCATATTGCGGTGGGCGAGGTCATTTTAATGAAGAACAACTAACTAACTATCGGTGAAGAAGTTAGCCGAAACAATCCAAAGTTTCATGGTGATGTTGGAAAGGCAAATGAGCATGATGATGCAATATATGAACAGTAATAATAATAATAATAATAATAATAAACCCAAAATGTAAGTCCTCAAAATAGCTGTTTGGAATGTGAACAGCATTCTAATTTCAGAAACACACTTTACGAACAAAAACTTTTTTTTTAAAAATCAATGAGAATTAGGTATACGACACCAATGATCCAGATGGAAAAGTACATGGCGGGATTGATATATTGATCAAAGGAAGACTACGTCCATATCTGAACTCAACAACTATAAGAAACACCACATTCAACAACTAACATCTGCCTAGACGAATGGTCTGGAAGATGCGTAATCTCAGCCGTTAACTGTCCACCGAAACATACAATTTATCGACTTTTTCAACCAAATGGGTATTAAATTTCTCAAAGGGGCTCGAGATTGACGTCCAACAAATAAACTAACTAAATGGGTTTTGTATAGAAACATAAGGGAGCAGAACTGCCAAATGGATGTCTCGCTTTGTACACCAGCACATATTGAAGTGAATGGAAACGGCGTCAAAAAAAAAAGCCAAACCAAATATTAGAAGCTCAGAAAAAGAAAATAAGCGTTCAGCGGTTAATCCAAGAAAAACTGCAACAGAAGAACCAAGGATCACCATTATTACTAAAATGGAAATTAAAAAGAGCTATCAAAACTTAGCAGCAGCTTTAAGCGAGGAAGATAACCAAGGAATGCAAAATTATCTAATTGAGAAAATGCTACGAAGACATTGCTGAAATGCCAGTAGCGGCACGAATTCCTAAGGCATTCGTTAAAGAGCAGACAAATTGTGTAGGTTAACTAAAAAGTCCGATAGTACCTACACGTCCGACTGTGAGGATACACTCAGAGTCATGCTTCAGGTTCATCTACTCGTACACCACACACGTACCCGAACCCATCGGACCAAAAGGTCTGCATTGCTAGTAGGGTAAATAGTTTATCCGGCAAAGAATAAGGTTAAATGGGCAGTAGGCTCTTTTAAACCTTTCAAAGCTCCCGGCGGTGATGGGATTTTTCTAGCGCTTTTACAGAAGGCAATCGATCTCATCCCACCGGGAATGATTGCCAGCTACAACTGGGGGTGTATACCTACTATCTGGAGACAGGTAAATGTGATTCTTATCCCCAAACCAGGCAATAGTGAGCTGCATTATAGACCTTATAGACCTATAACTCTAACATCATTTGTCTTCAAAATCATGTAGAGACTCATATTAGAGACTGGCTAGATTTGTCTACTCCTCTGCACTTAAGTCAGTTTGCATATAGGAAAGGTAAAAGCACAGAATAAAGCATTTGGACTCGCGTCATTTTAGTTTCGTGTTCTTTGTTTTCCCGAATCAGGGAGAATTCTGAGGAAAAAAAATGAAAACAGGCTACAAACGTGAGAGGAATGTGATATATTGTTAATTACATTCCTTCGATTTTTCATTTTTAATAAACGGCTTAGCTCACCTAATTGCCGTGGCGCAAGTCAGTTCAGGAAGTTCTCCATTGGCAATAAGTTTTCATAAAAAAACTGGGCTGCCGCCATAGCGCTGATTAACAAATGGAAAAACTAACTTCATCTGGCCAACTGGGAAAATAAAATAATCAATCAGGCCATTTTTCTACAAGGAAATCCGTAATCGAAATAAGGATAGCATTAAAAAGCTGGGGAGGCTTCTCAAAGATCACTATGTCTTGCGGTATCACCTTAACAAAGACAAACAATGCTCTCCGTTTGGTTTATGGTGAATCATGCGAGCACGTTCTCTGTGAATGCACAGCATTACTTTGGTCAAGGAGATGTATTTTCCATAAGGAAATATATTCGGAGGTACGTCTCTTAGATTAATGATACCCTATGGTACAATAGAATAGAATTCATTCCTACCAAAAAATGTTCATGCAGCTCTTGAAATTTTTTGTTCCAATTGAAATATCAGGTTAAATAAATTGAAGCCATCACAGAACTTAAGACATATACGCAGGGGTCCCTAAAGGCAGCGTACTGAGCCCTGCGTTGTACATATTATTGACCAAATAGTCACGTCAACATTTGCTGACGACACTGATATTATGTTTCCTCAACAAAACCAACGACAAATAGTTGGTCCTTAATTTTGACCGAAGATCATGGAGAAGACACCTTGAATAAAAGCGAAATCACGTAAACATAAGATTCTCAAAAATGCACTGGCTGATTGGAGGATCATCAAAACTTTCTCTATACTGTTAGGTCCTAGCTTACAAATCGATTCTAATTTCCATATAGTCATATCCAATCAACTCGGGGGCACTTGCAGCGAATGAAATTTGAACATTTTTTTGGATCTTATTCTGGACATAAAGTTAAGCTGGAAACCAAACATACAAAAAAAGAGTTCGTAAAGCCACAGTGGCACTCTTCTCATGCAAAAAAGCCAACCCCATATAGCTCATTGGCTGTATACAGCGGTAGTAAGTCCTACTCTTCTATACGGTGTGACTGTATGGTGAACTGCTTTAAATAAGAAAGTAAATCTAGACAAATTAAACAAAGTCCGAGATCAGCTAGTCCATGTATGAGCGGAGCACTTCGTACAACCCTCTCCGCCGCACTGGACATTCTGTTCGACCATTTCGGCAGGCAGGTAGCTGCTAGCTCGGCTATTCAACTTAATAATATATCCCAGTGGGCTAGAAATTAAATCGGTCACTCCTCTATCCTGGATTTAGTCAGGATCCCAGACAACATAGACTTCACCACTCCACAACTCTATTGTCTCTACTGTCTATTAGTCTATTAGTAAAAGACTTTGTCTTATTGTAAAAATTAATCGAATGTAGGGGATTGATGTAAAAGCTCTAGCCCCCCCTAGGGGCGCTAAAGGTGTCTTACCGTCACTATTCATCACTTATATCCGTCGTTTTAGTATATTTTTATGTTATTATTAATTTATCAAATTACCTTCATCGATGTCGGCACCTCCCTTGCTACTGCGTCGTATGGGTGATGGAATTTTCGAAACGTTTCGTCCTCTGTCGAGGTAATCAGCCAGTGGTTTTGGGCTGGGAATTTTTGTCGGTTCAACTCTCTTAGAAGGCTGCAAACGGACGAGGAGATTAAAACAATTATAGGTATATCCCATAGATTACAAGTATTTCACCCTCACCTGAGATTCCTTCTCCGGGTGCGAGAGTGAACGCCTTGTCACCGGTTTCGGTGCATTCGCCTTCACTCCAGAGTCTTCCGACACCGAACGCATTTGTTCGGGTTTTCGGCGTTCTTGTTGTTCTTGTTGCTGCTCGTCTGTGTGTCCGACCAAGGCTGCTGCGGCTGCAGCCAAAGCGGCATGTTCTTCATTAAGTATTTGAATCTCACGCGATTGTCGGCGTCGCATTTGATTGTGCATTTGTGGTGTTCTTGGCACAGCACCTCCGGCCAATCCAAAGAACATCTTGGCATTAGTGTCACCCCCACCGCCGTTGCCGTAGTAGTAAAAACCTTGACTCATCTCGGTGATGACATTCTCGGCACTGTGCACCATCGGCCGGTTGTTGAAGGGCGGCACACAACCACCGCCCTCATCAGAGCCGTCATTGTAAATGATTCGCGGCTCACTGCTGAATCCCGTATTGTGGGTCTTCTCATATTGGACCTCGTCGGCTTCGAGGAAACTGTTGCTGTCGCCGTAATAATCAACGTATTCCGGGCGAGGATCCTCCTCTACAGCGACAACATCCTGAAATTCATGGAACGCTTGCTTGGCCTCACCGAATGTGCGACGGTCAACTCCGTGTATTTGCCTCTGGTGGGCGGCGTCATGCATGGCTGCGTTTCTATTGTTGATGTCGTCCATGACGTTGTCTTGACGCACCAGTCGGCTTGGTGATCTACGCAGGGATGAAAGATAAGTTGGGAGTAATAATGTATATGTCTGAAATGAAGTGAACTCACCTTACTGTCCGACTTCCCGGAATTTCCGGTAAGATCCGTCGATTCTCGCTGTGATATGGCTTCGTGATTGTGTACTCCTCGTTGCTGTGACTGCGAACCTTAATCATCTTAGCATGCTCCTTCGAATGGATGTTCACACTCTGGCTGCTCGAGTAGTGTTCCCCCTCACCATCGACGGTCGGAACATTCTGCTGCGAGAGGAATTGTCTCGGATTCTGAGCCGTCGGAAAGAGAAACTTTTGCTTTTGCCGGGGGGAAATGGGCAAAAACTTTGCGGTGGTCTGATGCACAGACAGGGAATTGAATGCGTCCGGGTTTGGCAGAGTATTCTGCCGGGTGAATTCCGGCGAACGCTTCATGTATTGCGGTGATGCTTGCCTCTTTGGCGGAGATGTCGGCAACAATTTGACATGCTGATCGGGATTTGGGAGGGTAGCTTGACGCATCATGCGCGGCTTTACAATGCCACCATGCGGTGGCTGTGTGTAGTCAAGATCTTCCGGGGATGCTTGTAGTTGTTGTTGGTTGTAAGCCGACTGTGTCGCATAAGCCGATGCTGCAGTGAGGCAATTCGGAGATGTGGGAAGAATTTTCGGCCGATGATGCGCCGTTGGTGCTTGTGGTGGTGTTCCGTACGATACGCTACCGCCGCCTAATGGCGGCTCGTTGCCGCCGGGCATATTGCATGGAAATGAGGTCTGCCGTAAAAACGGTGTATATCGCTGCTGCTGATCACCTGGTGAACGCTCCGGTGATCTACAGTAGCTACGGTTCGGCGATGTCGATGGCATGTAGAGTTGTGGTTGGCATGGAAGGGTTGATTGTCTTCGCATTTGATATCGATGGTGTTGGGTTGTTGACGCTTGTTGCTGTTGTTGCTGTTGCTGCTGATGCTGTAGCGGCGATGGTGGCTGCTGCTGAATGCTTATGCTCGTCTGCTGCTGATTCAGTAGATAATTCTCGCTCGCCTCAAGTTGCATGACATCATCACTGCTGTTGAACGTACTGTATTGGGGGCTCTTCTGGTGCTGATGATGATGATGCGGCGATGTGGGCGCCGTCAAGTTAACACTGTTATAGCTGTTTGCCTCTGCGTTGGGTGGCAACGAGCTGGGTAACGTCGATTGACGTAGGACGCGACGTTGTGCATTCACATGATATTCATTTGGAGCAGCGCTGGTGTGACTGTTGCCGCCGATGCTGCCGATACTGTTAATGCCTTTGTAGTCCGGACGACATGGATTCTGATAGTGATGATGGCGATTCAACGATGGGTAACTACCCGACGATTGGGCTTCATTTAAATTCGCTTGTTGCGGATAAAAGTCCTGTCCGCTTTGGTTCTTCGCTGCCAGATTATTGGGATCATCTTCGGGGTCTGCAAGTAGTTAAGATAGTGTTAGTTATAAGCGCGCATTTCAACGAAATACTCGACACACTCACTTGAAATAGTCCACGATCGGCGAATACTTTTCCTTAAGATCTCACCGGCTGGTAATTGCTCGATGACAGTCGGATATGGTCCAGCAGTGCGCGTCGTATAATCCTTGAGCCAATCACCACTGGCCGCTTGTATCTCCCTGCAACAAGAGAAACATGAAAACTTCAAAATGAATGTGGAAAACATTTCTTTGGCAAAATTGTCCCAAAACATTTTTTCTCCTCGTATGCATCGAAAGGTAAAACGCGTAACGTGCTCTCTAAGAGTTGCAGCTTAAGACTGTGCGCTGCGGCATGCAAACGATTTAATTCAATTCTACTACTACTCTATTCTATTAAGGTGGGACCGGGGAAAAAGCCATCACAAGGTTGTTGCGGCATTAACAACACCCCACACTTTTGGGAGAGGTTTCGCATTTTTTTTTTTGTGCGCTTCCATCCTACTTAGCTGCATCCAAATTGGGAAAACGTGCGGGAGAATCTGAACAGCTTGCCAGTAGGTATGTAAAGTTGCAGTTATTTTTCTTCCAGTGTTTGGCGCAACCCACATGGAATTTCTGATTATGGTGCGGTGGAGCTAATTCGTAATCGCATTAACATTTTTCTTTTTAAAATGCACACATGGGTACTTGAGGCAACACAAATGAACACCATACTGGGAATTTCGTAGAATTGCGAATTTTGCCAGAAAAATTATATTCTCTCAGATGAGCTGCTGGTGAGTTGGATTCAAATTGTGAAGTTGCTGTAAAATCTCATTTAGTGACGAAAGCTGTTACTGACAGCGTGATGTTGAGAATGGGCCTTTTTGTTACCTGGACATGATCAATAAAAAATCCATGACTAGCATATATGTTTCCGATCGAGTTGAGGTCTATATTTCTACCGGTGCCAATTTTGAACCGATGGTATCAACTTTTGGACTGACAGGAAGGACTATCAAGACAGATGTCACCCTTTCTTGAGTAAAACTTCGCTGCTTCTGATTTCGAAATAAAACAACTCACGGAATTCATTTATGGAAAGTAATTCGAGAGGGTTAATAATGGGTTAATGTAATTGGCTTTGTTAAGAGAGAAGCATTCTATCCATTTCCAACTAAAATTTTAAATGCTTTTATGTTAACTTGCCAGTGCCTGTCTGTTTGTTTGTCTGTTTGTCGGTTTATATGTCATTCTGTCAAGCTTTTTTTGTATTCTAATGCTAGTTGACAATCCCGTACGTATTTTTGTGGTAGGTCTTTTCGGGAGCGGGTCTTGAATGATGTCTTGAGTGGTTCTTGAGGGGAAGTCTTGAGGAGGTCTTGAGGGAGTATTGGGGTATTACGGTGTTCTTAAGGGGATTGAGCTGCTCTTGATAGGAGTCTTGAGATTGTTTTAAGAATTGTTTTGAGGGGCGTTTTAGAGGATCCTGCGCGTGGTGTTGAGTCATTTCAGGATATTAAGGGAGCATTGTCCAGATCTATTGATTGTCTTTAGCTGGTCTTTTGGGGGTCTTTTTGGTGTCTCCTCCATATTCTATTTTATAAACTAAATAAAAGTTGCTGAAATGTTGTTTCTAGATGCTCTATTAACCTGCAGCTAGAATACAGGTACAAACCTGGTGACCATGAGGGACACCTAAAAATCCTTGACTCAATTCAAGAAACATGTTTTGCACTATCCCCGAGGCTATAGTCAGTACTGTTTCGTCAGGTTATTTGAGGTGGAATTATTGGACAGTGCAAACTTGTCTTGCCGGTGTTCCGGCACTTGACGCTAGAGGTCTGGTCT
The DNA here is from genome assembly GCA_947095585.1 of Nephrocerus scutellatus. NCBI lineage: Eukaryota > Metazoa > Arthropoda > Insecta > Diptera > Pipunculidae > Nephrocerus > Nephrocerus scutellatus. The sequence continues at coordinate 118,765,149 of OX352761.1, forward strand.
GATTCACAGATAGATCGAAGATAGAATCTGGAGTTGGAGCTGGTATCTTTGGACCCAATACCAAAGCCTCGGTATCAATGGTAATGAGTCACACAGTTTTCCAGGATAAACCTTATTAAAGGCAGTAGGGGCGCGAGAATTTATATCTTTTCAGATAGCCTTTATACTTAAAGTGCTGTCGTCCAACTTAATGGATTCTTTATAAAAAAAAAAGCTGCTACGATGCACTGCAATCTTAACAAAACAGGGTGAAACTCGGTTGGGTCCCTTGTCATCAAGGAACTGCAGGTAACGAATCTACAGATGAATTAGGTAGGGCTGGCTCAGAATCTGCGTTCATAGAACCTGAACCCTTCTGTGGTGTCAACTGGGCTGCCGCAATAGCGTTGATTAATAATTGTGACCATAATCTTTGCCTGGGCCACTGGAAAAATTTTTCAGGGCTGTCCTAACGATTGATCAGACCTGTAAGGAAATCCTTAATCTTGACAAGGATAGCATTAGAAAGCTAGTGAGCTTTCTCTGGCTTGCGTTATGACCTTAACAAAATTGATCTTGGCACATACAAAGAATGTAGGTTCTCTTTGGAAGAAGATGAATCATCCGAGCACATCATATGAGCATTAGTTTGGTTAGGGAGACTTATTTTACGCAAAGAAATATGTTTGTAAGCAAACACTGCCACTGAGGACATACTATCCTTTATTAGGATAGTCGTAATCGTAGAGATCAGAAGGACTGGTTCGATGACGAATGTAAGCTAGCGACTCGCCGATCTCAAAGGCATCTTTGAGCGATGGGAAGAGCACTTTCATGAGTTGCTTAATGGCCTGCTAATTGAGGAATTGGAGGATCCACCAGTGACTGAAGAGCATACTGTGCTGCTGCCACCAAGCATAGACGAATTTAGCAGAGCGATACCTCTGTGGTAGGATTTATGGAACACGACAGCGAGGCCGGCCTAGCTTACGCTGGAAGGATAGCGTAGATCAGAACGCCCAGAGTTTAGGGGTGCCAAACGAGATGACATCCGGGACCGGTGGAGAGACTTTTTGCGGGAGGCCAGGACCGGACCCCGATTGTAGAGCCAAATATGATGATGATGAATAGCTGTGTGAGGTTTTACAGTATTATCTATATATCTATCTATATAAATAAAAATGAAATTTTGTGCGGTTGTTATTTATGGAAACTCACATTACCCAACCGATTTTTATGAAATTTTTTGATGGTTATTGGCTGTATTACGCTCCTCTTTCCCTTCCCTAGAGGTGTGAAATGTAGAAATGTAAAATTTCAAACCGATTTACAAACCGATTTTAATAATATTTTCAATGTATATTATTGGTAGGTGGCGGAAGGGTACCCTGTTCACCCTACGGTAAGATTGATTAGTAGTGGGTTGGGGGGGGGGAATATAAAATTTTAAAATGAGACGAATTTACGAACCAAGTTTTATAAAAGTTTCAATTTAAATTATTTGCAGGTGGAGGAAGGTTATAGGCTACAGTACACCCGGGGTTCACGTGCACGGGTAGCGAAGCGCCTGGGAGCAACTATTAATATATAACATTCAGAGGTGCTGTTACCTTCTTATTATCAGCATTGCATTGCAGGCAGTGTTCGATGTGTACTAGGTTTTGGTGGTTTTTTAATCTAAGCTTCCACGCTAATTTTTTTTAATATAAGCTTCCGCGATCATAACTTCAAAATGACTTTACTGATTTGATAGCAGAATAGAGGAAATTTTTCACAATTATTTTAATTTTTTTTTTTTTGCAATTTACAATAACAAATTATTTCAACAGATAACTCCTTCTTACTGTTACTTTTAACACAAATTGCTAATTGCTTGAATTCCGCTTTCCTCATTTTCACGCAAACGTTTCTACTTTCGGTGTTTATGGCAAATAGCCAAACCAAACTTGTCACATGATCTCATTAACATTTTGATGTGTCTCTTTGTTTTTTCTATTAATTAAATCTTCTCGGTAAGCCACATTTAATTGCAGCTTGGCAATAACAAGACAACACACAAACACCATCTGAATAAAAGAAATCAATACACAATAACGTCGTGTGCCATACACAAAACACGCGAAAACTTTTCCTATTCATTAAAACTGAAGTCGGAGTTGAACTGAAAAAAAAAAACAACACAACAACAACAGTAATTAACTAAATAAACCAAACAGAATGAATATTTAATGGAGAGTTATAAAAAATAAAACGGCATTCTTTGAGTTGGCCGATCAGCCAACGACTAGTAGACGATAGTTGACTATTAGTTGGCTGCAAAGCATCACGTATACTAGCTTGTGTGTGTGTGTTTCTGTCTAATCTGACCGCTAGTTGACAGCTAATCGAGGTGCTTACTAGAAGGAATGACGGTCAAACAAACCGGAGTGGATAATCATGCTTTGGAAATCAATCAATTACATATAGGGGAGTATGGAGCACACGCTCATAATTAACAACGGACAACAACAGTGCACTTTACAAGAGATGACGAACAGGAATATGATAGATGACAGATGACAGATGACAGCTGACAGACAGACTGCAACAGCGACACGAACTGCAACAACAAAAAATTAATAACAATTACAGAAAAGTAAGATGATAAACACTGAAAAGTAGTACAAATACATTGAAAAACAACAACAGCAAACATCAACAACAACATCAACAACAACATCAACAACAACATCAACAGTATCAATATTTAAAGACGAAAGTTTCTAATTGTTTCTAGTATTCATGTCTGGTTGTCTAATTCTCTACGACTTACATTTGTTTGTGACAAACCACGCAAACCCAATCCGTTGTTCGTGTGGTGAACTCGCGGCAGGCCTTGCAAACCCTCAACTTACACGAGCGGCATGGGGCACCGCGATTTGTAATGCGACCCAACTCAGTGTTACATCTAAAGCAGTTTCTATGGCTATGGCTGAGCGGTTCGTTTTGATGGGGCGGATGTGCGTCCAGGGAGCCGCCTATTCTATATGCACTCTTTCGACGCAATGCGAAAAGTTCGGCCCGCAAAAGCCTACAGTGGCAGGCGGTGTTTTGTTGTTGGTTTTGTTCGGTTTGTTGTTTGCATTGTGTGCGTTCGGATTTTTTTTTGTTGTTGGTGGTAGTAGGCGTTTAGATGTATAGGATGATTAGAATGCGTTTTTGCAACAAGCGTATGTGGTAGATGGTAGAATTGTAAGAAGAAGCAAAAGACGAAGACGTAGAAGATAAAGAAAGAAAAAGCCATAAAAGAGAAGAAGAGAAGAAGAATATAAATTAGATTTTAGTTTTGGTTTTTTATTTAATTTTGAACAATCAAGTCTTTATTGTTATTATTTTTATTTTCATTTAGGAATTTTTTATTAATGTATAAAGATATAAAAGCCAAATAAAGGAAGCGTTAAAGGGCATTTGTTTTGTGAGATTGTTTATGTTTTTTAAAATTGTGAGAATATTTAATATTTTGTCAATTTTTGTAACTTTCTTTAAAATCTATATATGAACTTCCTAGGGGTACCTATTCGAAAGCAATGTATAGACTTCCTATGGGTACTTATTTGAAAGCCAATTTGTCTGTTTTCTCGTTGCGCTCTACTTTACTATGCTCTAGCACCCATGACAGATATCTAGGATTTGCCTAATCGAAGCCAACTTTCTTGGCACTGTTCAACAAGTTTCTAGCTTTTGATGGTCGCATGAATGGCTTTTATTGCACTGTCCACACATATATACCAACCATTTCGAATGTTCTATTGCGATTCTATTTGCTTAATGCCCTACAATCCTCTCTGGAGCATTCATATTTCACAAAAGTATTCTTCGTTTGGAATCGCAGAACATGTCAATGCCTTAAGCTTCCTTTTTTTAAAAGGAATTAAAATAAAAATTAATGAAACGAAAGGCAGACGTTTTTTTTTTACCATTCATGGTTAAAATTGTTCTCTCAAAGCTGGATTTCAATGGTAATGTTAATGTATTCCTTTTCAAAGAACAATTTTCAAAGAACATTAACTACTTAAGTTAATTATGTGCAGTATTTAAGGATATGTTCAGAATTACGTCATAATTACGTGAAGAAAGACCCATGCACCACAAGATTCTTCAGCAAATTTAACAAACAACAAGTAAATGTAAAAAAAACTTCGTTATTCGGGAACAAACTTTTATATATATATCGAAACATGGCACACAGTAATTGGTAATAATCGCCAAAATAACTGCTTTTGAGAATTTTCGTTTTTCCATGTTTCACACTAGACACACGCGACCCGCGACACGCGTCAATAGCGGGATATCAAAATGGGCCCCTAACATTGAGCCGCTCACAAAGTTTCAGCCCTCTAGGTCGTGCGGAAGGTTGTTAAAAAAGACCTCCAAAAACGAGAAAATGGCGCGATTTCAAACCATCACACGTTTCACACGCGAAACGTGACACGCGTCATACTAGTAATATAATATGCTATATTGGACTTAGACACTCACAAAATTTCATCGCTCTAGGTCGTGTGGAAGGTGGATAAAAAGGACCTCAAATTGGTCGAAAATATAGGATAGGATAGAAAATGTAGGATACCTTCTTATCTGGAAATCCGTTTTTATAGCCGTCCAATCGGCCATATTCGTGGTCACCTTCTGATGTTCCACAAGGCAGCCATCTAGGCCTCCTTATCTTCATATCTCCGTCTAATCGGCCACATTCTTTGCCACAGCCCAATTCTCTTCATATCTCAAGAGGGTCATTAAACACTTCGCCCTCTATCTCTCTCTCTCTCTCTCTCTACGCTGACGATACAATATTTTTCAAACCCGTTTCTTTACCACAAGACTCACGACTCCTGACTTAGAAATTGCTTAGAGTTTAATGCCACCAAATGCCAATCTATTATCTTGTCATGTAAGTGCAACAAGTCCCCTCCTCGACATTACCATCTGCACGGTCAACTCATATCCCGAGCGCTGCTTTCGGCTTCTCGGCATACTGTGCGGACAGGGAGCTAAATCTACATTCTAATATTGATGGACAAATTCTTAAAGCAAACTCAACACTTCTTGGCTTTGCCAACGTTGGTCAAGGAATTTTCCAACCCTTATGTGACCAAATCCTTCTAGATCACTTTTGTCCGCCCTCTCCTCAAGTACGCCAGTCAAGCGTGGTCCCCCTTTTTAACAAATTCATGTGTCCAGAATCAAAAGCATCCAACCTCATAAACTAGAATAACCTTGAGAAACGCAGGGGCGCTGCTTTTCGTACATAGCCTCCTCTCAGGCTCCGTCATTGCGTGTCTCTATACAACTCGATTTTCTATAACACACTTACAACGCACACCGGGACCGTGTACGTCTCTAACGTACCAATCTCCCGTATGCTGCGGAGGGTTAACTTAAACCTTTCCGATTTCGATTTTAACCACAGCACTCCCAACCTTAAACTCGATCTACTTCACCACTCTTGTTTGTTTTAGTTTTTACTTGTAATAAGCCGAATAAATAGTAGCTCTATTGCCCCCACCACCATTAAAAAAATAAGCAATTGGTCGTAATAAGCGAGGTCGTCATAAGCGACTTCCACTGTATATTTGTGCCTAGTTAGGTTGCAGCTCGTAATAAGATGGAGACGTGCGATAGCATCCATTTTGTTGTAATGCAAATTCGCAATTTTCATTTATGTAGAAACGGATTAAAGTCGTGAGAAGATCTAATAAGTTACTTTTGTTGTTCGCCGATAAAATTCTGCACACCGCAGTAACTCGGTCAGGAGTCATGACCATAAAATAAAGAAAGAAAGTATATATGCAATTGTAACTCCAATACAGTCCAGAGTCTAGACTTTGGAATATTTTTAGTGGCGGGCGGAAAACGGACCTAACCTACTCGCACATATTTCAGAACATTATAACTTTTATTAGTTTAGTGTGTGTGAGTGTGTATGATGGTTATTTATACTACAACGACCCTGAATATTAATTAAATGAAATTATCCTTGTACCTGAATGTATAGTGTTCGGTGTCAGCAAAAGCAACAAAGAGGATAACAACAACAAAAAACTGCCTGCCTGGCATCCAATGAGCACCTACCTACCCAACTACCTACGGCCGAGTGCGTAATTAGTTTTTGAAAGTTAATTGGCAAGATTTATCGTACAGGAGGGCTTGGCCGGCCAGTACAGGCCAGGCCGGGCGCGTGACAATGAAACATTCCCATGTAGGACGCAACAACGACACATGAACATGATATCTACCATCTTTTCAGTGAGTGCCACGTTGTCGCACAGGTACAGACGAAAATTTGATTAGCAAATTGTCCAGCACCCTATAGAAAAGTTAGTGTAGTGAAGTCTGAATACAAAGAGCAGTTTTTGCAGTTTGTTGGAAAATTACCAACAAAATGATGGTCACATTTTATACTTTCCCTGGGTGAAAACGATCGTCGGTACGTTTAGGTGCAATTTTCCTGGCACCACATTTGTCATAGAGTCGAAAGTTTGAAAATCGCCATATTTTAATTTTACTTTTTTTGATCAGCACCTGCTGCAGAGATTTGCAGGAGATTTACTGTCACTGTTGAAAAGGCTTAAAAAAAATTATATTTATTACCGAAGTTTGTACTTTATGGTTTGTTAAGGTGGCAAGTACTTAAAGGTACTATTCCTTGGATAATTTCGTGAAAAAAATTGGTATGGGAGGGGGTTCTATTTTAACATCCTGCGGTGTACGTAGCGTTTTAATGTGAAGAGACGTACTTTTGACCACATCCCTTCACACCGCATGTACGCTTGAACGCTTCTAGCTACAAGGTCACTGTTTGCCATTTTTGAAAGAAAATTAAAATTTTAAGGTCAAACAATGTACAACGCGAAACGCGAATGTTTCGAAAAATGCTCTCGGACAATTTTTTTGACAAATGCAATATTTAAAGCTAATCAATTTTCTTCAAATCCACCTCACAATGTTTATAAATTCGGTCAACAGGAGCAGGGTTAAAAATGAAAGTTTGTAATATGAAATTTAGAGCCATATCCTTTTGGAGTTTTAAAGCGTTATGGACAGCGTTTGAACATCTTGTTAGTTCATATTTTAGGACTGGAGACCTAAATTGTTGCCATTAGTCCTCTAGGAAGTCTTTTTTTCTTTGGTCGGAAGACTTTTTATCATGTTCACAAAGTTTCTTTAGCTAGGAGCTGTTGCGCTTAATGCGGCTTGGGTTATGACTTGATTGAAGATTTAGACTGCTGACTCAATTGCTGTACTGGATGTTAGGGGAATCTTTTGGCGAATATGTACACTTATATATTTCAGTATAAGGCCAGTTTGTATTTTTAAAAACTTTTATTTAACTTGACTTGACCCCTCTTTGCCTTACTGACATCAGTAGAGAGGGCAAAGGACACGAATTCAACTTTAGGATTACAATGTTTATTTTGCTCTGTTTGGTATATGGTATCAGTGTGGGTTTTTTGGGGGGTTGATAGATAGTACCTCATTTTCTCACCATAGCAATGTTGTCTTTAGGACATTTTGCATCATGTCTCTAATGGTTTTTCCATGTTTACCTTTGATGATTACCGTGATGTCGTCGGCGTATCCTATTGCTCCTTAGTCCTCTTATTTCGAGTTTCAGCACTTCGTCAACTGCTATTAGCCAAAATCTTATTTTTTACCACCATTTAGGGAAGTTACATATTCATATTTGCTGCATTTGCGTGGCAACAAAAAAGAAACTGGAATGTCGTCTTGTGTTGCTGGAACATATTGTTATTAACAATGTTTTGAAGTATTTTCGTTGTAAGACAACTGAATGACTGACAAACTGACAATTAAAATCATACACATAAGGGGTCCATTTATTATTATAACTTGTTAAACAAATTATAGTTATATAGTAAATGGACCCCTTAAGTGTATTATTTTATTTAGTGTCAGCTGTCTTACAACGAAAATACTTCAAAGCTCTTTAGGCTTGTGCGTGCCAGGCATTAGTATATTGTTGAGTTATATAAATAAACGGGCTTCTAGTTTGTATAATTTCATACCCTCAAAATCTTTAGCTACCACCACAGTACTACATTAACACTGTTCATCAAAGCAACCCCAAAAATTATGGATTCGGCACTAATATCAATATCGACCTCGTTGCCAAAAAAAAAAAAAAACCAAGACCCTCTTAATCTCACCAAATCCCTTGAAGCTAATCCCGTGTGCTAATTAAAAATAAGTAAATGTAAAAAAACTTCGTTTTTCCGGTATAAACTTTTATATAAATCGAAACACGCCACACAGCCGTTTATTATTTTGTAATGATCGCCCAAATATCTGCGAGCTATTTCAAAGAATTTTCCTTTTTTTCCACGCGCCACACGCGAATCGCGACACGCGTCAACAGCGGGATATCAAAATGGGCCCCTGACATTGAGCCGCTCACATTTCAGCCATTTAGGTCGTGCGAAAGGTGGTTAAAAAAGACCTCGTTAACCATGACACGTGTTACACGCGAACGTGACACGCGTCATACGTGGAATATAAAAACTTGTTATTTGGACTTAGGTACTCACATTTCAGCTCTCCAAGTCGTGTGGAAGATGGTTAAAAAGGACCTCAAAGTGGTCGACAATACAGACCAAAAGGGGTCAAGTCAAGTTAAATAAAAGTTTTTAAAAAGCACCATAACACACAACACCTTGTCGACCCACCCTCTCAACGACCACAATTCAATATTAATATAAATATCGGTCCTGCCATTCATAAAAACCAACAAATCCTCCTAATCCTACCCAAACCCTTAAAGCGTGGGCTTATAAAAAAACCACCACCATCACATTCCGTCCACCACCATACAATATCACCTCTGTCTTACCAACGATTTTCACCTTCGCATCGACCACGCCAAAAATCCCTTGAAGGGTACGCTAATAAAAAAAGCCCTCACTTTACAACAACACAGCCCGTCTTATACCTTTGACAGACTGGTATACTCAAACTAGTTTATCGCTTGTAGTTTATTGCGAAGCTACTAATCAGAGGACAGGAAAATTTTTTCAGCGTGAGTGTATCAGTTTGTCACTTTGTCAGTTTGTGAACTCGTATATCTCAGCTTGGATGGGACTTATTTTAAAACAATTGGTAAGCGCTCGACTTACAATGGCTTATTTTTGAGATGTTCTTTTTTATTTATATGGATAGTTTTAGGAGCAGAATAAGGATTTTTTCATGAGAAAAAATTAGTCTTTGGGCTGTCCATATGGGCAGCTGAAAAGCTCAGCTTTACTATAATAAGATAAGTGTTTGTGGTTTCTCATTTCTATTCTCGGTTAGTTTACAAAAAAGAAAAGATTATAAATCGTTTTGTTGAACGAAATAACACTAAATTCCTTAAATATTATGCATAACCTAGAGTGAGGTCAACATGGGCGGAGGCAGGATTATTTGCAGGGGGCGGGGGCAACTATAATATAATACAATCTATATATATTATAGGAAAGTTAAGTAAAATGACAAAATGATAGAAAACAACGCCTGAAGCTTTTATTTAAACAATGACTTCTCTCAAAGTTTACACTAAAGCGTATAAAATACGTAATCATTTATTTGCATAGGTTAGGTTATGTATAACAAATAGGAATAAACATTTAATATAACAACTTCTTCTCTTTCTTTCTCAAAAAAAAAAAAACCAATCGACGGAAGATAGGAAATCTCCTCTCACAGATTTGTATATTTCGGCAGATTTAGCACTCTTTTTACTAACATCAACAACTGATGTCATTTTGCTTAGCACGTGGCACAATTGAACCTTCGATTTATGTTCATTGAAAGCAAAGTTGAATTTTCTTCAGGACATTCTTCATACACATACATACATGTAACAAAACAACGTAAACAAAAAATTCGATTTGGTCAGAAAAACTGACAATTCCGACAAAGATTTCTTAAAACGAAAAAAAAAAACGACATCATTTTGTTGGACTAATAAAACTTTTCCACCAAGTTGTCAAAATCAGCTGCAGTTTAACTGCGATGAACGAGTTCCGGAACTAGTTTAGCAAAAATAAAACGAGAAAAGTGACTTGAAGTAGTTTAAGTATGCCAGTCTGTCCAGATTCTACCAGTAATCATATCAGCAACCCAGAAAATTATTAATATTATTAATATTAGCTTGTGACGAAACCGCCGCGGACAGCACATGGTATATGCTTTGAAATCTTTACATATTTTTGACATTAAATCGTGATGCTTCAGCTAAGCAACCATTCATGTTTTTGGCTGTTTCAGGAAGAAGACTGTCATATGTCAAAACTCAATTTTTATTTGGCGTACTGTAAATAGCAGCTTAAAAGGTACTGAGAGCACTGCAACTTCCCCTTCTAGAGTCAAAAAAAACAACCCATAAAAATTAAAATTTTTCATCTAAATTCTCTAATCGCAGAAATTGATATGGGAGACCCTTGATCCTGGGCCTTTTTTTTTTATTGTAGGAGAAAATCATCGAAACAAACATTTGACATCAGATGTTAAAATTGAAAAAGCTCAGATCATTTTATTCTGAGCACTTAGAGCACGCTCATACTCTGAGCAAATAAGAAACACGAACATTTATCTTGAGAACTCTTTGACTGCTCTGAACTAATTTATGAAAACGCCAAATGACAGAATATTGTGAAAACTTGTTGTTCTATCTGTAAGTTGATATCGACAACATAAAACATGTATGTCTCGTTTCATTTGCTGGGTTCATTTGTGCGTGCGCTAAGATTTCGCTCTCTCTCTCCACCACCAACAAAACCATGCAGTCGGGCGACGAATATCTGATGCCAGTACAGATATTTAAAAAATGTATAAGGGCCTTGCGGCCGAACCCGGGACCCGATCACTACCAAATTCGAAAAAGTATTGTTTATTGGGTATACACATGTGTGTAAAATTTGAAGAAAATCGGGTAAATTTTTTAAAATTTTTGTTTGGGAGCCCACCGACCCCGCAGCCCGAGGGGCCTCAAAATTTAATAGAAAGTGTTGTCTCCGGAAATACACATGTGTGCAAAATTTCAATAAAATCGGGCCATGGGAAGTGGGTTAAAAATTGATCGCAAGAATCCACGACAGACGACCGACCGACCGACGACCGACCCACGGGCAAGTGAAGTTAATATAGAGAATTTAAAAAGAGGTGACATTTTCGTTAATAGCTACACAGACAAATGACACAATCCACGCTAGCTGCAAAAATTCGCAGTCCCTGCGAAATCTGCTCATACCACACATACCTATTATTCAATTTAATGTCAATTGTCTTACAATTAAAAAATATTTCTTAATTTTATTTAAAAGGGTTGTTTTTTTATATCTGTTAAAAGCTCCCATTATGGTTTGTGCCTCTTTTAAAATCGCACATTAATGGTTTTATGGTTTGTGTCTCTGTTAAAATTCACTGTCTTAGAACTATTTGTGCGGCAGACAGGGATATAGCTAATTATTAGTATATAGAGGATTACAATCACAAGCACCAACACCAAGCAATTCATGAAATAACAGTGCAAGTTTTGGAAGAAGAAGCTATGCCAGAAGACTGGCGAAGAGGCATCCTGTGCCCCATACATAAGAAGGAAGATATCACAAAATGCAGCAATTATCGTGGTATAACGTTGTTGAGTACCGCGTATAAGATATTATCCTCTATCCTTCAAGACAGGATAGCCCCATACGCTAAAGTCATCATTGGTCCATACCAGTGTGGCTTCATCCCAGGCAAATCAACAACTGATCAGATTTACACCCTTAGGCAGGTGATGGAAAAATGTCTAGAGTTTCAAGACTCACTACACCATCTTTTTATAGATTTTAAAGACGCCTATGATAGCATAGCCAGAGTAGAACTTTATAAAGCCATGACAGAATTCGGCATCCCAAATAAACTGACAAGACTATGTAGGTTGACCATGACCAATGTTATAAGCCAAGTAAAAATATCCGGATCACTATCAAGCCCATTCAACATCGAAAACGGGCTCCAACAACCAACCAGCCATTGGAGAAAGTGATCCGAGACTCTGACGTAACGGCGAACGGAACAATCATTTATAATTCCATTCAGATTCTGGCTTACGCAGACAATATTGACATCGTTGGTAGAAACCAAAGAGCTGTACAGGAAGCTTTCATCCAGATAGAGCAGGCGGCACGAAATCTGGGGCTGCACATAAATGAGAGCAAAACAAAGTACATGGTGGCCACGTCTGCGAGTAGAAGATCCAACATTGGTCCCTCAATTCAGATAGTGAAGCGCAAATTTGAAGTAGTGCAATCCCTTAACTATACCGGGTCAACTGTAGCAGCCGATAACAGCATGGAACCAGAAATACACGCACGGTTGCTAAAAGCCAACAAAGCCTACTACAGCCTGTCAAGACTCTTCAAATCCAGGAACTTAACCATAACATCCAAGCTGCTGATATATAAGACAATGGTCATACCAGTACTTACATATGGATCCGAGACTTGGGTGCTTAGCAAAAAGCATTCTGACCTCTTAGCCGTGTTCGAGAGAAAAGTATTACGGAGAATTGTTGGCCCCGTATGTCAGGAAGGACGATTTCAAAGAATCTATAATGGTGAGATCTACGAGTGTTACCGCGATGTCGACATCGTGAAGAGAATTAAGCTCGGTAGGCTCCGATGATCAGGACACCTAGCTCGCATGAGCGAAGAGGATTCTGCTCGGAAAGTCCTCTGTGTTGGATTTATGAAACACGACAGCGAGGCCGGCCAAGCTTACGCTGGAAGGATGGCGTAGACCAGGACGCCCAGAGTTTAGGGGTGCCAAACGAGATGACATCAGCTCAAAATCGGGACCGGTGGAGAGACGTTTTGCGGGAGGCCAGGACCGGACCCCGATTGTAGAGCCAAATATGTTGATGATGACAATCTCAAGCAACTCAATAAATTTTAAAACTGTAGTTGTTAGCCCGTTATCATATGTTTTTTCCGTTATTAACAACATTTTATTATATATACTATAATAATAAAGAAATTGTAAAAAATGCATTAAATTTGGTTCAATCGATTTCTTGCATTTCCGGTCATATTCATGACCATATTTTCCATTGCTAACATCAGGCTAAAATCACTGCTAGTCATAAGCAACTAGCACAAAACACCATTTAATTAGAACAATTACACCGAAGAGTGCTGCCATTAGAGTTAAGAGCTGTCATTAAAAAGCGCATTGGCAAAATCATTTATTCATCGGCGAATGAATATTTTAGTGCTCAGCGGAAAACATAATATTTTCATATTGCAAATAGTCGCACTTCATCTATTCACTTGAAACTTTTATGACAATTCAATCAATCTTTAACGGTGTTTTTTATTGATTTGGTGCGGACCTCCAGCTGGGCTCATTGCTGCATCGATCTATTGGAAGGACATGCGAGTAGCACATAAAAATATCTCTACATATGCTCATCGATGAAAGACATTTCCTCGCACTAATCAAACTATCAAATATACTGACACATTCACAAAGGCACATACTCACACAGATACTCAGAGTAGTTTATCGAGTTCATATGCACAAACACAGAAATCCATACATTTTCCACTGAAATTGATTTTGTGAAACTGATATGACCACAAAGTTTACCAAAGTCGTTCTTGGCCAACACCAGTGAGCTGTCTGGTCTGGTGTCGTGTCAATAATATCAGCATTAGAATGAAAGTCACGTCACGTTGATGTGTTTTTTTTTGGTCCGCTTAGTGTATAGAGTTCCTTTCTTGAGTGAGTTTTCTTCTTGGCCATCCCAAGTTAACCCAAGTGCTATATAAAATGACAATATTCCGACACACACATACGCAGACGAATATGTGTGTGTGTGTGTATCTGGGTATTCTGAATGAATTTGTTATATGCCGGGTTAACTGTAAGCCAATGATGTACAAATAAATTCGTTATGGTACGACTATATGGAAGAATTAATGAAGAACGAATGAATGAGGTATGAGAAGCCCATATGGCGGCTATATGAGGGGTTCAATGAACCAATGAACCGCCAAAGAACTAGCGACAACAACCGATCATTAATTAAATATTTATGAATGCAATTTTAATAATTTGTTAATGAATTTGTTAACGGGTCGGGTCGTTCGTCTATGCCCGATGCCCGATGAAAACGGAATTTCGTTAAGGGAATACAGTGCGTATTTTTGGTCCGCTAAGTTGATATTCAGAAGAGACTTTTAATCTATCAATCAGGAAATTAATTGGTACAAAAGTTTTCCGGCCAAATCGGAAGTCATGACAGCCGGCGGACAAGGGTATAGCATAGAAGTGGTGGTCTGTTGAAATCTTCCGTTTGTTGGCATTATGTCTTGAATGCCTCTGCATGTCGACGATTGTTCCGGTTCTTTAGTTGTTTAAGTCAAAAGACGTACAACTACCAATACAACAAGACACAAAAAGTGTATTTTGTGATTTTGACCAAATTGTTATCTATAAAAATGTTACCTTGAGTTGATTTGTTCGTCCATTACCAAGCGGCCTTTGCCGCGACCTTACTTTGTAGATTATATCACCGGTGTTGTTGTATGTATGTATGTATGTATGCCAGCTCCTTAACTAAGGTGAGTAGCTGCCTGTTGATAGTACTGTACCGTTTCTTAAGAGGATATAAAGTGTTAATATCCTAGCAGGGAGAGTTTGGAAAAATTCAACTGACATCGTTAGGGAATTCGAAACAACATTCTTCTCTTATTGATGAGGACACTGGAGCAGAATGGTTCTTAGATGAAAATTCTAAAGTGGCATTGGCACTTGAAAAATTACTTACTTTTTTTTAAATAGAAGTTTTTGCTATCTTGCATGTTGCTTTGCTAACTGGGCTGTCTCGAAGAGGATAAGGAAAGCTGTTCTACCAACATTGAAGTCACCTTGTGTCTACTCGAAGATTGTTCTCTTATCTAGGTTCCGTGCTATACAGGAATAAGAGGCGAAGAATCTGCTGATGCAACTGCAAGCAAGAGGTTTGTCTGCTGTTACTACTGACCCTGAACCCATGTTAAACTTCAGACAGGCAAGCTAAGATACTGGTATTCCAAAATTTATGGAAGCCAAACAGGAGCACGAGCACTGTCCTATCTATACGAAATTTTCAATGACATTTTAGCATAGTTCCGTCTCAAATTCATCAACTGTGCTTCGAATCTCGTCTTTCAGTTCAGGAATTGTTTTTGGGTTATTGACATACACCTTATATTTCAAAAAACCCCAAAGAAAGAAATCCAATCGCATGGCCAATTCACAATCACCGTGGCGGGAGTAACACTCCCTTCAAATTTTGTCTTCAACAATTCCATTGTTTCGTTCGCTGTGTGGTAGGTTGCGCCGTCCTGTAAAAGATACGGTTCTTCGAGACCCATTCAAGCAATTTGGAGGCCAGAAGAAGTTGACTATCATCTCACGATAATGAACGCCCTTGACGGTAACCACATTTACTCCAATCACTCCGCCAGTCAAAATGAGCACCATTCAGTGACTCGACTTGCGGTGAATACATGGGACGTCATTGATGGATCACTCTTGGATTTTCAGCTCCCCAAATGGGGCGATTCTGTTTGTTGATATAGCCACCAAGTTTTAAATCGGGGAAGATGATTTTTTTTTCTCGAAAAATCACCATTCAATTCTTGTTGCTCTAAGATCCATTTTGGGAACGTTCTGCGCTGCGCATGGTCTGATGGCTTCAAAAGATTTTGTCAACTGAATCTTGTAATCATTAAAATCGAGATCTTTAGTAAAAAATTCACTGTAAATTGCTTCATGAAATACGCAATTGCTGTGAGCGATGGCAATTCAAGGTGGAAGGTTTCTGGTCAACACTGATGCAATGTTTTCATTTGACCGAGCTTCACGAACACGGACAGGTCTCTTCTCGGGCTTTAACTGACCCAACCTCCCAATTAATCGGACCATGTACGATCAGAAGGTGTTTTAGGGTGACTGAAAAACCGAACCGAACTGAATTGCGCTGTAATTTAGTTCCTGATCCACAATATTCTCTAGGTATAACCCCCTGTGAGAATATTTTTGCTTTTTTAAATTCTCTATATTAACTTCGCGTGCCCGTAGCTGGCTGGCTGGCTGGCGGACTGGCACACCAAATCTTGTGATCAATTTTTAGACCACTTCCTAAAGCCCGATTTTATTGAAACATTATTTAACATTTGCACACATGTGTACAATTGCTGTTAACAATTGGGGCCCTTGGCCCTCGGGGTCGGTGGGCTACAATACAAATACTTTACAAAATGTACCCGATTTTCTTCAAATTTTATACGCATGTGTATCTCCGATAGACAACACCTTTTGTAAATTTTGAAAGTGATCGGGGGGGCAAACATTTTATAAAAAAAAAATACCCGATTTCTTCAAATTTTATGATACTTTGCTTAAGCAATTAATGGAAGTTTACGGTCTTGGTGACCGGAACGACAACGGAGATAGACATCTGCAATACCAGCCCTAATTTTTTTTTTAATTCGCGCACGTGTAGTGGGGCTTGCACCCTTATATTGCTCGGCTATATGCTTGGCACTGCCTGGGCGTTAAGGATAATAAGAGGAAAAACTGAGATTTCTATGAGCTTGTGCTTTGAATGCTTTCAATGTTTTGAACAGAGATTGGCACAGCATTCCACATTCTACATTGGGCTGAAGAACGAACCTCTGAACTAGTTATTGGCGGTTGGCTGTTTAAGCATAACACCTGCCATAAAAGCAGTTGGGTCTCAACTGACCGGCAGCGAACATGCAACCAGATCGACCAGATTGCGATCAGCCGGCGCTTCAGAAATTGACGTCCTTAACAGACGTGCAGCCGATATCGGAGGGAAGGGGACACACATATGTCGGTAAAAGGCAGAATAATCACCGCACGTGGCTATCGGCAGACACCTGAAGACGGATCGGTAAGCGTAAAACAATCAAGGCTTGGAGTGCAACGGCCTTAGCAGTAAAGAGTACAGTGATGGACGCCCAATATCGCCTAAAAAAGAAGGAAGTGTAGCGCAGTGTATGACCATCATTATACTAATTCAGTGATTCACAAACATTTAACCATATTGACAGATGACAGCAACTCTTTTAATTATTCTCAAAACGTTTCGTTCAGTGATTCTTAAACTTTTATTTCGGTGAATTTCAGAATACAGCATTAGGACGCTACTACTGTAGCTGAAGTGTTAGTGAGATGGACATTTATCCTTGCATCCTTAATGAAGAAGGGAGATTTTGTATCAAAAAAATTTGGGGAAATCGATAAATTTGTTATAAATACGGGCGTCTATTTAAGGCTTTCCTTATCATGTACGTCTGTTTGTTGTTACATCCTTCAACTTAAGCTTTATTAATGTAGAAGATTAATCAACCAACGTTTTTGATGATGAAATCTTCCCCTTGGCTTTTATCCATTTAAGACTCATGTTGCCTTTCCGGTTTACTTAATTTTAAACGTAGGTAGCAAGTAAGCGTCTGACTTTAAGATGAATAGTAAGTTGTAGTTTATGCAATAGGCAAGATTAAGGATACAGATACAGATAAGTTTGTATCCCTCATCTTGCAGATACTGATAAATGTGCATCCTTCAACTTGCCGATTAATTTTCAAGTTAAAGGCAGATCCTTACAAATAAAAAAGCAACAACTTTACCCGACCAACACGAATAACGAAGAAGAAGAAAAAGGAAAAAAATGTTTCTTAAACGCATAGTAATGTAATCCGCTCTTTACTCGAGTCCATCGTCAAGAACACAACTTCACTATGGAAAACAAGATGGCTAAGGCAATGAAGACAATTTTATGGGGTACAATGGATGGATGTGAAATTTTACACCTCCCATGCATGCATGCAAATGATTCAGTAAGGATAGGGTTAACTGCAGTATACTAATCTGATACTGCCGATACCGATGTGTTGAGAGCTCGCTGCTCAGCACTTTGGGAATTAATGGATTTTTTAAATAGCAATAAGTTACAACTGGCAAGATGAAAAGATCAGATAAGGAAAATATACGGCTTTTATAGTCTAAGCTTTAATGTTTATGCATTTTCCGAAAGGACTTTTTATTCTTTATAGATTTATTCGGAACTATCAATACGTCTGTCAGACTGTCCTGAAGTTTGACTAGCTGACAGGATGATGATCTGGTTAACATATGAGCTTTGGACAATGCAATAACGAAGCCTGTGGCGACAACGAATATGGATATGTATTGTTCATGGGAAATACAGCCGAAGAGGAACAATTGTTTTTTTTTCCAAATTACACTGTGGCACGTTAAAATTTTATATAGCACGTTTTGATCATATTCAACAACAAAATAATAGTTGTTTGGGTTTGGGAGGCTCCGAAAGTGGTAAAAAAAAATTAAATTTTAAGTAATAGTACGCCGGCTGAAACTTTTTTTTTTATTAATAGGTAACATGTGAGTTGAAAAAAAATTCGTCAGCTGCATCGTCGAGCGAAGGGTTATGCGACAGTCACTCGCATGAACTTGTAAAAAAACATGTAACATATAGTAATAGTACGCCGGATGAAATATATCTAGGATGATTGTTTACATAATTGAGAGTACGAAAACAGCCGTCAGCCGACGTAGTAAAGATAAAGATTATTCGAGCAATGTAATCTTTCAGCGTCCACCTGACATAACATATAATATAATAAAACATATACATAATATATAGCTGAGTGCCCGACGTTGCACAGTTGTAAAATTTGAAACTATAATATCGGCCCCTCACCGCACCAACCAAACCCACCACACAGCGATGACTTACATTCACTGTACATATGAGCGACCTCGAAAACTATGGAATCGACAATAATATCGCCCACCACTCCCACGTACCAATAAACCCACTCTCCCTGGAGGTATTTTACCATCACTAGTTATCTCAGCGACCCCGAAAACTTAGCAATCAATACTAATATCGAATAAATCAGTTGACCTAGCTGATGTTTCCAATACGGTAGTTTTTCGGCGAGGAGTTGCGCATCATACAACCGATTGGCGTCATCCCTTAAATCGGCATGGGTGTAAGATAGGCTCAGCTCAGTGAGTTATTACTGGTACATCTATTGATGGTCGTGTCAATTGTCGTACAATTCGTGTCCGAAGAGGACCGTGGGGTTTTGCAGGTACCCACGCTAATCCATTATACAGTTTTCTGTTGGACATAATGAGACCCGAATAGGTCATACGTGGAAAACAACTATGGATATCGCAAATTGGTGGAAATTATGAAAAAATACAAGGCAACGGCGGCAGATCGCAAGAGTCAGCAACAAACAAACTTTTTGTTGGTGGTCGATCTTTCCTTTTTGAAAATTAGAGCTGGATTGACTGTCAAACCATCCCACTAATCTGACCGCAAGACACATCAGTTATGATATACAGGACAGGTTCGATAGTCTGTCAACCGCTTAAGAAGAAGTAAAATGAAAGAAAGCGGTAACATTATCTTCTGTATAACACATTTTGCAAAATGATGTGATATTGGCCCAAAATTGCCCGAAAAATTAAATTTTGAGTTCGACCAACTTCTTGTTGAAGAATACTCTATGTGCTTATTGCTGTATGCTCAGATGGATCTATCTTGAATTCTTCTATGATTTGCGCGAATCGACGATTGATTTTTAAAGTAAATTTTGGTAATTTGGTAGCGCCGTTTAAGTGTGAGTTTATTTATAATAATTTGCTAGTATGTACTGATAATAAATCTCAAAAATGAGCACTGTACGGCTACTGGTTTGATAGTTAACTATTTAGTAAAAAAAACACCCCTTTCTATCTTTAATTTTCTTCCTTAAAAAATGGTAGCAGATGTGCAACTTAGCAAGAACAAGAAAAGTGCTGTACTATTAATTTGATTAATTAATTAATTTATTAACAAATAATTTAATTCGAGCTGTAGGTAGAGATTATTTTTATGATTAACTACCTGCATACAACATTATGTGTTACAAATCAAAAATCAATTAAGTCCGGAAAAGTATTTCTTATCCATAAAACTTCGTCTAATTAACTTTAAGAGTTCTTTCCGTTTAATGAAAATGTTCACAATGAATCTCATTTCTTAGCTACATATATCTATATATACAAGATTTAATCCTTTAATATTCCACTTTCAGGGTTGATAATTTGCGCTCATTTTCTCCAGGGAAAACCGACGAAAATCCATTGGTTTCTCAGCAATCTGCAAAGAACACATTTTCCCTCTTTACGCTTGACAAGCCTTTGGTTAATTGGCGTGCGAAATATATTTGAAAAAAAAAAGACCAAACCAAAAAAAAAAAAATTAATTAAAATTGCAAAATTGAAAGGTTAAATGTTTTTGACCCCACTGATGCCAATTATATGAATGGTACAACATTTTAAATGCTCACCAACGAACCGTTAACTGTTTTTAAGTTGTGGGTGGTCATGGCAGAAGCCTGATGGAAAACGCCTTATATCTGTGCACCAAATCATACAAGAAGAAAAAAAAAACGCTTGCCGCAACACGACACTTAAAATGCAAACAAATTGAACGTTTTTCTTTCAAGTTTCAAGGCAGCACTAAAAGTTTTTCAATTTCCACGTCAAAAGAATTTTTTTATATTTTTTCACTTTCTTTTGCGCGTCACACATACACGAGTAGAACGAGAAAGAGTGCAAATTTTTAAAAGTTATAACATAAATCACTTTTTACGTCCAACTTTACCGATGAAAAAGAAACACTTGTCATTGACAGACGATATAAGGTATAATATGTCTTAGGGTGAAATATTTCTAGTACACCTACCCTATATTGTCTAAGAAGAAATATTGGGTTGGAAACTTTATTCTTGAGGAGTTTTGAAAGATTACATTGATTGGCATCAGTATTAATAGCTCCACACATACATAGATATTTGATTTTTATATAAGATTTGAATAAGGCAACGAAAACGGCTAAACGATTTAAGAATTTTCTCAGGGAACGTACGCTCACTGTATAGAGCTCGAGAAGAAACAAAAGCTAGCCGATACCATCTCCAAATATAATGCTGATATAACAGCAATCCAATTGATGGTGTCTTACAAAAATCAGAATATGACATATATTACAGCTGTCATGCAAGACATCATGTGCTCGGGGTGGGTCAGCAAAAGAATGAAACCAACCGCTATCGGCTTTAAGGCAATAAATGAACGGCTATGCACCCTTCGCGTGCGGGGTATATTTAACAACATAAGCCTCATAAACGTTTACGCACCTACGGAGGACTTCCCAGATGATGAAAAAGAAGAATTCTTTGAATCAGTCGAACGGGAACTCCATGCCTGCCCTCAGTATGATGTAAAAAGCATTGTCGTGGATAGGTAGATAGGCAGTACATTGGCACTCATAGATTACGCAAAATGACAATGGACAACGAGTCTTAGAGATAGCAGCAAGCAACAATTTGGTTGTTGTGAGTACAAGGTTTGCGCGTAAAAATATCCACAGAGCCGCCCGGGTATCTCCTGGTAGAGCCACTCGCAACCAGATAGACCACGTGTTGATAGACCGCTGCCACAACCTGAAACTGATGACGGTACGAACGTACCGAGGTGCCAAAGTCGACTCAGACGACTATCTTGTTAGTACCGGTGCTCCGAGCGCGGATTGCATCATCACAAAAGACTGCATCCGCGAATCAGATTCGAGTCAACACGGCTGCCCTCGGCGGCAACGAAAAGTCCAGTAAACACTACGGTCAATCGATAGGACTCATCCTAAATGCAGCGAGAGTAAGTCCTGGGGCTGAGATGTCGGGTGTGGAATAGAAATGGACACGCATTAAAAACACTGTCATTAGTACTGCTGGCTAGTTTTGGGACTTTTTTATGTACTCTATTAACCGATGGATCCAAGATGAAAAATTGAGTCGGCGCTAGAGTTTTCTCTGAAAATCTAAATCTTTCAAGGTCCATCAAGTTACAAGCTAGAATTTACCAGGCGGAGATTTGAGCAATAAGGAAGGCATGCAGGGCAGGGCAGGAAAACTGGCAGGGCATTGGAATATACGTAGACAGCCAATCCGCGATCAAAGCCATTATTGCGGCAAGCAACAATTCTGAACTTGTCATACAGTGCCAAGCCAAACTGGCTTTGATAAGCCAAAGCGTGGCACAGCGACATTGACAGTAATGAGAAGAAGGGCGTCACACTGGACATGGACTATACTCAGAGAACCTGCTGTCCTTTTAACTCAGTCAAAGATCGTGTTCTCACTTTCCTTTCCACCAAATCACAGCGAATGTGGATTAACTTCACCAATTGTACCACATCGATGGCGATGTGGCCTTCATATAACAAAGGCAAATCCATCGAGCTTATCTCCAGATCGCGCAGGGATGTTTCAAAAGTGGTTGCCGTAATCACGGGTCATTGGCCAATAGGCAGCCACGAAGCAAAACTGGAAAAAACTCACAATAACTTTTGCGGGAGCTGCTTGAATGTGAATGAGAAAGAAACTCTCATTCATTATCTTTGCACGTGTCCGGCCCTGGCGGGCTCTCGACTCCGCAAACCTGACTGGAGGGCGCTTTCGAAGTGCGGCAACACTGGACTGATATCGTATTTGAATGCCACAGGTTGGATATAAAGCAACCCAATTATCTTTCCTTTCATTACATCTCCTGAGGACTGTGGTCACAAAATGACGCACTCAAGCTATATTTGCGGCCATAGTGTGGGCCTCAACGCGGACAAACACTCTACCTACAATAATTGAAAATTAGTTGAATCATCATTCTGTCTATGAAAACCACTGTACTCGTTAAACCGAAGCAAGTTCCCCACCGACCCATTGTTGCACGAATTTAAAGGAGATATTTTATTTTTCCATTGGATCTGTAAGGAAAAGTTCAACTGAAAATTGTTACAATTTTCATATTAATAAAGTCATACCTTAATACTAAAGTCACCCACTCTATTCAAATATAAATATTCGTCTAAATTGAAAAAAAAAAACAAAACATTATAAGTACAAGTGTCGAGCCAATTTAGTTCAGCTTCACCCATCCTAACACTAAGCCATAACATTAAATTGTCATCGGGGATATTTTGGAAAACTCCTTAGCAGAATAGAATTTTTACATGGGGGGTGACAGATTTTCGATTGTGTCTTACAGATATGCAAATATGTCACCTTTAATATCTCAAACAAAGGAAACTCCAGCCACAAGAGACACAGTCATACACTTTATGCAGAAAACAAAACATAGTCACAGTCACAGTAGTCGCACAGTAGTGAAGACAAAAAATGCGTATTTTCGAAATCCCAGTTCCCAATTTCGAAATCCCAGGTGATTGATTATTAGTCGGTGACAAAGCCTAATCGCTGGCTCGTGAACAAGGCGTCTACACAAGGCCTCTCTCTATATGCAAATGCATAGTCAGACCGATCCCATTATTTATGTACGACTTGCGAGTACCAATCGAGTAGGTCGGCGACGCGACTAAGCCATAAAATAATTATTTTTGCATTAGGGGAATGGAATAAGCGAAATTCCAAGTAACTCAACGATATGAAACAATGGAAGTGTTGTTAAAAAAAAGTTACTCTTTGGCATCGAATTTGTTTATCTGAAGGGGATAAACAGATACTTCAGTAGCGCAACTGTCAACAACATACTGGAACGTTAAGCACATCACGCAAAATTAAAGGTGTCAATTGTAAGTAGCTGTAGGAGAGTAAGAGCTCAATATCGGACGTAAATAGTTGTTGTTGTTTTTGTTTTACAGCCTATTAACGCAAAATAAGTAGGTCTTCTACCACTACAACTGCAACATTGTCTATGACTTATTACTATAAAATTTCATGTCATGTCATTAAAAGTTAAAAAAGAAAGCAATTGTCTATATACCACAATTATAGTATAGATAGACGTGAATGTATGTGTGTATGACTGATTCTATATCTATCTCATCAAAGCGGTTGTCAATTCGATACACTCCGCGTGCCCAACAACAATTCATTTAACAACAAACAGAATTGGTACTTAATCAAATAACCCACAGATTCACGGCTACATGTAGAATCTGTGTGTATCTATGGACATACTAGTAAGTTGTATGAGTATGTGTTGTACGTGGGATTTCAATTGATCCGAGTCGAGCTGTGTCACTCGTTCCTCGATTTAATGTTACTAACTGCGGACGGACGACAGAGTTTACTTTTACTCTGTGACCGGTTTTTAAAAAAGAAAATTTACACGAAGTGAAGCGGACAATGGGACTAATTGTGTTAAAAGCGGATAAAATATAGTTGCGGCTTGCTGAACGAGTAATTTGGTTGATTTTGAATGAATCTTTGTTGTTGTCTTTTTGCAATTCCTTTTAATTCCGTAAAACGATGAAACCCACCTTTTTTTTTTCTTCATTTATTTAAATATTGGATCTTCCAATTTAGGAACTAACAATATGTCATGGAATCTAAATTAGCTGCAATGTGATTTAGTTGGAGCTAACCATTGTGCATGTGAAAGTTATACAAGTGAGCCTATACGGCTCAAGCTGGTGTAGTAGTTAATAATTAAGGAGGTTAGGATGACAGTTAAGTTTGAAAATATACTTATCAGTTCTTAGATTAGGATGAGGATGAAGGTCAAAAAAAAATTTTTTTTCAAATTTTATTTTCAAACGCGATTATTTCAAAAAATTCTCTCGGAAAACTTTTTTTGAAAAATGCGGTATTAAAGCCCATTCAATTTTCCACAAATGCACCTCATAACATTACTGGATTCGGTAAACAGGAGCAGGGTTAAAATTAAAAGTTTGTAAAATGAAAGAAAACTCTTGAACACTTCCAGCTACAAGGTTACTGTTGGTACTTTTTCAAAGAACATTTTTTAAAATTATTTAAGCCATACCGATATAATAATAATAATAATAATAATAGTAATAATATTCGGCGCGACAGACCATTGCGGTCCAAGGCCTGACTTCTCGCGACCATTTGTACTGCGCATGTTAATTTTTGGACACAAATGGAAGGGACCTACAATTTAGGGCCGGATCCAAACGGCGAATTGAGAAGCTTTCCGTGACAAGGTATTACTCTCGGAACGTTTGTCACCCATTCGCGAGAGGTGGGACACCATGAAAAATAATTTAATATTACATTTGTCAAAAAAATGTATCCGAGAGAATTTCTCGAAATAATCGTGTTTGTAATACTATTAAAAAAAATTTGAATTTGACGACCTTCATATCGGTAATGGTTTTAGAAATTTTAAAAAAAGGCACATTGTTTGACCTTAAAATTTTAATTTTCTCTTCAAAAAGACCCACAGTGACCTTAGAGCTAGAAGCGTCCAATTGATACAGGGTGTGAAATAATGTAAGATCAAAT
Source organism: Nephrocerus scutellatus (assembly GCA_947095585.1). NCBI lineage: Eukaryota > Metazoa > Arthropoda > Insecta > Diptera > Pipunculidae > Nephrocerus > Nephrocerus scutellatus. The sequence continues at coordinate 118,790,570 of OX352761.1, forward strand.
ATTCGTCTCTTCTCATTAAAACGCTACGTACACCGTAGATGGAGAAAATAGACCCTCCCCTCACATACGATTTTTGTTCACAAAATTAACCAAGGAATCATCCCTTTAATTATTTGCCACATTAACGGATGCACCCTGTATGTAATTAACTAAGCATTTTCACTATCAAAAAACCAATCCACAATGACTTCTAAAATTTTAAAGAAAGTGTTGTCATCGGAAATACACATGTGTGCAAAGTTTGAACAAAAATCGGTGTTTAGGAAGTGGATTAAAGATTGATCACAAGATTTTGCCACAAATACACAAACACATTCAACGCGAAGTTAAGAAGGAGAATTTAAAAATCGTTAATATTTGTTTATTATTGAAAGAGATACAAAAATAACTGAACAGCTTTTACGAAAAACACTAAAAAGAACTTATCTCTGCGGCGCATTTTCTCACAAGTTATAGACTACAGGCAGCTGAATCTTAAATCTGCGGCTAGCTGTCATTTGCAGCAGCTGTCAAATTTCTGTACCAAATGTCTCACTCCTTCATTGAGTCCTGGCTTACTCCCACGTAAGTTAACGAACATTTGACAAATCACATTATGGTCACAGTATACGATTTGCATGCAATGAGAAGTTCACAAAACACCTAAGTTAAAGCCAACTTAAGTCCATTATAGTTGAAACTTTAAAGCAAACCAAGGCACCCTATATAATATGTATATTCGGTAGCTATATAAGTATATGTGACGATGTACTACGTATAATATACATATAAAAAGTAGTACATCTCTGTTTTTAAAAAAAGGTCTTGCCTTACGTTTATCATCATCGCATCAACATCAACCCGCAAATTTACCTTCGAATATAGGAAGGGTTGCATAGTTTCAGTTAGTAGATCTAGGAATGTTCAGAAAGTCTTGAAAATTCATATATTTTAGTTTTATTTCTTTAATTTTCTATAGCTAAGGACATCTAAGCACATTTTTGTTTATTTGTGATTTTCAAAAACGACCTTCATTGTATGTACAATGGGACTAAAAAATTTAGTCGCTTGAAATTAGTTTTATCCCATCTTTATAAGCAAACAACAAAGAGGTACAGCTTGTGAAGACCCTATTTGAAGAATCAAAAAATAGGAAGTGAAGAGAAATGAGAGATTTGTTGAGATAAGTTTTCCAAGGATGTACGAGTATAAAATACGATATACAAAAGTGTTATTTAAGAGCCTTTTTAGGAGTTTTTTCAATTTTCAATTTGAATTTGTGGTCTCTTTTTTGCATAATTAGACCTCATATACAAGGCTTCCATTTGAGACCTTTAAAAATTTATACCTTACCCTTTAGACAACTCCGTCACTTCAGATTCGATCAGTTTTTACCCCTCCAATATGGAAGCCTGATCCGATTTGCTCCTACCGTTTCAATATATGTACAATATATGTACATTATTTGCACGTGTTACTCGCTCACTCGCGCATACACAAACGCACATTTTTCAGTGATTCTAAAACTTTGAAATTCTCAAACTTAAAAATATTGTTACGAAAATGGCTTAAGTACACTTAACAGCGCCATCTGTATATTAGTTTAAGCTATCTTGTATATAAAATTATGTTAAACTTGTGCATAGGTTTATCATACGTATGTGGTACTTGTGCCACGAATGTATTTGTAAGTAGTTGTAGGAGCAGTTGTACTTTTATGCAGTCGTACTTGTTACGTGGTGAGTCTTATATAAGAATTTACCAGTATGTCTGGTACTTGCTGGATGGTTCATATAAAACAGAATAGAATAGAATAGAAAAAAATAGAAAATAGTAGAAAAGAATAGAAAGGAATAGAAAATAATAGAGGTATTTTAGGGGGTCTTTTAAGTGTATTTTGGTGGTACTTTGGGGGTCTTTAGATGGTCCTTTGGTGATCTTTTTGGGGTATTTGTCGTTTGCAAGTGTTTTTGAGTGTTTTGGGAGTATTTTGAGGTCTTTTTGGGGTCTTTTGGGAGTATTTTGGGTGGTACTTTAGGAGTGTTTAGGAGTGTTTTAGTGATACTTGGTGGGTCTTTTTGGAGTGTCTTGGGGTCTTTTAAGGGTCTTTTGCGAATGTTTTGGGGTCTTTTTGGAGTATTCTGGGTGTCTTTAGAGGGTCTTTTGGGGGACTATTCGGAGTGTTTTAGGGGGTTTTATGAGGTATTTTTGAGGGTATAGGTCTATACTCGTCATATCATTCTTTTCATATAGATTTTTAGCGTGCATATTAACCTTTAATATTTTAATCAAGTCCACGCACCCACGTTATTGTGAATTGAGAAGCTTTCCGTGACAAGTTATTACTCTCGGATGTATTTCACATAATATCTATAATTCTCAAAATTTTCAATATCAAGGATAAATATTTATTTGTAAACCAATTGGCATTATATGTAAAATAATAATAATACAACTAGGGTCCAGTTTATTCGAATAGTGGGCTGCAGCCAAACTCGTTTCACATAATTGGCTTTAAAAATCAGCTCATTGACTCCGGTGGCACTCTCTTGAGATAGGGAAAGGGTGACCTCTAGCTGCCATGAGCGACGAAAGGAATGATTTTCGTGAAGAATACCAAGCATTTACTTAAACGATGGCATATCTTAGGGTTACCAAAACTGTACAAACTTTTTTATACATGACATCGACTTCTTTTGCATTATTGGAATGAATGATTTCAAGATGCTTGGGCTGTGAATATAACAGCGCTTTTAATTTGCTGGGTACAGTGAAGGTTTGGTGTCCCATTTCGACAGCGTTCTCGACGAAAACCAGAGAACGCTGTATAAATGGGCCACCAAACCTTCACTGTACGCAGCAAATGAGAAAATGGTGAACACATCTATCCTATCCTATAAATCCTATAATAAGCAACGATCGTACGACAAGAAGAACTAAAACTAGAATTTTTTCTGAATAAAATTTTAACAACCATTTCTGCCATCAAGTCCCAATGTGCGACATTTGAATTTAGTCTTCGGGCAATATCTTCAGCAATTAAGGTGGAAACAAAGCAGAAAGACAATCATCATTCTCGAAGAAGTTATTTTTACATAAATTTCCGAGATGAAACTGTTCGTCGATGGCATCCGTCGTTAATTTATTTATGCCGTGAAGCCATAGAGGATACCGAACTATCGTCATCGTCATCGCCACTACCAGTGATGTCTCTTCAGCGGAGAGACTTGAATCTTGAAGTAAATAAATAAATATGCGGATTGAACTTAATTTCCACCTTCAGGCAGGCAGACAGACTAAGTTCGCGGATAATTTTTTTAACGAGCCACATCCACACAGAAATGTATCGCGTTGCAAATAATGAAGAAAAAAAAAATCCAGAAAAAAGGAAAACAGACCGATGAAACGTACCGACGACCGTATGTCAGAAAATTTGCAAGTACCAATTTTGTGAATGCGCTATAACCGGTTTTACGGATTGTATCCAAAATGTAATTATACTCGTAGTACGGGGAAATTCTTATTACGGGCATTAAAAGCGACTTGAAATGCTCATCGCGCTCAACAACAAAGACACAGTTCAAATCGTTCTTGATTGGAATCTGCGATCGAGTGACCACTTTTATAGTGCGGACATGACAACACGACTATTGTTGTGTAGGATAATGATGCTGTGGACGATTTCATTGGTATCTTTGCCTGCGGTCGATCTCACGTCCCACAAGTCCACAACTGAAAACATCACGCAATGTTTTCAGTCAAATCTGGAGCAGTGAGTAAGTTCCTACAGATTAGTGATTCTCAGCAAATGTTAATGCATTTATTTGAATTAATTTTCAACGGCACCAATTTTACGATGAAATTTCCTATACTCGAATTAAATATTCCACATTTGGTTTAGGAACCCGCAGCGAAACAGTCTTATCTTTTTCCGAAGACCTACTCTGTGGGTAACTTTTAGAACGAGTTTGCACAAAGCGCAACAATTTAATGCCTATGTACGTACATTTATGTATGCTCCTCCTCTTATCTATTCCATGTTACTGAGCGAATATTCCAAAGTGCATTAAAAATTTCATATCTTTTCTCTGCACACGCACACACACAGGACACAATTCTATTCACACAAAAAAAAAGATAAACGAATCGAACGAGCGCCAGATAACAGTTTGGATATTTGAAGGAATTTTCCTCAAATTTGTTGGTGTTGTTGTTTTTTTCCTCCTTTTGTTATTTAAATTTTTGGAGACAAAATGATAAATGCCCACAAAATAACCGCGAACCGTGCGCGCCGATTCAACAGCCAAGGTAACACGTTGAACAATGATCGAATACTGATTACTGACTAACGTTACGCCAATGAAACCGCTTAGACGCTCAGCTCAGACTCAGAGGTGTGTTAAGCTAATCCGTTCTGATATTTTTTCTCTCAGGTCTCAGGTGTAGAAAGATAATAAAGGTGTGCTTCAAGATTCAGAGAGACTATGCATTGGTACGTGCGGATCAGTGGAGACTGGAGACTGGAAGGTAAACCGAAACTCAAATGACAACAGGTAGATGCCCTATATGGGTTTTGTGTTTTGTGTTTTGTGTTTTGCTTCAATGCGCTGTGAATTTCCAATCAATGAATGCGGAAACCTTCGCAGAGGTTTCCCGGTTGCGTTGCTGATGTTTTGCTTTGCTTTGGAGAGTGGAACACAACTACTAATTAGAATATTTGACTGGTGGCACTGTATTGCCGTGTCGTGGCAAGGTGACTGTGATATTCTCCGAAATCCATTCTTCCTTCTTTGCATTCTTGCTCTTGCGTGTGAATAAATAAAATTATATCCAGTTTTTCAGCAGGAGCGATGATCTTTAGATTGTTTCCACAAGAGAGAAGATTTTACCAGAACGAAGAACGATTATTGTAGGTTCATTCAGGCTTTGGGTGGTGAAACCATGGATTACTACATAATCTCAAGGTATGTATGTGCATAGCAATAGCATCGATCAGCAGAAGACAAAGTTCGTTGCGAAATTTAAATTTTTAAGCTATGTTGACATTCGAGTATGTCATTCTCCGTATACACTCCCGTTCACTTGATTGAGGTCACAGTTTTTTCAACGCGCGATTAATACGGAACGGAAATAACAACCAATGTTTGCTGGAATGGGGATTTCCAAACCTAAAGAATATTTGTGAACCTCTGGCATGGATTTTCCAACAAGAAAACGACCCCATCCACACTTCCAGAATGCTGAATTCAGTCGGCAATCGTGGAACTTTTACCACATACACATGTGTTTAAAATTTTAATAAAATCGGGTTAATTTTAAAAAATTGTATGGGAGCGCCTTTGCCCTGGGCCACTTCCAAATGTTTACAAAAAGTGTGTCTGTCTGTCTGCGTGTCTTTTTGTCGTGTAATCTTCTGATTAATTTTTTACTCACTTCCTACCCACTTCCTTGCACAATGTTTATCTCCGATTTATCAAAAAAGCATTTTACATATACACGTTACATATAACGTTACTTGCAATCGTCTGGTCCTTCGGTCACATATAATGAGTGCGGTGGAGAGGTAGACTAGAAAGTAAATATCCAGTCCAAGAGAGCGCTGAGAGTGCTGTCGTCTGCGAAAGAGTGAATTGGATTAGAAGTAATGGACAAGACATCATTGATAAAAATGAGAAAGAGTGTCAGGGACAAAACAGAGCCCTGTGGAACGCCAGCATTTATGTTAGGTATTTTAGACTAGAAACCATCCAAGACAACTTGAATTGAGCGGTCCAAAAGATAGCTTCAGATTCAATGAAGCAGTTTTTCATTGACTCCATTAGCACACATTTTAGGCAAACGAGCTTGATGCCAAACTCTGTTAAATGCCTTGGAAATATCGAGTGCAGCAGCTTTGCTTTCACCAAATTGATGCAAAGACCGGTTCCACTGTTAGGTAAAATATACCATCATCACCAATAGAACGTTGCCCACGAAACCAGTACTGCCGGTCAGTAAGGATTTCGTTAGATTCAAGATATTTCGTAACGTGGAAATTGATCAGGGGTTCCATGACCTTGAAAAGAATGGATGTAAGTGATATGGGTCGGTACGAAGAAGGAGACGAAGACCCGCCTTTTTTTTGGTTTGGACTGGAGGAAAGCTGTTTTCCAACTTCTCGGGAAAAGTCCAGAAGAATAGGATAGATGTAAAAGCTGACCCAATGGTAATGCCAGCTTGTAAGAAGACCTCTTCGGAACTAATGGGGAAATACCATCTGGCCCATCGGAGATATGAGTACTGAGATCGTTTAAAACTCTAGTAACTGCACGAGTGCGAAAGTAAATCTGTTCCATAGAGTGTTCAATACTTGAATGTGCAGTCGGCAGCAATGCACAATCTGGAAGCGCTAAAATTTATTCAGTTTTCCTCAGTAGGGTTTACTTTGTAAAACCGAAAGCATTCCTCTATAATCCTAGAAGTCTCTTTAGAGCTCGAGTCATACCATCCATCTTCCTTTGGTTCGATAGACTTATTCCTAAAAGGGATAAAGTCTCTCATATCAATAAAGATGATGTTTGTGATTGCCACGTTGCTATCGCGAAATAATAGCGACCAGTTAATTCTCCCAAAGAAGTGAAAGCCGTCCCAATTGGCTTTCTCGTATCGCGATACGGTTTTTTGGGAGTTTTTCCCTTCCTGCGTGGTTTGTTATTGTGTGCTCTAAAAACTTCTTCTGTGGTACCAAGGCCAAGTCAGATCCTTGATTTTTCAGAGACGTTTTTCTAATTTATCGAAAGCGTTTTAACTTCTAAGCAAGGCAATTTTTTTTCACCTTATTCATTTATATAATGAAATTGCTTTGTACATTTTGTGTGAGATAGCTGATGTCAGTGCAATTCCAACATATAATATTCAAAATTGATATTGGATATGATATTGATTCTAATGCCAAAACCAATTAAAATTCATTTAAAAATTCATAGTTTTCATTAACAATAATCTCCGTAATGTATTGAAGCTGTCTAATGTTGAACTCTAACTGCATTACGGGTATTTGTGCAGACATACTCGTAATTTGAAATTAGTCTGCTTTGCAGCTCAGCAACAGTTCCTATACTCTTTTAGGGTTATTATAGCCAATTTACCATTAATAAACTGTCGAAAGCTGTACTGATGGCTTTGAATTTATTCCGTTGGTTTATTTATCCCGCACAAAAGATCTTTATTGATTGATTAAATATTAACTACCTCGTAAATCTATCCGTACCAGTACCAGTAGAGAGATTTTAGAATTTTCTGGTGGGGTGCTAGCAATTGCAGTAGTTTGGACGCTTACATGTTTATTTCAGCAAAGGTTATGAGGATCTGTGCAACAATAATACCTCGATTGATGATAAATCAGGCTTTATTATCTAGGAATAAAATCTCTTATGTGGTAGTTCCAATATTTATTAACTGCATAGGAGTCCTCCATTACAAAAAACAAAAGACAAAAAAATTAAAATCCTTTTAAAATAACTCAATAAGTAAAGCTTCAAATAATTGGCCAGTAACAACAGGAGTTAAAAAAATAACAAAACAACCACTTAAAAAGAACAATATTTGCTATCAAAGAACCACCTCCTCTTTGTATTATATGAACGGTAGAAGTTTTTCCAATTTTCCGGAATGATGCGGTGCAAAAGTATGCGAACTTTGTTAGCATTCTAGTAATCCATTCTGTACATCTCCACAAATTGTTTGTGTTGCTTTTCTTTTGGAACTATAAGTATCCTCTATCTACTGCGCGTTCGCGTCAATTGTATCCTAAAAAGTTTATGTCACCTTGAGAGGATAAATGCTAGGCCCTTCCTAAGCTGTTTTATGCTGGCAAATACTTTGAATGCTTTGACAAAATCCCAAGGGAAACCGCTGGAGTTTGTAAGAGAATGGTACGTATACTTGTATGCCTCAATTGCTTGCATACTTTGTGATAAGTTTCGTTACGCTTGCTGTTTGGTTGCCTAACAAACTGTCCACGAACGATTAGCACTTAATTTTGACTAAAATTTTGACTTTCCATTAAAGTTAGTGCGTTTTTGTGTTGTAGATTATGTAGGCTAGAAAATATATATTTTATGTCAAATGGTTTAAGAACTTTGTTTCTGCTGACTTAATGAACGATAAAACATTACTCTCGGTGCATTTTCCTAAAGATTCATAAAATATATTTGTATATACTGACTAATAGGTAATAGGTATAAATAGTAAGCCAAAGAATGTTAATATTTTGCAAGCATCTTAAGGATATAGTATCTTAATATTAAGTTCAATCTACTAAGCTAAATTAGGAAAAGAGTTGTTCATAAAGAGAATTGCGGAAAGCCAAGCGTTTATCCTGAAGACTCTTCTGCGGAAAAATGGAAGAATCTTCCAAGGCAGCTAGACTAAAAAAAATCCCACAAACAATCCTATAATGCCTAGCTGTTTGCAACAAGTAGATGGCTCGTAGACTACCTCTAGCGAGGAATCGCCCAATCTGCTTCGAGACATCCACTTCCCGGGTAGCTCCCATGTTATCGGTAACAATAATCTAAACAGGTCAAACACTCATACAAATATCACACAATATCCGATAAATAAGGACTCTGCATAGCTTCAAACTATACAAATCTACAGGACCAGACAGCATAATTCCAGCCGAATTGCAAATGACTTTTATGTTATTCTTCCTTTGTTGGAGAAAATTCCGAAGGGGTTGTTTTAATCTGGTTCACATTGCAGATCTATGGAGAAAAGTGAAAGTGGTTTTCATATCCAAAGCCGGCGAATGCTTCAACATCAGTCCAAAAGATCTCAGACTCGTCAGTCTATCGTCCGTCCTCTTAAAGGCACTAGAAAGACTGATTGATATTCACATACGCATTGACAAGAGACTCCTATCTACTGATCAGTATGTGTATAGCAAAGAAAATCTATAGAAACAGCTCTGTCTATGAGCTTGTGTTTTAAATGCCTGTGGATCATAGCGACGTGAGAAGACAGAGCTTGGCAGAGTATTCCACAAACGTGTTGTACGACTGAAGAACGAATCCCTGAACTAAACTGTACGTCCGAAGATGGGCTTAAGGATAAACTGATGAGCATTTAGAGCGCCACGAGTATTGCCGTTGAATTCAAGGAGAGGTGGCATGCAGCTGCAAGGTAGTTTTAGGCGTACCAGACTAGACATGACAATTGTCCTCAAGTTTAGGGCGAATAAAAGCATTGCAGATAGTAACCAGATGAGAGAGAGTGAAATATTTCTTGCACCGGGTTAGAATACCTACACATTTCGCAGCAATTTTGGCGACTCTAAATAAAATCACACATAACTATAAAAAACAAACGCACACAAACACAACTTACCGCTTATTTTAAACGAATTTGAGAAGTGGAAGTCTCACAATGGATTATTAACACAAATTGTCGCCAGTGGTTTACCTTCGAAATGAGTCAAATCCTCTGCAGACATATCTTCTGGCAGACCTTTAGACAGAGGCGATGTAAAAGTCTTACGGGGGAAAAGTATGAAGGAATAAGGAATGATTTCGGAAACTCTATGACAACAAGACCTACGAGCGCCAAGCAATGCTGACATTATGCAAAACTAAAGGTCGTTTGACAGAACACCATCCTACATATACTCAAAATCTACAGCACTCTAAAAAGTGTCAAAACACCATTCGAATATTTTGCTTTTACAAGACATATTCATCCGATCAGATGAGATATTTCGATTAATGCGAATACATTTTGATGCACTTCTCAGAATCCTAAAGAAATGTTGTGACAAAGCGAATGTCAAAATGTCTAATGCTTGAAAAGATGCTTGACTATTCGGCTGGAAAATGCCAGTAACAAGCGAAAGAGCTTTTGTCATCTCCTTGACTTTCGATAAATCATCGCACAGATTGAAGTACTATTTGCATGAACGATGACTGGCACCTTTGTGTTTTTGCTTTAGAAATACCTTACCTATATTTAGCTATGTATCTATCTATCGAGGATGTCGGAACACTGATTAAAATTCCTATCAAGCAACTCACAACAAGTGTATTAAGTGAAATTCAAGGATGTAACAAAAATTAGTCTCGTGAATAAACAGAGATGCAACTATAGTATCGTTCGTAGCAATATCACAAAACAAATGAACGTACACCCACCCGACAGGAGGTGCTGCGATGATAACAAAAATAACATTTGCATCTACATAAACAAAGCTCAGTGTAGCAAGTTGACACGCTTGACAGGATGTAAAGTTTATATGTATACAACAATTATACAGCTGGCTACAGTGTACACGCATCCTTGATCACAATTGTACTCACATTATTCGTGCTGCATCCCTTTGACGGACGTTCTCGTCGCGATTCAATACTTCTATTATCATTCTGCGCTCATTTTCCGAAAGACTTTCGAATACTTGAGACGTCGCAACCGCAAGTCCCGGCCCAAGTGTAGTTTCGATCGTTTCATCATCAGGCATCCCACCCATCCCCGATGAATACGGCACATTGCTATTTTGCTCAGCTGCCAATGAGATACGATTCTTGTTGGTGGGAGTTGGGGTTGGCGGTAGACGAGCACTTCGACCACTTGACATAATAATAGATAGTAGATGACAAGATGTTTGTTGTGCTTGTGCGATGGATGGTGGATGCTGGTGTGTCGGTGGTTGTCCTTGTTTAGGTGATTCTGTTTAGATCCGTCGGTGATGGTGGATATTCAAGAAAACACACGCAAACCACCTGTATCTTGTCCTGAATAGGATACACCTGGAATTGAAAAAAAGAGCAAACAAACAACAACTTTAATATGAATAGCGTACAGTATCGTATCGTCGGGGATATAAATAACTTTTTAATTGAATTTGAAACGTGTGGGAAGCCATATAGCTTCCTTGTGTGTTACCACTTTGCTCTGCAGTAGAGTGAGATGTTAATAAAAAAAGAGAACAACAGGAATTTATTATAAAATTATAGAGTAAGTTTGTATATGTATACAGTAAAAAGTTGGACTTCTGATATACTAAAACACAAAAGGCAACTCATCAACCAGCAGTCCCACCACGCGATACAAAAGACAATGACAGTTTATTAAACGATGCAATTCAAAAATAAACCGCTATTCATGTACACACGAAATGAAATCCTGAATTAAATTCAACACATATGTACTGTGTGTGTGTGCACAAGGAATTGATTAGCACAAGAAGTGCCTGCCGTGCTTTACTACTCCTTTTGTTTGTGTGCGAGCGTGAGTTGAAGTAGATTGACGCTGATGTCGTCGTACAAGGACATCATAGCAAAGTATCTAAGATGTTGAAATGTGTTTTCCGCACATGAGGACATCACAGAGAAGTACTCGCGTAGAACGCCATGTATATCAATGTGTAATGTCAAGTTTACTCGTACAATCCTCGTACAGTCCAACGTTACTACGAGTATTTACATTAAGTTGATTTGAGAGGGAATAGATGCTGCTGTCTTTCGTGTTATTACGGATATATATGACACATGGCCTATTTAAGATAAAATACGTAATATTAGATTTTTTTATTGTACACGTGTGCTCCTGGCACATATTGTTTGCTTTCTGACAGCGCGGCGGCGGCGGCGGCGACCCACGTCAGCGGCTTTTGAATATTCACTTCACATGATGTCTTTCGTTTGAATTGTGTTGTACTTAAAGGCTTTGCATGGATTTATTGGTGAGGGGGCTGGATTGATTGCTGTGTTTGTTGGAAAAGAGCAGGATTACATCGACTTCTATGGACTTAGGTTGGTAGGATTGCGATTTTCCATCTTTAGACCGATGTTAATACTTGTTGATGTAAGGCTCAAGAACCTGGACATTAAAAAAAGAGGGTGTGTGATTTAGACTTCTTAGGCAATATAAATATAACTGAGCGGATATGGTGAACGAGGAATTGCAAGGATTTCATAATCTCCACAATTACTCGAAAGCTCTAGAGTGTTTCACAGACGAACTAACGCAAGACCAAACAAACAACTATGTACTTCTCGACGATGACTGAACTCACAGACAACAATAAGCCCTCGACTGGTTTAGATAACATTCCCAATATCGTGTTTAAACACCTTCCGGTCGATATCATACGGAAATACTGCGTAGTTTTTAATAACTCGTTCAATAATCACTACTTCCCGACTTGTTGGAAAACATCGAAGGTTTTTTCAATAATAAAGAAATAAAAAGATCCTTCTGATCATAAGAACTATAAGCAATTCAATCTCTTGCCTAATATCGGGAAAGTCTTAAAAGTGGTTATTAGCAAGTCAATTTTGAACGTGTGTGCGATGAAAAAGAGATCATAACGGGGAACCAATTTGGGTTCAAACACAACCACAAGACAGTACACGCTCTGACCAAATTGATTTCAGATGTCAACTGTAACTGTAACACTGTGCTACTCTACTCCGACAAACCCTGCATGAAAAGGACAACTTCTCAATCAATCAGCTTAGCGCTGTATTCAACGCAACGCCGAACGGAGATATCGTTATCGTGGTGGGGGACTTGAATGCCAAGGTAGGCAACGACAATAAAGGACCCAGACATGTAATTGGGAAGCACGGCATCGGCGAACGAAATGACAATGGTAAAAGGTTTGTTGATTTCTGCAACACCAACCACCTTGTCATAGGAGGCACCATGTTTGAGCATAAGACCTGCCACAAAGTCAGCTGGGTGTAAACTGACAGCCGACTGCCGACAACCATCCAAGAACATTACATTGGAAAGCTGTGAAAAATGTTTTCACATATGGAGCGGAAAGTATTGTTGGTAGAAGCCAGGCAAGGCACAGCACGTGGCTTAACGAGGATATCTGGAGGCGGATTAAAGAACGTAAGCTACTTAAAGCTGGTATTGTAGATACCCCAGCAGCAGCGAGAATCGAACTAGAGTCCCTGTATCGAAGAAAAATGAGAAGAAAGTGCAGCGAAGTATAAGACGTGACAAACGTAATTATATTAACAACCTTGCCTCAGATGCAGATGCGATAGCAGGACCGTTTACAGAATCACCAAAGAGTTTAAAAAGCTCTAGCCAACATCCGGTGAAAGGTGCCGTACTCGTTTCAGATGAGGATCAGCTCAAGCGATGGAAAGAGCATTTTCTACGGTCCTTAACCGTGTATTTGCCAACGATATGCACCCAAATCAACAAACGGAGCTGCCGGAAGTAACAATTTCCCGAATATTATAATATTCCTCAGTTAGTTGGCCATTTAGCAAAGGGCAAAGTGCTCTTCTATCGCTCTAATATGCCTTTGAGATCGGCTATTAGATTACCCTCCTTGTCCTTGCAGTATGTGCAACGCGATGTAGATTGCGTCATAACGCCGCGGTAGAACTATCACGACTGGTGCGGTCCTCTTACTCTGTACAGTTCTAGTATATGGACGACATTTCTTTCTTTCAGGCCACATGACCACAGACAAAATTAAAATTTTTTCAGGAATATCCCTGTTTACACTATCGGCCGTCTTCTCGGAATGAACATACGTGGGGGCCGCTTATTTAACATGGAGAGTGGGATATAGATGACCTTTGATTCATTGCAGCAATTATTTTCGATACTACAGCAAGCACACAGATGCATTTTTAATTTCCACACTCAATCAGGTAACCCCATAATCCAATTCTCAAGAAATTATTCTTTTCTAATACTACGCTGTATACTCTTTTCCTATTCTTATTACTATTGGGTATTGGGATTCTAGCTCTTCTTCAGAGGTGTAAAGGAAAGATAGCCCAACATTGAAGCAAATGTTCGCAAGATTGTTGAGAATTCGCAGGATTTTTTTTTTAAATTCCTAGAATTGTTGATATTCAGAAGAAAGAAGAAAATTGCTCTCTTATGTGTATCAGATTTAAAGACTCAACTCCATGGATCAATTTAAAGAAAATAGGAAAAAGCTGCTTCCTTTATAGCTTTCACAATGAAACTTCATTTTATATGGCATCAAAAATTTACCGCTATTTGGCTGTATGTATATTAGCTGTGCCAGCAATTAACAAGATAGCACATATGTATCTTATCTTAAAAATGTTAAATAACGACCGTTTATACTTGCTCGCCCTATAGAATGCCCTCCTGTTTACGCAAGGATATATTTTTACTAATTACAGTGATAAGAGTTCAACAGAATACAATATCCTGTATACCTTTTTTGGTTTATCATTTTAAGCAGGAAGCACTGTGCACGGCAATGTGCTGTTCGCAAATTTAATGTCAGTAATTAATGCCTTTTCTGCCACCCTATTGTTTGAGGGATTTATGTATAATTAATTAGGAAACATAACGAGGAGATTATCCGCGTACAACATATGCACACTCGTGTTTCCAAAAGGGTAAAACTTGCAATGAAAATATTATAAGGAACAAGTAAAACTGGGAAGAAATCGAATTTACTCGAATTTAGGTGCGATATAGCCTTTATCATGAAATTAATTACTCTGCTATCTGTTTTAAATGTTTGTAGATCAACTCAACCGTACATGTAAATACAGCAGTATACGGCAACTATATATCACATATACAGCATGGTATCATGTGTACCTACTTGTTATCTAAATGATCAGTGCGGTGAGAAAAATTCGTGCATTTTTGGACGCGCCGGGAATCGAATCCGGTGTCCTCCGAGTGGGAACCATTGATTATAATCACTGCACTATCTACACTGACAAACTCTGTCAAATGCCTTTGAAAAAGGATACAACCAGTAGAACGTTGTCCACGGAAACAATACGGACGGTCATTGAGTAGTTCTTGTGATTCAAGATATTTCATAAGCGAATGGTTAATCAGGGTTTGCATGAACTTAGAAAGAAGAGACGATAGTGCTATGGGTCGGTACGAAGAGACACATGACGGTTTGACTTTTTTTGGTACAAGCTGAACAAATGCTTGTTTCCAACTAATTTGAAAGAGTCCATAAGAATAGTATAGATAATTAGTAAAGCCCGATTTTATTGAAATTTTGCACGGTGACAATACTATCTATCAAAATTTTAGTGTTCGGGGGGCTCCCATACAAATTTTTTCCCCCGGCATCAGATCATTTTATACTATAATGGCTGTGTTCTGTGTGCGCTATGAGCACTGCTGCTTGCTTTACGATTGCGGTTGTTTTGTTGTTTGGTTGCAGTGCTTCGTATGTGTTTTTGTTTTTCAGCATATTTATATTGGAATTCAGTATACTTTTGGTTATTAGAGAATTTACATGAAAAATTATTTGAATTTTTATGGGTTGTTTTTTATTTGCAATGGTAGATTAGGTTAGGTTAAGTTAAGGTGGCTGTCAGTGAAACCGACCGAATTATACCAGTAATGGTCCATTGTGATACCATACGGATCAGGAAAAATTCCTTCCACCTACTCGATGAACCAATTAGAGCTTGTTATGAAGCTTAGGAGGCTACCAATGTCGATGTTGATGAGATCATTAGTTTCGTTGTAGAAGAAAGCTCCTATACAGAGTTTACGTTTTTGAGAGAGTACAGAGAAGTTGGACGATGGTTACCTCCTCCTCATCCATACAGCTTCTGCAGAAGTCATTCGAGAAGACTTCAAGTCTTGCTGCCTGCCTGCCTATGAGACAGTGTCCAGTGATGACACCTACAATAGCACCGATGTGCGATCTTTTTTTGGAAATAATACTCTTGGAGCGTTTTGGATCCAGCTTGGAAGCTTGGGCCAGATCTGCTTTGTCGCTATGCAAGTTGTACCGTTGGACAACCTACAGTTAGTTTTTACATTAGCATCCCGCTTTGACAAGAGTTTACATGTAGCGATTTGTATGCCTATGGAACCATGTTCAGGTAAGAAGGGTAGAGTAGTTCCTTGCTTGGCGAGTTTGTCAGCCATACAGTTTTACGGAAAGTCTCTGTGCTCGGCACCCAACACAGCAACACAGATAGATATTGAACTGCTCCGCCATCTTTACGACAAATGATCGCCAGTTAAGGGCTAAAATTGAATTTGTCTCCACTTATTCCAGGGATTTTAGTGCAGCTTGACTATCCGAGAATACACTGATATCCTTAGCGAATATGACGTTTCTCTTCAGCCAAGACAAGGCTTTACTGATTGCCACAATTTCAGCCTGAAAAACACTACAGTGATTTGGAAGACGGAATAAAGGCTAAGATTTAGCTTTTTTGAAAAAACACCTCCGCCGACTTTGTCATCAGTTTTTGACCCGTCTGTGTAAAAATGTGAATTTGATCATCTTCCAAGTAAGCGTCTTCGTCCCAGGATGATCTAGTGGAGAAGGTGACCTAGAAGTTTTTGTTGAAATGGAGTTGCGAATGGTGTAGTCTATGTTGTCTGGGATCCTGACTAAATTCAGGATAGAGATGTGACCGATTTCATTTCAAGTCCACTGGGAGATAGCATTAAGGCGAATAGCCGAACTAGCAGGTATTTGCCTGCTGTAAATGTCGAGTGGTGTAAGGTCGAACAGAATATCCAATGCGGTGGAGGGGTTTGTACGAAGTACTCCTCTCATACATAGACTAGCTGATCTTGGGACTCAAGGTCAAGGTTTACTTTCTTATTTAAAGCAGTCACCATACATTCACACCCTATAGAAGAGTAGGTCTTACTACCGCTTTATGTAGCCAATCGGTTATATGGGGTAGAAGGCCCCATCTGCTGCCAATGGCTTTTTTGCATGAGAAGAGTGCCACTGTGGCTTTACGAACTCTTCTTGTATGTTAGGTTTCCAACTCAGCTTTCTGTCCAAAATAAGATCCAAATACTTAGCTCTATCAGAGAATGTTAAGCTTATACCTTTTATAGAAGGAGGGTTAATGGAATGGAACTTTATATTACCTGGTGAATAGGACAAGCTCAGTTTTGTGAGGATTTACGCCTTAACCACAGCGATCTACCCAGCAAGTAAGCTCGTTGAGAGTATTTTGCAGAAGTTCCTTTAACTTATTTGAGTATTTTCCTGAGACAGCAATAGCAACGTCATCCGAATAAGCGATTACTCTGCAGCCCTCACTTCTTAGGCGTACCAGCAACTCATCCACTTTGTGGGGTTCATCTGCAGACAGATCTTCTGGCAGGACGACACGCCCAGCTTTGAATTAATAACCCTAATTGTGAGCAGAAGATTAATCATTCCATCAAGCGAGTCGTCCACCCTCAAAGTCGACAGCGCATCCGTAACTGCAGATGTGTTGACATTGTTAAAAGCGCCTTCAATGTCTAGGAATACCACCATTGTGTACTCCTTGGGGTGAAGGGAATGTTCAATAGGATGTACCAGTGTGTGCAGAGCTGTTTCTACAGACTTGCCCTTACAATACGCATGCTAATCTGTAGACAGGAGTCTTTTGTGAATGCGTGTGCGTATGTAGATACCGAGCAGTCTTTCCAGTGCATTTAACAGGAATGATGAAAGACTGATTGGTCTGAGATCCATTGGACTAACATGCGAGCATTTGTCGGCTTTGGGTATGAAAACCACGTTTACTTCTCTCCATAAAACAGAAATATTGCCCAGATCGGGACAACTCTTTAGGATTGTTTCCAGCAAAGGAAGGATAATATCCGAAGTCCTTTACAGCTCGGCTGGAATATGCCATCAGGTCCTGCAGATTTGTAAGGTTTGAAGCTTTGTAGCGCCAAAAGCAGTTTGTCCTAATTTATCAGATCTTTGGAGATAGTTGTACGAGTTTCTGCCCTATCAAGGCCGACATTACTTATCGTATGGGAGCTTCCCGTTAAGTGGGTATGTAAAAGCAGATTGAGCGATTCTTCGCTTGAAGTAATTCACGAGCCATCTGCCTTTTTCAGACAGATCGAGTTCGGCATTATTGGATTGGTTGCAAGAATTTTTCTACGCCTAGACGCTTCAGAAGATTCTTCTATTTTATCACAGAAGAGTGTCCAAGTAGAGCGCTTGGCTGTCCTTAATTCTCTTTTATAAAGTTTTAAAGATGCTTTGTAAGCATCCCAGTCAGCTTCTAATCTAGTAGCCTTGGCTATTTTAAATAGCTTCCTACAGCTGCTCCTGAAATGCCCTAACTCCGAGGTCCACCGATGTGGTCTTTTCTTGTCCCTTAGAGAGAGGGCAGGGAGCAGAAAAAGCTTTATTAAGAGCACAGGTGAGTAACTTGACCTTGTTGTCAAGTGTATTTGCAATGGTAATTTTGTATTTAAATAAATAAATATCTTTTAATTTTTGATGGAAACATTTGAATTTGAACTATAAGGTTCCATAATTTCTTCTTTGCAATTGTAATTTTTTTATTCCTTCCAACTTTTTCTAGTCAGAAAATCAACAGCAAAGCTAGACTGAAGTACAGTTTAGAAGTGCAGTAGTCGGTTGAAGATGATGCCGTCTCCTTTAGTAACAACTGCAGTACATATTGCAGTGTCCGATTCTCAGAGATGGACCAAAATGCACGCCGCAACGTATTTAATAAATAGTTCGGGAGGTAATAAGTAGTGTAGGATTGTGTTAACAGCATCGGTGCAACAGAACTGCCAGTTAAATAGTTGTTGATCTCTATATACTAATAAGCTTGCTGGTATAGTAGTTTTTGTTAACCGCCTGCCACCCTACTAGAGCTTCATAGGTGAGAATAGGGCGTACAACCACTGTGTACAGCCATAGTGCCATCCTCGGTTGCAGTCCCCATTTTGTTGCTAGAATATAGAGCAATAAATGCTTTGCCTTAGCCATATATTCTATACATAGAATAAGTCAAGACTCTTTAAACCTCGAAAACATTGAATTACCAAAAAAAACTGTTTTGTCATGACACCAAATGTCAAGGGCGTGATAATAGGGGTTGACTGTAAAAACTTTCAGCTGCCCATATCATAAATTGTCAAGCCTAAAAAAATCAACTACAATGCATCAGGTAAAGTGAAGTTTTCACTTATGTCTATATCCACTTCCATATTACTCATACGTCCCCAGACACAAAAAAGCCATTCCCTCGAGACAACAATTCGTTTCAGTACGAATGAACGCTTATCTATGTAAACTTCGAATGAAACAAATATGTAATGGAAAAATTGTATTTCGAAGGAAAAACGCAGTCCCAAAATATGCCATAATTAAGTTCGGTTTCGATACGTGCCACAGAGTGTAACATACAAAGCACTAATGTTGTTTGCCTAATGACTAAATCGATACACCCACATCGAGCCAGACATCCAGCGCCAAGAGCTCCAACTGTGCAGAGTGCACCACAGGCAAATGGAGGCAACAACTGACCGGGATAGTACCTTCTAAAGTAGCAGTCGGTTGCCGCTGCCATCCATATCGTCTGGCAGATGAATCGGGTTATTTTTAATTAGAGACAGGATACACCCAGCAGCAGGATGTATTATTCAGGAAAAAGGAAAATGTCTCCTGGGTAAACCATGCGAGAGTAATGCGATTTTAATTTATGAGACTCGCTATATGTACAGCTAGCTAACGCGCCACAGATATCTTTTTAGTCCATGGAACAATATGGGTAATTTTTTGTTTTCCATTAGACTAACGATTAAGTGGTTAAGTGAACTGTGTTGTGTGTATGTCAGTGTTAGGGTGTGTAGGCATCTGAAGATTTCCTTATTAACGATGAGACGATGCGAGAGTATACTCTTGTGATGTGGTGGATGCTATTCCCGAATGTCAAAGCAGAAGAAAGTTATTGATGATGCTGACCGCAGCAGTGTATTTTGCTGTGTGGAGCTGGTATAATGGACAGTCGGACTAAAGGATGCACCAAGGTTTCATTAAAGTTGTGAGGGCTTATCTAACCGTTTCCAATATTAGTGTCGATTCTATAGTTTTAGGGGTCCGCTGATGTGAAAATGTATGGAAAGAAACCTTTAGGGGATTCGTCTGTAAGGGGCTCCATGGAAGGGTGTTTGTCAAAGTGTTAGAGGTGGTGTTCAAACGTGTGGTTGGTCGCCGAGGTGTGGTGTTCAGAGAAGGTCATTGGTCGAATGGGGAAATATAGTTTTTCGCAGTGTGGTGGAGATATTAGTGTTGAATCAATATTGTTACGAAAATGTAAATAGAAATCTTTTCTCGCACTGTACTAAAAAACATTGTGTACAATTAGGCTCAGTAATATTGTATATAACTTGTATCTAACAACGTGTGGAACTTGTATATAAAATTGTACAGAGAAATATTACACCAGTATGTTCTGGAATTTCTAGGTGGTTTTCAAAGAATAGAACCTTCTCGAAATTATTGATTAGGTATAAATACAGCAGTTTTATCGCGGTAAGTTATTGGATTTGTACCACAGTATTTGCAAGTAGGTATATAATATATGTATTATTGTGAATTTAAGTTTTCTTTGTATGGTTAATAAGTAATCACCAGTGTAAATTTGTGAATTCTTTCTATTTGTGAATTTGTAAATTGATTTCGCTATATTCGCGTCACCGATACATTTTATCGCGCGGTTTTGTATTCTATCTAGCTGATGGAAAGTAGTTTTAGGCGCACCAGACCAGATATGGCAATTGTACTCAAGTTTAAGGCAAATAAAAACCTTGTATATAGTAGCCAGATCACAGGGAGTAAAATATTTCTTGCACCGGGCTAGAAAACCTAAACATTTCGCAGCATTTTTGGCGACGGTAAATATGTGGTCATTCCCACGAAGCTTGTCGTTAACGTCCATAACGAGAATTGCGATATTTTCAGTTTCCTCCATGCAAGTGCCATTCATGGATAATGGCAAGGGATTTAGAATTCGCTTAGACGACAGGAGACAACATCGGGTTTTGAAAGCGTTAAATTCTACTCGATTAATTTCTTCCCATTTTATTATGCTGTCTAGGTCAGAATTGAACGTGCTTAACATACAAAGAGTTCCACATGGGAATTGGATGGACGTTCCTCAAACTTATATGAGAAGCTGAGAGTGCTGTCGTCAGCAAAAGAGTGAATTGGATTAGATGTCACAGATAAGAGAATATTAATAAAAATGAGAAAGAGTGTCGGCGACAAAACATAGCCCTGGAGAACGCGAGCATTTAAGTGATGTACTTTAGAGTATTGAGTGGTCCAAAAGATAGCTTCTAATTCAATGAAGCAGTTTATCATCGACTCCATTAGCACGCATTTTGGACAAAAGAGCTTGATGCCAAACTCTGTCAGATGCCTTAGAAATATCGAGTGCAACAGCTTTGCTTTCTTCAAATTGATACAAAGACCGGTTCCACTGTTCGGTGAGATATACCATCAAATAACCAGTAGAACGTTGCCCACGAAATCCATACTGCCGGTCATTAACGATTTCGTTGATTTCAAGATATTTCTTGAGTTGAAAATTGACCTTGGAAAGAATGGATGTAAGTGCTATGGGTCAGTACGAAGATGGAGACGATGGCTCGCCTTTTTTGGGAATGGGCTGGATAAAGGTTTTTTTCCAACTTCACGGGAAGAGTCCAAAAGATGGAAAAGCTTACGCTATGGTAATGCCAGCTTATAAGAACAACTCTTCAGAACTATTGGGAAAAGCGGATTTGTGAGTGTTGAGGTCGTTTAAAACTCTGGCAACTGCACGAGTACGAATGAATATCTGTCACATAGAGTGTTCAATACTCTGAGGTGCAGGAGGCAGCAATGCACAATCTTGAAGCGAGGAGCTAGCTGCGAAACGCACAGCAAACAGATAGGCCTTGTCTATAGACCTGACAACTGGAATGTCATTATAAATGAGCGTTGGAATAGACGACGAGGCTATATTTTTGGTTCTTTTCACGAATGACCAACCTTTGGGACAATGTAGTATTTTTTGCCTCAATTTTTGGTCAAAGGCGAATTTGACTCACCGAAGATGGGCATTGCAATAATTTCTGATCCGTTTAAAATTTATTCGGTTTTCCTCGATATTGTAAAACCGAAAGGTTACCTCTCTAATCCTAGAAGCCTCTTTATAGCTCGAGTCATACCATCCATCTTCCTCTGGTTTAACAAACCTCTTTCTGGAAGGGATAAAGTCTCTCATACCATTAAGGATGATGTTTGTGATTGCATCAGCGGTGGCATCCACATTGCTATCGCCAAACAATTGCGACCAATTTGAAACGGAATTAATAATTGATTTAATGCAAAAAAACAGCTGGTTCTCCAGAGAAGAAGAAGGCATTTCTTTTGTGTTAAGGAATAAAAGATAATTTTACAAAGTACTTACCTTAAATTTCAAATTGAAGGTTTCTTTTTAAACTACCCTTAGTTGACTTTCTCACGTATAATACACCTGAACGCTTAGTGGTTAATTATATAATAAGTTTATTTTTTTTTATTAAATAGACAAGTTGTATAAATTGTTTATTTGTACATATTTATTAAAAGTGCAATGGGATTTTAAATTTTGTGCTTTATTTTTTTTTTGGTTATAGTTTTATTTTCGGTTTGAGTTTGAGTTTGAGTTTTTTGTTTTGGTTTTATTCTAAGTTTCTACAGATCACTTTCTTGAGCATTTATTCGTGTATAAGTTTAACAACAGTTGTCTATGTTCACTTGTGTGTTTTTGTGCGTTAACAACAACAACAAAACACCAACAATGGGAGAAAATTCCTTAAATAACACTACACAACTTGTGTTAGCAAAGGAAAAGGATTCCTTTGTTACTATCTTCTTTCACTTCACTTCACTTGACACAGAGGAAAAAATCTAATATTCTATGTCCCTAATGCAACAAGATAACAGCTCTCGTAGTGTAAAAAATTGTAGATAGTTTCAAATATTTATTTATTCCAAGTTATAATACAAGTATTTATTCTACGTTGAAATACTAATAATATTGATTCAATGTATAATTGTGGTAAGTAAATAGAGATATCTAAATTAGTTCACAGTATAGTTGACAAATTTTAATTGCGGCGGGTTATCAGATACTCGGATGGATGCGCCTTGACGTTTGCCGATGATAATGATAATGAAATCGAAAGATGCACGATAAAGTTCACATACACACACATATATATAAAAATGTGTGTAAAATGTTTATATAGATATATATCTATATATGTATATGTCGAATAGTGTATAATGTAAATGCCTCTTAAAAGTTATGGCTTTGTATTATTTATAAATTTTTTTTATTAAAGTCTTTTAAGCTTAAAGTTTACACACAACCTCGATAGCAAACTGTTGCTGCTTCTTGTACGACAACTTGTAGATTATTTGTCGAAACGTTAAGAAAAAATTCACGCAGATACAAATCGTGCGGTGGATAGCAGTGGGAGAGATTTACGCACAAAGACGACGACCGCGCGAAACCCATGTAGAAATGTGCCGTTTGTATCTATGTATGTGATGTACACCATTCTATATATCACTGAAGTCCGGGGAAATTGTTAAAAATTTAAGCTCCTATTTACAGGCAGGATATGACAGGACTTTTATTTTGCTGTACAAGGGTCGGCGATGTATATTTTTAGATAGTCATCTTCCATTTTTTATTTTCTCTCAGTTACAGCGATAAAGATCTTTATCTACTCTCAACAAAAAATAGCACGAAGCCGAGAATCCCGAACTTTCTCTTTAGTATGCCATTTTTTTTTTAATTACTTAATTTTTTAGCTATTTGTTCTATATCGTAGTTAAGTTCTAGGACGACGACGACAACAACAATTCAATGAACAGCAAGCGCGTACATCAAAATGACAAAATCAACACATACAAACAGAACTGAAATGCACAATTTATATTATAGTTGCGCGCTTTTGCTACACGTTGCGCTATATAGGGACACATACGTTCTTAACTACACGACAACAATCCAGGCACTGGCGACTGCTAGCTGGCTCAGAAACTGGCAGACCTATTCGTTCGTTCTTTACTACAAGTGGATTATTTGTCGGGAATAGAAGGAAAAAAGTAAAAACTGTTGCTCCACATCGTTATGGGATGAGGATATACAGCAGGAGTAAGCAGGAGCAGCGAGAGCAACAGCACAGGCAGCACAACAGCAACAGCTTGAAAAAGGCTCGTTATAACAAAGCATCCTGATTCCTGAGCGCGCACAACCTGTAAGGGAGAGACCACTACTATTGCTTTGCAAGTATAGTGATGACGATTATTTACTCACCCTATCCATCCTTTGGGGTGGAATCTATGTGTTGTTCGTCGTATCTATGCACTTGTTGTTTTACGCTTGGAGGAGCTTTAAACGTGAGAGCTTTTACTCCAATAATAACGTGTAGTAAGTTGAGTGCAAAGGTGTGTGTGTGTATCTGGCTGTGTGTGTGTGTGTGATTTATTGGTTGAGCGATAGACCATGCTTAGATTTGTTTATGGTTAACATTTCCAAATAAACAGGATGTTTTGTTTCGAAAGGTAAGGACACTTAGGAAAAGTTACCGAAAAAAAAATCGAAATTTGTAGATGAGTGTTGAAACATATATTACACCCACGAAAAATACATCTATTTATATGAAACTAGCTGATTTAGGAAGCTTCGCTACGCGCACACATTAATACCCAGGTGTTCCAAAATATGACGGGTTCATATGTTTCGGATGCATAATTCTGGATAATTTATGAAAGCGTGCACGCTCTAGTGTACGAAAAAACGGACCTCTAGTTTGTATTATTTAATTTAATGTCAATTACCCTGTAAATCTCTTGAAGCGTGCGGTAATTAAAAAAAAAACACCACACCACTATCTTACCAACACTATTCATATCAGCGGCACAAATATCAAAATCGAGCCCGCTTCCAAAAGAAACCCCAGGCCCTGCCAAGACCATCCAATTTCCTTGAAGCGTGCGTTAATTTAAAAAAATACCACACAACACTACACCCCGTCAACCCACCTCTTTCTTACAAACGCCATTCATTTCAACGATCCCGAAAACTATGGAGTCAACAACAAATATCCATATCAAGCCCGCCACCAAAAAAACCCCAAGGCCCCCCAAATCCCTGAAGCGTGCGCTAATAAGAAAAAAACTCCCTAACATCACACTACCACCTATGTCTTACCAACGCTATTCATTAAAATCTGAAAACTTTACATTCGACACTAATATCAATATTGACCCCCTCCTCAAAAAAAACATTACGACCCTCTCAAGACCCCCTCAAGACCCACCGAATCCCTTAAAGCGTACGCTAATTGTAAACAAGCAAATGTAAAACAACTTCGCTGTTCGTACATACATCGAAACACGCTATTTATATACGCGGAATATAAAAAATGCTATTTTCGACTTAGATACTCACAAAATTTCAACTCACTAGGTCGTGTGGAAGATGGTTAAAAAAGGACCTCAAAGGAGTCGAAAGAAAATTTTTTAACCCATCACACGCGCCACGCACGAAACGTGACACGCGTCATACGTGAATTATAAAAAATGATTTTGTACTTAGATACCCACAAAATTTTAACTCTCTTAGTCGTGTGGAAGGTAGTTAAAAAGGACATCAAAGAAGTCGAAATAAAATGTCACGCTACACGCGACACGCATCATACTCGGAATACAAAAAGTGATATTTTGGACTTAGACACTCACAAAATGTCTAGGAAGTTGGTTAAAAAGAACGTCAAAGTGATCCAAAACACAGTCAAGTTAAATAAAAGTTTTTTTTAAAAAAAGCAACACACCCCGTCGACCCACCATAGCTTGTATAGTTTGATATGCAGCCGCTGCGGACAGCGCAGAACGTATGCTGTAATATTTGCTTCACGAAGAGGACTGTCAAATGTCAAAACTCAATTTTGATTTGACGTACATCCACTTCCCCTTCAGGAGAAATGTCAAAAATGAGTTGCCATTTTCGTTAATAGCTAGCTGCACGGAAAATGCACACCATTCACGCTAGTGTCAAAAACTCGAAGTCGCAGCATCTGCTCACACGGTAGGCCACTTCCTGAGCACATGCCCGGCTCTTGCAGGCAGAAGGAAAAAACATTTAGGCTACAACATAATGAAAAATCTATCGAAGATCGAAAACTATAAATTGACATCCTGAGATTTATAAAACACTAATAATATATCTTAATCTAAAATGGAACACAAATGGAAGGGACCTACAACCTAATGCCGTATCCGAACGGCAAATTGAGAAGCTTTCCGTGACAAGTTATTACTCTCGGACGTTTGTCAGACATTCGCAAAAGGTGGTACATAGTGAAAAATACTTTTGATGTTACTGGGATTCGAACCACGAACCTCCTACTCAGAAACCATGCACTTATCCAATGAGCCACGGTGCCCACTTGCTTCAGATGTGATTCTGAATCGGTATCGCTCCACACTGCAATGGATTTTCATGTGCGTTATACGGGTATGCACTGACCCCCGAAACCAATTTCTTGGTATATTTTATCGCGGCTAAATGAATAAATACCGCATAAGAAAAAAACACAACCAATAAAAATTAAAATTGTTCATGTAAATTCTCTAATAGGAAATACATGTGTTTAAAATTTAAAGGAAATCGGGCTATTTTTAAAAAAAATTATATGAGCACACCTCAGGCCTCAGGGTCCGTTCACTACAAAAATGATGCAAAAAGTTTTGTCCATCGGAGATACACATGTATTTAAAACGTGAAGAAAATCGAGCTCATTTTTTAAAAATTTACATGGGCACCCTTCGGACCTCAAGCCCCAAATGTTTATAAAAAGTGTTGTCTTCGGAAATATACATGTGTGCAAAATATCAATAAAATCGGGCCTTGCGAAGTGTGTTAAATTTTGATCGCAAGATTCCACGACAGACAGATAAACAGCAGACGTGCCACGGGCACAGCAGGCAAACAGAAAATAAAGAAACACGTACGTCACAGATAACGCAACTACCGTCTTTTAATTTGTGACACACTGAAAAACGAACCTTGGGTTACTGACGAACGTCACCCGAGCAAGCATGTTACAAGATCAACAAGAATAAAACATGACCAAGTACTACTACTGATCCTTGTGGGACTTCTATTGGGATATTAAAACTGTCTGCAATAATTATAAATAATTCGATCCGGTTTAAGTGCAACTGTAAACAAAATGTCGGTCATTCAACATCCTGTGTCAATAATTGTGCCTTATCATGCTGTACTTGTAAGAAAAAAAAACGACTACATCACGTTTTTATAACCCATCCGTCTTTATGCAGATTGACTGCTCCTAGATGCAAGCTTGTCAGAAAAAATCCCCCACCCACACGCATAACCATCTTATTAGCCGTTAACCCGCAGTCATTGGGCTATTGTGGTTAATTTGCCAACTGTGAACTGTGACTATGATTCCCATTCTCACCCTCCCTCGATTCTTTCATTCGTTTGTTCATTGATTGCTTTTGTGTGGCTTTTTTGTCTGTCTTCGTTGCTATTTGCTACAAAAACCCAACCCTTAATTGATTTTTCGGAAAATGACAGTAATACCTGGGATTTGTGCATTGAAACTGCTCTTTTTTTGTGGATTGTGTTCGCCGCTGTCACCCCGTTATAATTAACTTGGAGAGCATGTTGGAATTTTCCTGTCCATCAACGCGACGTTATGCCAGGTGACATAGTGTGTGGGGGGGTTGGTGGGAGCCATTCAATATATCTCGTTCGTTCTCTTTGTGTTCCTCATTCTATTGGATTAGCTGGACAACTCCAACTAGTGGCCATGATGAGTGCCAGCCACCAAAATATACAAGCCATAATCTTCGCACGATAACTGAGTTAATTTGCTTGTTGAATGCGAACTGCCGGGAGTGTGCGTTTGTGGATATGTGCGTCTATTATTCACTTTGTTGTCGGTCGCTACAAAAGCATGAGGCATATTAGTAAAATTGGCAAGGCACAAGGACGCCAATTTGGGGTTTAACTAAAGTGTGTCGTTCCGTGACCATAGAAAGGCCGCCTCTCTATGCCCCACCACTTGTTGTTGGTTTATTTGGTTCGTGCTTAATAATAATTTACAAGTTTGCCCAGTGTGCGTCTTTACAAACACAGCGAAATGAAATGGTGGGATGGAATGATGTGTGGCTGCAATTGCAGGATGTAGGGTTGAACATGGACAGAGTGTGTGTGTAGTGTTTTTTGGCAGTAACCACGTTTGGTTTACGACAGCTTAAGCTTTAATTAGTTTTATGAACTCATTGTTAAGAAGTGTGCACGTAGCCCGTTACACGAATAAGCGGGACCCTAGTTTGTATTAATTAATTTAATGTCAATTACCTATGAAATTTCTTAAAGCGTGCGCTAATTAACATAAAAAACACCATACAATTGTACCAGCGCTATTCATCTAATCATCATCATATTTCGTTTTCTCTCAAACGAGAATGCTTTTTGCTAAGCACCCAAGTATCCGTTCCCTATCTTAGTACTCGTATGACAATTGTCTTATACACCAGCAGCTTAGATGGTATGGTTAAAGTTCTGGATTTAAAGAGTCTTGACAGACTAAAGTAGGCTTTGTTGGCTTTGAGGAACCGTGCGTATATTTCTGGTTCCATGCTCTTATAGGCAGCTACAGTTGACCCCAGTTAGTTAAAGGATTGCACTA
The DNA here is from genome assembly GCA_947095585.1 of Nephrocerus scutellatus. Lineage (NCBI taxonomy): Eukaryota > Metazoa > Arthropoda > Insecta > Diptera > Pipunculidae > Nephrocerus > Nephrocerus scutellatus. The sequence goes on from OX352761.1 coordinate 118,819,064, forward strand.
CTTCAAATTCGCGCTCCACTATTTTAATTAAGGGACCAATGTTGGATCTTCTATTCGCAGACGTGGCCGCCATGTACCTACTCCGTTGTGCTCTCATTTATGTGCTGCCCCAGATTTCATGCCGCCCACTCGATGTGAATGAAAGATTCCTATACTAGAGAGTACTTTGGTTTTCACCAACAGTGTCAATATCGTTTTTATGTATAGGACAAAGGATTTCTCTTCGCCAGTCTTCTGGCATCGCATCTATCTCCCATACTTGCACTATTAGTTCATGAATTGCTTGGTGTATCGCTGGGATACCATTTGATACGATTTATAGCTCTGCTAACTTGGTCAATGCTTGGTGGCGGCAGCATAGTGTGGTCTTTGGTCATTGGTGGAGCGTCCAATTCCTCAGTTAGCTGGCCATTTAAAGTGTTCATCCCATCGCTCTAAGATTCCATTGAGATCGGTGATCAGATTGCACTCTTTGTCTTTGCAGTATGTGCAATGCGGTGTATATTGCGTCAAATCGCGGGCTCTTTGGTAGAACTTCCGCGGCTGGTGCGGTCTTCGCTCTCTGTACTGTTCTAGTTCATGGACAAGAACCTTTTCCCAAGCTGCTTTCTTTCGCCGTTGAACTGTTTTTTCATATCTTCTGAGGTCTATATTTTTCTTCGCGTGTCCGTGTTCTATGATATTGTTGCATTGCTCGGTACGCAACATTCTTACGTTCAGTCGCTAGCTTACATTCGTCATAGTTCTGAACTCTACGATTAATGCCTAAGATGGTGTCAGCAGTACTAATGACAGTATTCTTAAGGCGTGTCCATTTCTCTTCTACGTCAGACATCTCAGCCCCAGGACGTACTCTCCCTGCATTTAGGGCGAGTCCTAGGACTTGACCGTAGTGATTTCTGGTCTCTTCATTGCGAAGGACAGCCGTGTTGACTCGAATCTGATTCGCGGATGAATTCTTTCGTGATGATGCAATCCACGCTCGGAGCACCATACCAACAAGATAGTGGTCCGAATCAACGTTCGCACCTCGGTACGTTCGTACCGTCATCAGGTTTGGGTTGTGGCGGCGGTCTATCAACGCGTGGTCTATCTGGTTGCGAGCGGCTCCATCAGGAGATTGTGGATATTTTTACGCGCAAACCTTGTACTCGCAACGACCAAATTATTGCTTGCTGCCATCTCTATGACTCGTTGTCCATTGTCATTAGTGTTCTCGTGTAAGCTATAGGTGCCAATGTACTGCCTGAATACTGGCTCCCTACCTATTTTAGCATTCATACTGAGGCATAGAGTTCCCGTTCGGCTGATTCAAAGAATTCTTCTTTTTTATCATCTGGGGAATCCTCTGTAGGTGCTATGACAGCTGTAATATATGTCATATTCTGATTTTGGTAAGACACCATTCCCCCGTCTACCGCAACTCCTGAATTGTTGTTATGTCAGCATTATATTTGGACAGGGTATCGGCTAGCTGCTGTGCAGCTCAACCTCTATGCAGTGAGCGTACGTTCCATGAGAAAATTCTTAAATCGTTTAGCCGTTTTCGTTGCCGTGGTCGTCTTCGTTCATCGCAGTGTATCCGAGACTGATTTGGGGTTCCGTAATATAGTTTTTTTACGGGCGAGGTTATTGGCCTCACGCCAACCTTACATTGAAGGGACCAGTCCTGTATTGGAGGAAAATTACCAACGACCACCACGTAGAGGTTTACCAACGCACTTCCAACAGTCAGAGATAGTTGCGGCTCTGAATTCTGTCTATTAGATGCAATGTGGCCTACCAAGACAATACAGTTGTATTCAAGTTTTGGGCGAATATTTGCCTTGTAAATAGTAGCCAGAACTTTGTTGTTCAAGTTCCACTTGCGAAGAAGAGGGGCGTGCAGAAAGCGTGTAATCATATGAAAAGCTAAGAGTGCTTTTGTCAGCGGAAGAATGGATTGGATTAGAAGTGGCGGATAGGAGATCTTTAATCAAAATCAGAAAAACTGTCGAAGACAACACAGAGCCTTGAGGAACACCGGCGTTTTTGCGGTGAACAATGTCTCTGTTAAAACTATTTTACCACTGATGGTATTTCATCACACTTTTGGAACCACTTTGTGAATGGGTGCTAATTAGTTTATAGAAGATTGTTTTTGGGTCAATTGTCGACTTTTTGGTGTGAACATTTAAAGTTAAAAACGCGACATCCGACGTCGCGGTAAAATGCCGCAAAATCTGAAGGTTCTTCATTAAGTATAACATCGTATGCCCTAAAAAAAAAATTGGCTGCGCTATGATATGCTGCAATGCTAAGCTAAATATGGAGTTATTATAAAAGGCTTTAAATTGAAGACGCTACCACATTCTCTTAATCAGCTTATACTTTAGAGCTATTTCTTTGGCGTTCTTGGGAAATATTATCTGAGATTTTGGTAGCTGCTGTTGATTGTTGTTCTGTTGTTGCTCTAAGCATTCAGCTTTATTTCGATTTATTCCGTTACATCCAGATGATGACACTAGTCAATAGCTACATACTTCATAAGAATGATTCAGAAATGCCGACATGCAATCATACAGGCAAATCGTTGCATATCTTTGGGCTCAGTAGTATGATTGGGAGCTTGAATATAAGATCATTTGGAGAGCTTTATATAAAATTATATTATTACCTTCGTGTACATATGTGTTATATATGTACCTTTGTGTACCTTCGTGTACTATTTATGTTGTTGAACTTTTATGTACTTGTACTCGTATATGGTGAATTTTATATAGAAATTCTGATATTTGCTAGATGGTTCTCTAGAATATAACCTTCGCGAAACTGTTGATATGCTACTTGGAAGTATATAACTTCGAAGTAGATAGAAGTATCGCCTAAGTGAATATTAGTGTTTCTTGTGAATAATAAGTAATCACCAGCGTTATTTTTAAACTTTTTCTTTTATGTTAATTAAAGTTGTGATTTGTGAGTTCAAGAACTTGTATTCTGTTTTTATTTGCAAAGTCGATTACGAACTTTAGAAAGCCTAAATTTCGTACCAATATTGTCCCTCTATATTGGTTGAGAGAAGACCTCCAAACAGTACAAATACTCCAAGAGAATTTTTCCTATTATACACTCGATACAGACTTGAATAATTTCCTGAAAAGAATAAAAGCTTTTAATTAATTAAATTAAAATCGTCCTTTGAAGCAAGAGGAGGAAAAAAACAAACAACATCTATTTTCGTCCAAAAGATATTCCGTAAATCAGTAAATTTAGAAACTCTAAAAACTTCCTTTTACCGAACTGAGAATAAATAAAAAAAATAGGTCTATGCTAATTAGATAGCTTAAGCTGCTTCTTAAAGATGACATAGAACAAAAGATTCTCGTACGACTCATGGCTGACGCTTGTGGAGGTCACAATAAGAACTCAATAATTGAATCATAATTACAAGTAGGGCCCTATGCAATTGCGCAAAATATTGTTATGAAAATAAAAATAGAATTTGTTTATCGGACTGTAATAACTGTATATAAAAAACCTTGCATTAAATTGTAATAGGACTGACGGACGGACAAGAGCATTTAGAATTAAGCAATTTTGTACTAAAAATCATGGCATACAATCAGGCTGAGTAGTATGTACTTGTGTAGTTATTTTTAGAATTTTTTCTATAGATGACTCATATGTACTTGCGAGTATAGTGAGTTGTAAATAAGGAACTGGCCAGGCTGAGTATTACGAGTATGTACTTGTGTAGTTATTTTTAGAATTTTTACTATAGATGACTCATATGTACTTACGAGCATAGTGAGTTGTAAATAAGGAACTGACCAGGCAGTATTGGTCAAAAAGCACGCAAAGATATTTCCAGAGTAGTTACCATAATCACTAGCCATTGGCCGGTATGCAGGGACGCAGTCAAACTGGGAATCTCGCATCATATATTATGCAGAAATTGCAGGGATGTTAATGAGAAAGAAGCTCTCATTCACCATCTCTGCAAATGCAAACCACACAAATCGGGAACAATTTTCTTTTCGTCCTGAGGGAGCTTTCGGGGTGCCAGATCACCGATCTGAACTCGTAACAGAATTCTACAGGTTGTTTATAAGGTTATAACCATTTCCAGATACCTATTACGTCATAGGGTCTTCCGAGGTGTGTGCTTGCAAAGCGGCGCACTCTAGCGCGGACCACCACTCCACATACCTATCTACCATTGGTCAAATCATTGAGGTCATTGTAAAATAATGCTCCCAGATGAAGCTTACGTTTTTAAGAGAGGGGCGGGCACGTACAGGGAGATGAAGAATGGTCTCCTCCTCCTCGACGTCCATGCAGCTTCTTCAGAAGTCATTTTAGAATACGCCATGTCTTGCTTTCTATTGTTGTCTATGAGAAAGTGGCCAGCAATAACACCTATTATAGAACCAATCTGCGATCTTTTTTGAGAGATCAAACACTGGGAGCGTTTTGGATCCAGGTTGCGCCACATCTGTTTACTCGCTTGACAATTTGTTCAGTTTGACAACCTACGGTTAGTTTCAGCTTCAACATGAGTTTGCATCTAGCGATTGGTATACCTAAGGAACCATTTTCAGGTAAGATAGGCAGCCTAGTTCCATGTTTAACGCGTTCATCAACCCTACATTTCCTTTGAATATCTCTTTGAATATAGCCATACAAGAACTTAACTGGAATCCTCAAGAAACCTGAAAAAAATGATAACTTGGAAAACGACGGTCATAGAAGAGGCTTAGGAAGATTGCAAAACATGACAAAAAGTAGAAGCCCTAACACAAAATAGAGACCGATGGAAATCTTTTGTAAATGCCCTATGCTCTCCCGTGGACTACAGGTTAAGGTAATGATGGAAAGGAGATGTCTGTAAGATTGTGTCTCATGGATGACATGCGGATAGTATTGATGCGGAATACAGGGCTTCCATACTCGTGTCGTACAGCTTAAGAAGGAATCTCTAAACTTAATGGAACGTCCGCAAATGGGCTTTACCCCCCTAGATGTGCATTTTACGCTGATGGTAGAAGCGATAACACAGAAACAACCAAGCAATTTTCCGGTGTTCGAGCGAATTAATTGAGTGCGATGTTTATGCGAAATTGCACAGCCTTGGCCACGACAACACCACACGTATTCTACCTTACACAAATTTTCAATCTTTCACTTCAAACATTGGACATACCTGACCATTGAAAGGTGGTTAGAATTATTCCCCTACTCTAGCCCGGTAAACAGGCAGACCAAGGATCCTCGTATCGTCAAATTTCTCTCCTGTCCCAGCGAATATACTCGAAGCTATACTACTTCCTCAGCTTCATTCCAAACTCCAGTTAGCCGAACACCAACACGGCTTCCGCAAGCAGCGCAGCACAACCACAGCCCTTTCGGAGATCTCAACACTCATCTCGCAAGGCCAAAACCAACAGCGTCCCTGTGACCGCACTATCCTTGTTGCATTGGACCTATCTAAGGCATTCGAAACCGTTGACCCCGTTGACCTATGAATCTTACTCCAAGACATCCTAGAGTCACAGCTCTCCAACACCACAAAACGATGGCTTGCCAACTACCTTAATGGCAGGAAATCTTACGTCGAATTCCGGAACAACAAATCGCCATACAGGAAAGTTAAACAAGTTGTGCCACAAGGAGGGGTCCTAACACCGACCCTCTTCAACCACTAGATGGCAAAACTCCCCACACCACCTCTCGGAGTCAAATTGATATCGTACGCCGATACGCGTATTGCCTCGGGCGGTCGCCCCCCTCCTATACATCAAAGCGGTGAAAACCTCCCCAGACAAACCAATACTGGCACAACTGAGATCAGGATAGAGCTCTTATCTGAATAGCTACATACACCGTTTACGTGACAGCATTATCGATCAATGCCCGGATTGTGGTGCGTCACCACATTACACCGCTCATCTATTCAGCTGCCCGTCTCATCCGACGTTATTATCCCTATGGACACAGCCTATCGAAGCATCCCGCAAACCGCATGGCCTAGACTGTTCCGACAGCTACACAAACATTACAACCCAACGTTTCGACTAATACGAATTAATAGTTGCTACAACAACTGCGATGTTTATGCCACCAATAAGTTTCGGTTCCGTATTCTATCAAGCAGATGCAAGGTAGTTTGGATTGCGTTCGTGGGTGCAACTGAATTTTTTACTACACGGTGCGCTAAAAAAAAGAATATAAAACGTATCTTCCAAGTAAAACCTCCAAAATTGTAATTGTACCGTTATATAGAAGGAATATTTTTTATTTCGAACATAGATTGCTGGTATAAACAAATTATATGATTTGATACTTAGTGCCAATAGTGTGTCCGTTTCAATATCAAACAAAAATACTAAATAACTACGTCCGTCCGATGACATGGAATCGGAAAGAAAATCAAATAGACACAGAAAAATAGCACAAACACTGAGCTCCATCAACTGAAACAGAAATATTTATAAAGACATGAAAAAGAAGTTAAGAGGTTTGCGATTACAAAGTTCTCTGCTCATTTTGCTGTGTACTGTTTGAGGTGGAATCCTCATTAATGCAAGTCCATTGATTCTCGTTGTTTTCCTTCCAGAGCGAGACCTTATTGTCGCCGCCTGTAACAGCCAGAATATTGCCGGTCAACGACCAGCTGACACTCCAGACGACATCATCGAATGTATGAAGAATAGTGGATGACCATGTTGTCAGATCAGTGCTGGTCCAAATGATTACATGACGATCCTGCGACGCTGACGCAATTTGTGAACGTGGCAATCCAATTGATGGTGCCCAGGCAACATCTCGCACCCAATCAGAATGTGCTTCCAGCCGATTCTCTTCAACCCAGCGATCGTTTTCTTCACGCCAAATTTTCACACAATTATCACACCCACCGCTGGTGAGACGTTTTATGCCAGGTGTTCTTATGGTACGCTGATCGAAACATGGTTCCGGTACAGTCGACGGACACCAGGAAACAGCATTACATCCGATAGTGTGAGCATTGGAAATTTTCTTGCAATCCCATACGCCATATTCAATGTTGCAAGTAAGAATCGAAATCGAACCATCCGAACTGCCACAAGCCAAAATCATTCCGTACTCAGCTGGAGCCCAGGCAACCGAATTGACCGACGAGTCGTGATTGTTATACTCATAACTACAGGTGGAGTGAAAAAAAAGATTTAATATCAAATATTCATGCATTTTATTTCATGACTCACTGTTTGCTCCACTCGTTGGCGTTACCCTCTTTCCATATTATCACCTTGCGGTCGTACGAGCATGAAGCCAAAACATTTCCATATTTTGGATGTGCCCATGCGATTTGCCAGACGGGACCCTGATGACCCTTGAGGTCAGCGAGGAGAACTTGCGTACCGCTCCTTACATCGAAAATTTTCACTGTACTATCCGAGGAGCATGTTGCCAAACGAAGGCCATAATAATCGAGTTCTGCACCATGGATCATATCCTCGTGGCCAGTATCAACGGTGCTAATTAAACTGACCATTTTTTTATCGACGTTTTTTACTAAGATTATGAAAACTAATAAATTTAATTCCGTTGATGAATTTTTGCAAGAAATTTAACAGAACGCTACGCAGGCGGCTCGATGACAAGTAACGATAACGATGACATTTCTTTGGTTTTGACGTGGATCCAACACATTAGTGCCAACTGTCAAAACAGAAAAGCTCAAATTTTGAGAACGAGAACGAGACTCATATTTGTATGGATTTACAGCGTTGCAACTAAAAAATAAATTTAAAAACTTTATTTTATAAAAAAAAATTAAATTTTTATTTAAGGCTGTTTCCGAAACGAGAACTTACTTCAGATTAAATGACTTATTTGCCGACATCTTAAATAAGTCGGAAAAATCGTCCGTATTGATCCATATACTTTGACAACCAATCAAAATAAAAATTATGTCTCTCGCATATCTCGTCCGTATTGATATTGATCCATATACTTTGACAACCAAATCAAAATAAAAATTATGTCTCTCTCGCATATCTTTGTAATTTTTAAAACCAAAATAGATTTTTTGCAAGACAGAGATATAAAATAAGTTACCTCGCGAGGAGCATAAGATACACCGAGGACGTTCTGCGTTCGATGTGTTTTAATCTAAATATTTGTACTTGTTTTAAATCATTTATCCAATCTTTGAAAAATAATAAACTTATATTTTGTAACATAAATTGTGTTTGAAAACCTTTTAATTCATAATATTACAATTACAAATCATAATAAGGTTCAAGTGATGTAAATAATTACTTAACACTTGTAAGTACTTGAGGTTGAAGTCTGACGGATTCGGTGTAATCCGAAAAATGCGTCAACAAATATGGATTATGTTGCAACACACTCAGTGTATCTTCTCTTTTATTTGAATAAGTTAGGTTCCACTATTAAGTTTTTGTTTCGGAAACAGCCTAAGTCAACAAATTAAGTCAAAAATTAGTTAGGGTTTTTTTTTTTCAAAAACCGTGATATTAAAATTAAAAACCTAAACAAAAAATGATATAAATCACAAAGTAAATGTCACTGGTATTCAAGAAGTGTTTTAATAAAAAAAATAATCAGTGTTAATATTATTTTGAAACAACAGGTAGTTTGTTAGTACTTATAATAATAATTAGCGATTTAATAAAAATTTAATAAAAAAATGTATATAGTAAAAATACATTTTATATTTAAAACGTTTAAAACGCGTATTTTGCGTAGTAGTTTGCTTTTATCTGAAACATTTGGATTACTTTTTTTGCGATTTGTTGTATTTTTTGTGAATGGGAAGTTAGTTTAAAATCAGTTCAAATCAAAATTCCACTCGCACAGACAGACATAATCGAAAGCATGCTAATAAAAAGGTGTTAAATACAAATTTTAATTTTTTCTTTAAGTTTGACTTAATTCCAATATATTTTTGAGCCAGCACTAAACAAAACTTAAAAAATTAAAACAAACTGGCAACGCTGTGTATGGTTCATGTGCTGGCTACGAAATGAATAAAAATTTTGATTTTATATCAGCTGATGGATTAAATTGCCGCCAAATACTGTGTGTTGGTTTATTTTGTTTGCAAAACTGGAATTTTAATACACAGCAATGCAATTTTATTGTTAAGCATTATTACAAATAAATATTTAAATAAAATAACCAAATTTGTGTCTTAAGATGGAGCAAGGAAAGAAGAAAGTCATACAAAACACTGGAAAGTTTATCTCCGAGAATCGAACAGAAGGGTGAGTCCGAAGACATTTTTCTGGGAAGCCTTTTCCATTTTAAATTTAATCCATTTCAGTGATGATTTCTTCAACGAAGCTGGCTATCGACAATCCCGGGAAAATGATAAAATCGACTCGAAATATGGCTTTGATCGGATCAAGGATAGCATCGAGCGAACTGGGTACCTCATCAATATGCACTCGGTGGGTATGATGGTTGAAATAATTTTTAAAATTTAATATCCATTCCTCCATTCAATCATTGCCAGACTGAAGTACTCGACGAAGATCGTCGCCTCGTCTCAGCGCTGGATATGTTCTTCATTCAGATGGACGGCAGCCGCTTTAAATGCACCGTAGCCTATCAACCGTATTTGCTGATTCGTCCAGAAGAGAAACACGCCCTCGAGGTGGCTCGTTTTCTTGGCCGCAAATACACTGGTCAGATCGCTTCAATTGAACATTTGAACAAGGAAGACTTGGATCTGCCCAATCACCTGTCGGGTATAACGAATCATTACCTTAAGTTATCATTTCTCAATCAGACGGCAATGACAAAAGTCCGACGTGAACTAAATGCGGCCGTTCGCAAAAACACCGAACGTCACAAGTCCAACACATTCTACATTCAAATGTTGAGCTCTTCGCTGGCTGCCACGTCTGCTGGCGATAGTTCTGCAGCGGACCGAAAAAATCTCGATTTTATGGATTGGATTCTGGACATTCGGGAACATGATGTACCATATCATGTGCGTGTCTCTATTGATTTAAAGATCTTCTGTGGTTTGTGGTACAACATACGCTGTCGTGGCGGTGGTCTCGAAATGCCAGTGATCACTGCACGGCCAGATATTTTGGATCGACCCGAGCCGGTAATACTGGCCTACGATATTGAGACGACAAAATTGCCATTGAAATTTCCCGATGCACAATCCGATCAGATTATGATGATATCCTACATGATCGATGGTCAGGGTTATCTGATCACTAATCGCGAGATCATCTCCGCCGATGTAAATGACTTTGAGTACACACCAAAGCCGGAGTTCGAGGGCAACTTTATCGTATACAATGAGGCCAACGAAATGGGTCTCATTCAGAAATTCTTCGATCACATCATGGAAGTGAGGCCGCATATATTTGTCACCTACAATGGTGATTTCTTCGATTGGCCATTTGTCGAGACGCGTGCAGCAGTCTACGATTTGGATATGAAACAGGAGATCGGTTTCTCTAAGTCACGCGATGGAGTGTACCTTTGTCGGCCGGCAATTCACATGGACTGTTTGTGTTGGGTGAAACGTGATTCTTATCTGCCTGTAGGTTCACAGGGTCTGAAAGCGGTGGCAAAGGCGAAACTGCGTTACGATCCGGTTGAATTGGATCCCGAAGAAATGTGCAAGATGGCTGTAGAACAGCCACAGGTGCTCTCCAACTACTCGGTGTCTGATGCAGTGGCAACATATTATCTCTACATGAAGTATGTGCACCCGTTTATCTTTGCTCTGAACACCATTATTCCAATGGAACCGGATGAGATTCTACGCAAGGGTTCCGGCACGCTTTGTGAGACATTGCTTATGGTGGAAGCCTACCACGCAAATATTGTCTACCCCAATAAACAGCAAAGTGAACTGAATAAACTCTCCGTCGAAGGACATGTGCTCGATTCGGAAACATATGTCGGTGGTCACGTGGAGGCCCTCGAATCGGGCGTCTTTCGCGCTGATATTCCATGTCGCTTCCGTCTGGACCCAACGATGGTTACCACACTAATTGAGGATATCGACAAAGTGCTTCGTCATGCCATCGAAGTGGAGGAAAATGTTCCGCTGGACACGGTGACCAATCTGGAGGATGTCACCAACGAAATCAAACAAGCGCTTCAGGGTTTGCACGATATTCCCAATCGACTGGAACAGCCGGTCATATATCACTTGGATGTCGGTGCTATGTACCCAAATATTATCCTAACGAATCGCCTCCAGCCATCGGCAATGGTAAGCGAAACAGATTGTGCTGCATGCGACTTTAATAAACCAGGCGTCCAGTGTAAGCGCACTATGAACTGGCTGTGGCGTGGCGAGATGCTTCCCGCATCGCGCAATGAATTCCAACGAATTCAACAGCAACTTGAAACGGAGAAATTCCCCCCTCTGTTCCCCGGTGGAGCACATCGTGCTTTTCATGAGCTCTCCAAAGAGGATCAGGCGGCCTACGAGAAGAAACGTTTATCCGACTACTGCCGCAAGGCGTACAAAAAGACCAAAGTCACAAAACTGGAGAATCGCAGTTCGACAATTTGCCAGAAGGAGAACAGCTTCTATGTGGACACTGTACGTGCATTCCGTGACCGCCGTTACGAGTACAAGGGCCTGACGAAGGTAGCCAAAGCTTCTGTGACTGCTGCTGTCGCCAGTGGAGATGCCGCCGAAATAAAAGCTGCCAAAGGACGTGAGGTTCTTTACGATTCGTTGCAGTTGGCGCACAAATGCATTCTGAATTCCTTCTACGGTTATGTGATGCGACGTGGTGCTCGTTGGCATTCCATGCCGATGGCCGGTATCGTCTGCCTAACTGGTTCGAACATCATCACAAAGGCACGTGAAATCATCGAACGTGTAGGGCGGCCACTCGAATTGGACACTGATGGTATCTGGTGTATCTTGCCAGCATCCTTCCCGCAAGAGTTCACAGTTCAGTCAACACACGCGAAAAAGAAAAAGATCAACATTTCATACCCGAATGCTGTGCTGAACGCAATGGTCAAGGATCACTTCACCAATGATCAGTATCACGAGCTGATAGAAGGCGTCGGCCAAGACGGACAACCGCCCACATACACAGTGCGTGATGAGAATTCAATTTTCTTCGAAGTGGACGGCCCCTATCTGGCGATGGTATTGCCCGCCGCCAAGGAGGAGGGCAAAAAACTTAAAAAACGTTATGCTGTCTTCAATTTCGATGGATCGCTGGCGGAACTTAAAGGATTCGAGGTAAAACGTCGCGGAGAATTGCAACTGATTAAGAATTTCCAGAGTTCAGTGTTTGAGTCGTTTTTGTCCGGCAGCACCCTGGAGGAGTGCTATGCAAGTGTTGCCAAAGTGGCCGACTACTGGCTGGACGTGCTCTACAGTCGTGGCAACAACTTGCCAGATTCTGAGCTCTTCGAATTGATCTCAGAGAACAAGTCAATGTCCAAGAAACTCGAGGATTATGGCGCACAAAAGAGTACTTCGATTTCGACGGCAAAACGATTGGCCGAGTTCCTCGGCGAACAGATGGTCAAAGATGCTGGTCTCGCTTGCAAGTATATCATTTCGCGTAAACCCGAGGGAGCTCCAGTTACAGAGCGTGCATTGCCACTGGCTATTTTTCAATCGGAGCCAAGTGTGCGACGTCACTATCTGAGACGTTGGCTCAAAGACTCAACCATGGGCGATGCTGATATCCGCGATGTACTCGACTGGAATTACTACATAGAACGATTGGGTGGTGCGATCCAGAAAATCATAACAATTCCGGCTGCTCTGCAGGGTCTGACGAACCCTGTACCACGAGTTCAGCATCCCGATTGGTTGCACAAAAAAATCCTCGACAAGAATGATGTCCTGAAGCAGCGACGCATCAGCGAAATGTTCACATCGAGGCCAAAACCGAGTATCTCCGAGGAACCGAAGCAGATAACCGATATGGAAGATATCGGTAGATCCGGTGCTGCTGCTGCTGCTGGAGGATTGCCCACAGTTACCAAACGAAAACGAGTACCATCAGATTCTGGAACAGCAACCGAAAACAATGACAATCCAGCGACAAGCTGGCGTCAGGCACTCGGAGCACCACCACCAATTGGCAAGACCCGTGCTGAAATTATCGAATGGGTTCGCTTCCAAAAACGAAAATGGCAATGGCAATTGGAGAGGCGTCAGCGCTATAAACAGGCCAACAAGCGACCGCGCAATAACTCGCCGGCGACAGACAATCAGCACTTGCAGCCGCCGATTTCGTCACGTGGAACCACTGCTACCGGTACTCTGGGTGGTTTTCTGAGACGTGCTAAGCGCACTCTGCTTGATCAAGTGTGGCAGATTCTGCAAATCCTTGCAGTCGATGATTTCGGTCATTTCACTGTCTGGGCAATGGTTGGCGATGAGCTGCACAGGATTAAGCTGAATGTTCCACGCATTTTCTATGTGAACCAACGCAGTCAAGCACCACCTGAGGAGGGACAAGTCTGGAAGAAAGTTAACCGAGTGCTGCCACGATCGCGACCAGTTTTCAATCTCTATCGCTACAGTGTGCCCGAGCGCGTGTTCAAGGACAATCGCCTTGGCATGTTGGCTGATCTGGCCACGCCCGACATTGAAGGCATATACGAGCTACAAATATCGCTAGAGTTTCGTGCTCTGATGGATATGGGATGCTTGTGTGCAGTTCAAAAGGACGAAGCACGTCGTCTAACCGCACTCGCCACCAAAGACATTGAGAGTTTCTCCATTGAACAGCTGGAAATGCGTTCGCAATCGCATCTCAGCTACCTGCACGGAAGTACTCAAAAACTGCGCAAAATCTTCCTGTATCATCACAATATTCCCACAGCAAAGAAGGAAATTTGGGGCCTCTTCCTCCTGTCCAGCAAGAAAGCGATCATTATCGCTGTGGATACGGTGCGCACAAATCAGATGCCCAATATGAAAACGCTGTACACAGCCGAGCGATTGGCTCTAATCAAGAATCTCGAGAGCGAGTCTGATGCTGGGAAAATACCTCCGGACGATGTTACCTTTGAGGTGCAAATTGAGGTGGACGTGAAACAGGTGTACCGCCACATTCAGCGGGCGTTGTCCACGTACAAGGAAGAGAAACGTGGACCCACAATGCTGTGCTTGCAGACAGCTATAGAAGCGCGAAAGTTAAGCGCCGCAATGCCGATTCTCTTGGATTTCCCCCAAGCTCAGATACACATTGCCGACGATGCCTCCCTGCTGTCAGGTCTGGATTGGCAGCGACAGGGTTCTCGAGCGATGATACGCCATTTTCTCAATTTGAACAATGTCGTCGAATTGATGCTCGACCAGTGTCGCTACTTTCATGTGCCAATTGGGAACATGCCTCCGGACACGGTGCTATTCGGAGCGGATCTCTTCTTTGCACGTCTACTGCAAAAAACAAACTTTGTGCTGTGGTGGTCATCGACGACGCGTCCCGATTTGGGTGGCCGTGAAGCAGACGACAGTCGTCTGCTCGCCGAATTCGAAGACAGCATCAGTGTGGTGCAAAACCGTCCGGGATTCTATCCGGACGTTTGTGTGGAGCTTGCCTTAGACAGTCTGGCAGTTAGTGCCCTTTTGCAGTCGAGCAAAATTCAAGAAATCGAAGGTGCCAGTTCAGCGATTACATTCGATGTCATGCCACAGGCATCGCTCGAGGAGATGATTGGCACTGTGCCGGCTGCAACGCTGCCAAGCTACGATGAGACGGCCCTCTGCAGTGCCGCCTTCCGAGTGATGCGCTCCATGGTGAATGGTTGGTTGCGCGAAGTCTCCATCAATCAGAACATTTTCTCCGATTTTCAAATTGTCCACTTCTATCGCTGGGTACGTTCAAGTGGTGCATTGCTTTACGATCCAGCGTTGCGTCGATCGCTTAACAATCTCATGCGAAAGATGTTTTTGCGTATTGTGGCGGAGTTCAAGCGTCTTGGAGCTACAATCATTTACGCCGACTTTAATCGAATTATTTTGTGTTCGGGCAAGAAAACGGTCATCGATGCCCTCGGCTATGTTGATTACATTGTCCAGAGTTTGCGCAACAAGGAGCTCTTCCACAGTATTCAGTTGTCATTTGAGCAGTGCTGGGAATTTATGCTATGGCTGGATAGCACCAACTACTCTGGAATTCGTGGAAAACTACCTAAGGAAGCTGAAGAAATTAGCACCTCAATTGCAGCCGCCGCCGCCTCCACCGCGGCGTCGAATAATCACGACGATGATGACGACGACGATGTTGAAGAGGTTGCACGTGATGCTGACGACACTGAAGCCATCAACAATGAAGACAATGAAATATCACTCGAGCTAAATTGGACCATTGCGGAGCACCTGCCAGAGGAGAATGGATGCCGCGAGAAATTCGAAATGCTAATCACACTTTTCATGCAGTCACTGGCTGAGAAAAAATCCACCGAACAAGCGATTAAGTATATTTCGCATTATGCATTCGACTTCATAATGAAGTTACACAAAAACTATGGCAAGGGGAAGGCCAGCCCAGGCTTGGAACTTATTCGCACACTTGTGAAAGTGCTTAGTGTGGACAAGACACTTGCGGAAGATACAAACGACCTACGAAGGAACATGCTTCGACTGGTTGGTATTGGGGAGTTTAGCGACATGGCCGAGTGGAAGGACCCCTGCGACAGTTACTCCATTAATGAGGTTATTTGCAAGGCATGCAATCACTGCCGTGACTTGGATCTGTGCAGAGATAAGCATCGCGCCATGAAGGACGGAACGTAAGTAGTAACAACAATCTAACCAAATATCTAATTTAATTTTCTTGAATTTATTACTCAGACCCGTTTGGCTGTGCGCCCAGTGTTTCGTTGCATACGACAACGAAGAAATTGAAATGCGTATTATCGATGTTGTCCAGCGGAAAGTGATGTCATTTGTGCTTCAAGATTTACGCTGCATTCGGTGCAGTGAAATCAAACGAGAAAACCTCTCAGAGTTCTGTACATGTGCAGGAGATTTTGAACCACTCATTGCCGGCAGCGATATTGACAGCCTGCTGAGAACATTTCTTAAAGTAGCCGACTACCACAAGATGCAGCTGCTTCAGGAAACTGTTTCTCAAATTATTCGTACCAAGTGAATTATTAAAAATGATGATGATCTTAGTTATACGAATTTTTGTTTATTTATATATTATTATTATTGTAATATTTAGTTAGCACTTGTGATAGGATCCACCTTGACTTCTTCGAATTTGAAATCGGGGAATTTGGTCATATCGACTTTGCCATCACCACCGTACTGCTTGGCCACACGCTCCAACTCGTTTTTTATTTCGCGTTCAATTTCAGGATTTGGATCCACTAATTTACCACCTCTGAGAAATGAATAGAAGCATAAAAAAATTTAATTGAAACAAAAGTTTAAAATTGCAGAGGAAACATACGCGCTCTTGCTCTTGTATTCACGGACTTTGTCCAAAAACAATTGCTGGACTGGATCGGAGGATTTGCTGAGAACTGGGGCAAGGATACCAATGTTTCGACGGGCTTCGGCACGAAGCACACGCACTCCGGACAGTATAGATTTGGATAACATCTGAAATTCAAAGAAACTCAGTCAATTAATTTAACCTGAAAGGTTATGTAACAAGAAGGTTGATTGCTTCTTCTTGGAAAATTGTTATATTTCCCAAAACAGCCATGAAGACTTTATTTTTAATTTAATAGAAAATATTTCTTAATTCTTAAGAATTACATGGACTCACTTTGTTTTTTCTTATTTCTGAAAAATATCGGAAGAATCCTGAATCAAAGCTACTGCTGGAATAAAAACGTTCAGGTGTCAGATCTTAACTGAGATACGTCCAATTCGACACGAAGTGTCAAACTCAACTGTGGATATGTTCAATTAATTGCTATATTGCTTTCAGCAAAAAAATAAAAATTACAACAACAAACACATTGGATAGACCAGAAATGGTTTTTTGGTTAAGAAATATTTAACCAAATTTTTATTTATACTTCTCACCACCAGAGTCGACTTTTAAAAATTATATATGGATAAGTAGGCAAACACATGAAACAAAAAATTGACCAAAATTTGATTAGTTTTTGCTGTTGCTTTGATCAGCCGTTAACCACAAAAAATACCTAACTCATTTTGTTGAAAGCAATATAGCAAATGACTGCCTGAAGTGAACCATGCAATAGTCGCTTCTGCCAACAAAAAAGAAAGGCAGAAATATCGTTAGCTGTAATTTATTTTTAATCCAATAATACAATAATAAATACAACAAAAAAACCCAGTAAAATCGGAGATTTAATGTCATCTGATACAGAGCATAGGGTTAACATTTTTACCGATAGGTATCGCATTTATACTTTTCCAATAGTCAATTATGCCATATATATATATATTTATTTGCCGAGGAATAAGAAATTACAACAACAATTGTACTATCTATATCCTTCTTGGAATAAGAAAACCTGCTGTTTTGCTAGTTTTGGCTGGTTTTGACATTCGAATTCGGATTCAGATTCCAAATAAAATACTGCTTATGTGTCTTTATATATTGTTATTGCGTGAATAATCTTAGGTTGATGGTCAAATACAGTCGTATTCATTAAATTTGTGTAATTATTACTATTATTTAATTTTATTGGTAAATTTAATTCAAAATCAATACACAATTTATTTTTTAACTATTTTCCTAATAAAAAAAATTAATTATTTAATTTTTTGGTAAATTTAATTTAAAATTATATTTCAATACACCTTAACTAACCTAACCTAACCTTAGAATTCAATTCCTGCTTTAGTTTTTTTTGCTTTTTGCTTTATTTTTTCAAACATTCTTAACCGAAAGTATAACTTTTCTATATCGTTTACTCATCAATATGGCGATTTCGATTTTCGTATTCGATAAAACGAAATTTCGTAAAGAATCTGGCATTTTGACAGATTGTTATCGAGTTTGAAGTTAGTAAATGTAACGATACATTTAATACATTTTATCTACTCTCTTAATAATTCTGGTTCGTTATGAGATTAATTAGCACCATGAGACTGGTAAGGATATATAATCCTATAAAACTCGCCTTAGCTAGCTTACCACAGTTGTTTGAGTAGCTACTAATAATGATAACGCCGCAAATGTTGTAAGTAATGTACAAACAATTTTAGCTTTTGGTGGGTCTAAACGGTGTCTTGAGGGTGGGGGTTGGCGGGTCCCAGGTTCTGATATTCATTTATCCCAGTCGTCAAGTTCAACGTCGCCAACGCCGAGTAATCAGCTAGTTAAAGAATAAATTTGGTAACATTTTCTATTTTGTCAAAATGATTTGGTTGTCATTTGTATATTTTGAAATAAGCTTGAATTAATTTTATATTGTTTATTCCTTATCTATCAAAGGAGTGTGGGTTTTAAAATAAAAGTAAATATTGAAAAGTCAAAAGTATTAAGTTTTGCATTGCCCGAGCGCTAAATGCAGATGACAAGGAATATTTTTCCACAATTTGTAAATCGAATATTTTTAGCTAAATACTAAAACCCACGACTTGCGAACACTGTTTTTACTTTTGCCAATAGGCTTGGCTGGATTTGTGCTTGGGTCAAATTGTAAAAACTTAAAATCGCTTTCGCGTTCTTTATATCATCTAATCCCAACTAGTTTCTAGGCTAGGACTTGAAAAAGCATAATGGAAGACAGCTTTTGTTCAAATTATGTACCTACCTATTATAAATATTGAATGATTGCAATAAACATGAGATATGTAGGTATGTATCTATATAACTTATTATCCTTGAACCCAAAGTCCCTTCGTGATATCAAGGGTAATTACTGGAACTTGGATCTTCTAGTCACATCGCTTATATTTACAAAAATAGAAGCCACTTTATAGGTGTCTTCCTTCTCAATTACGGGTGTTACAAGTACTCGAGTTATAATTACAGATTAAGATAACATAGGCCCGTCGACGTAGTCAACGTCAAGTGTCTTTTATTGATACACTTGACCTATAATTACTTACGACGTCATTATACCTGTTAATTGCCCTTTAAAACGTACAACATTTGATCTGCATGTGGATAAGCATGTTTGTTGTACCTATTTAATGAACTGGATTTCAGTTTAAAATCATAATTTTGCTTAAACTTCATCTGCCACTTTCAATGCCAATGCTCATCAGAAGTCCATAGGTATGTATGTAAATACTTTTTTGTTGTTTCCCATTTTTCTCTGGAATTAGCCACCATATGTTGTGCGGCGTCGCGTCGTTCCTATCGTTAAAATCTCACACATGCCGGTTCATTCATAAAATCACGATTGCGTAAACATAAACACATGCTCACACATTTCGTTATATATAAACAACGGAGCAACTCAAGTTGTGTGTGTAGTTGAGTTGCATTGTTGTGTGTTGGCCGTGCGCTGGTTTTATGTTTAGCGAAAGCCACTAATATGCATTGCACTTGTTCCAACGTTCGTTGTTGCCAAAATTCAACCCCACGGTGGCATAGGAAGAGTATGTGTTATATTAGTTGTTTCTCTATATACCAACAACCAACTGTCAAGTTGAATGGGCGCTGAGAAGTTCGTGCACAAGAATCGAAAGAGAAACCGTCAAAATAAAAATAAGCCATCGAAACATTTAGGTACATAGGGAGCAAAAACTCAAATACTCATCGTCATCGGCTCAGCGATCAGCGCACCGATGCACCACCATGACAGTATCAGCTTTCTTGTGTTGTTTTTGTACGCAGTCATAAAAAACATATTTCTTGCACGTGTTGCTATTTTGCTGACCGGGAAGGGCGCTCTTGGTGCGTTGTTGCGATGCACGATTATGTCCACCTTATTTTTGCCTGAGTGCGAGCGTGTGAGACTATTGCCACTCCATATGTTCGTTGTTGATTGTCATGTGGTGTTGCCCGGAATAATACGATTGTCCCAACTCCCTGGATAGCGTAATTATGCATGCGAATGAGATTTTTTTAATGCTCTGTACTCTGTAGTGCTCATGTAAAATTTTATTCGTTTTTGTTTAATGAAGTACCCTATACAGACAGAAAAAAGGACAAGCCCTAACTATAAGTCCATTACCTAGTTGAACTAAAAGACGACACCAACAATGTTTTTTAATATTTTAGCTGTTGCGCATGCAATGCAGCTCTTACGTACAAATGTTGCCGTGCTAGTAGAAAATTAACATTCACATGTTGATCGATGCCTCATTTTTCAATTCTCTACATTAACTTCGCGTGCCCGTGTCGTGGAATCTTACGATCAATTTTTAACCCACTTCCCAAAGCCCGATTTCATTGAAACTTTGCATACTTGTGTATTTCCGGTGACAACACTTTATATTTAAATTTGGGACCCTGAAGCCCAAGGGGTGCCCATATAAATTTTTTAAACATTTACCCGATTTTCGTCGAATTGTATACACATGTGTCTCTCCGATGGACAAAACTTTTTGTCAAATTTTTAGAGTGAACAGGCCATAAAGCCCGAGGTATGCCCATATTATTTTTTTAAAAATTAGCCTCCCGATTATCTTCAAATTTAAAACGCATGTTTATCTCCGACGTACAAAACTTTTTGTACATTTTTTGAAGTGAATGTGCCTATCTAAATTTTGTAAAAATTAGCCTGATTTTCTTCAAACTTTAAACACATGTGCGTGTCCGATGGACAAAACTTTTTTTTAACATTTTTGGAGTGATAAGGCTCAGTGCCCATATAAATTTTTTTAAAATTAACTCAAATTTCTTCTCAAATTTTAAACACATGTGTATCTCCAAACTTTTTGTAAAATTTTCGGAATGATCGGGCCTTGAGTGTGTATCTCCGATTGAACAAATTTTTTTTAACAGTTTTAGAGTGATCGGGCACTGAGGCCCGAGGTGTGCCCATATATAGGAGTGGATGATGACAGTTGACAGGATTCGGCACATTTATAGACTAATTGACATGTAAATTTAAAAGAAACCGTTTTTCGCGAAGGATTTGAATTACGTCACAAAAATAGTTTAATTTGTCTTTGCGTAGTATAGTAGTACGGCCGATGAAATAGCAGTATAATAGTGATTGAAGTACTTTCAGCAACACTGGTTTCAACCATGTGAGTAGTCTTAAAAGAGTTGTTGAAGAACTACTTTGACGTTTAATAAATACTTTTCACCTAATCACGAGCAGGTGAGTTGTCTGCTAAAAGTGAAAAGAGCGAACGGATTCACTCACAGCGATAATTTGCTAGTACATGTTGTCATTGAAATGACACTAAAGAAAGAAAAAAAGGAACAAAATATCACACAACAATAAAATTTTACACCGCGTACGTATACGAACTCACATCTCACTTTCATGAGAGTACCCTCAATTTGCTACCAAAATCCGCCTTCATTCCAGATTTCGTGCGGAATAGATTTTAATATTAAACCGTGTTTCCATCGTCATAAGATAATAGTATTTTTATTTGCTAACTATTAAATTTTTGATAACTAGTAAAATGTATTATAAAAATAAACTCAGCTTCACGTTTCCATCGTCATAGTCATCATTATCATCAGATTTCTATCTATTTGGCCTCCCGCAAAAAAGCTATCCACCGGTCCCGATTTCGAGACGATGTCATCCAGATTGGCAGTCATCGTCATAGCATATACTATATGACGTTGGAAACGCGGTCATAATTCCTTTATCACTCATTTTACCTTGCCGGCACCTATTTGTGCACTTAAAGTTAAACCGATTAATTATATACGAACGGCAACACTTTATTTGAGTGTTTTTTATATCAAAAGTATTACTCGTTAATTTTTATGAGCACTTTGATCGTGTTATCACTGAGAGCTGTGATGAGAGACCTGCTCGTGTAGGTGTTTTCTTCATAATGTTGTTTGCCTCAGCCTGTTGCGTTGAAGCGTAGTGTTGCCGCATCAAAAAAATTTACTCAAACGTCCACTATATATATACTCATATCTCATATGCTATTGTATGTTGTATATAAATGTACACAAACTGTATATAAAAATATAACGATTTGAAGAGCCAAAAAAAGCAGCACCATATTCAATACTAAAATAAGTGCGTGAGTGTTGGTGTAGCTCAGTGACAGTGTGGCTTGGCCGTGCGAAACAGCAATGTTTTGAGAACAAAAATATATTTTCTGATGATTTGAATTTCTTCTCATCGGTCATCGCGTGAAAACTCCGAACCAAGATCTTGCTTTTTGTTTCTCGCTGCAGCATAGCACTAGCTCGCGTCGTTAGAATACACTGTGCGTTTTTTTTCTACGACAAACGCGTACACTGCGCTGAATGTTGTGCTTTTTGCTATCGGTGTGTCGCTGTTTTTTGGTGTGTGTTTGTGTGCGGTGACAACGCCGCCGACGCCGACGATCTGTTTCATTCAAATTTTCCTGCAGTCAGTTTCAAAAGTCCATAGTAAACAAACAAAAAATTCTTGTACTTTTTTCCTGCTTAACAATAATTGTGATTCTGATTTGGATTTTTAAATAAATTGTTGGCGGTTTATGTGTTTAAGGCTTAAATTATAATATCAAGCAGCAGTGCTACTGAGAATCATAATATAATGTGCTGTGCGGCGTCGTGAAGCCAACTACCAGATAAGAGACTCTCACTTTTTACGTTATCAGCATAAAACCCGGTCGCCGTCCCACATACGCGCGGTACGGCCACACTGAATCATAACCAACCAAATCAGTTGACATTGTCAGTTTCAGTTCGTTGGACGCGGGTTACTTAAAAACGATCAACGGTTTCTGTGCTACGTACGAGTATACGAGAAAGGATTTCGAAAACAATTACTGTGCTCCTAGTATTTGTTTTGTTTTTCTATTCAACGAGATTTTGAATTTTTTGTGATTTTAATTTTTCGGCAAAGCCGTGTGGTGTGGTGACTGTAAAAAGTGATCGTGCCAAGCACCTAACAAACATACTGCTGGAGATACTGCCTGCCTACGATCAGCTATCGGGCGGACGACTTTATAACTGCAATGTGTGTGCAATTAAAATAAAAATAGCTGTAAACATTTTTTTCCTACGCATCGATTTTAATATCTCAGAAAAAGAATACTATACTAGCCGTCGATCTCAGAATTCGTAGATACATAGAAAGATACATAGGCAGCGACTGACTACCTACGACGGCAAGTCGCTCGCCACAGGTACCAGTTTAAAACCGGGCTTTTGGGTCGATACTTTGATTCGGTCGTACTTAGTACGAAAGAGAGACTGAGAGAGAATAAAATTGTGAGCAAAGTGGTAAACATTGTAGGACGAGGACGAAGCCTGCAGCCGAACTCTAAAAGGTCCAAAATTAGCTCCTTTTTTTTTGAATAATAATTTTCAGATTTTGAGTCGATATTTCGCATGTGTTTCGGTTGGTGCCAGTGTCAGTGCCCATGTGCCGCTGTCTGATCTGATCTGATCTTCTGTTCTGCTCTGTGTATTGCCGCATCTTCTTTGTCGATGGCGATTGGAACTGACTTAAAGATTGAAGATCGAAGATGATGAACAGCATCTGTTGTTGTTGATGTGGAAAAAAAGTGAATTCTGTGCTGTGTTTCTTTTAAAAAAAGAAAAAAAAATAAAAACCATAAAAGAGAGAGGAAAAATACATAAAAAAATTAAAACAAAAAAAAAATTTGTTTGAGCAGAGAAATTTCGTTTGTGTGCGTGCGTGTGTGTGTCGTCTTTCTTTGTTTTTCGTCGTGCGTTGCTCATTTCTCGGATTATCTTGACAGCTCTTTTCTGGATAATTCAAACAGGCGAGATAACAAAACAACGATCGCTCCATAACCGGGATTACCTACCTAGGTCCTACCTACTATTCTGCAACACTCGTGTCGGTCGCGTTTTTGGATCTGTTACATTTAAGTCTCTTAAGTCAGTCCTTCAAGAGGCAGGCGAAAAGAATTGTTATACAATATTGGAATATTCGCATATCTTTTATCCTGGTAAGTCTTATTGTCCCTTAAAGTCTTGGGTGTAATATTAAAAACCTTTTTATAAAGTGCTTAATAAACTACGGAATATGCACAAATATTTGTTTTCCAATAAGACTGCGGCCCCACTGCAGATAAATTTAGTGGATCGTTTTTAAGACCCAAATTAATAGCCGTTACTGTAGCTAGATGCAATCCTTCTAGTGATGGTGGATGATCATTACAATCGTTATATAGTGTATAGTCGTTACTGCAGCTAGTGATGGTTGATTATCATTACAAGCATTCTTACACTTTCTATTTTTATCCATTCCATTAGAATGCATATAGCATGAGTTTAAGTTGTAAAGGGTGTTCTTTTTTAGAGGTATAGACTTTTAAAATGAAATCAAACCTTAAAATCATGGTGATGTCCATAGAAATGCCTTTATTGAAAAGATTGAATTAATGTTTGAATATAATTTCGGGCATATGTGCGCCTCGGCTGCCGCAATCTGGAAGTGCAATTTTCGATCAGCTGAGGCCGTATATCGGCAATAACGTTGCGAATATGGGCTTCCAAGTGGTCCAATGTCTCTGGTTTATCTGAGTAGATCAGTGACTTTACATGTCTACATAGAAAATAATACAGAGGGGTGAGATTACACGATCGATTGACAGGACCATTACGTGAAATTATGTGCTCACCAAATATTTCCTACAATAACCTGATTATGTCGCACCCTGTATCCTGTATGGCATGTTGCGCCGTTTTATTGAAACAAAAGCTGTTGCACATTAACGCCATTTAATTGGGGAACATGAAACTATAGCGCTCTCCATTGACTGTAACGTTCCGACTGTAATGTCGACCGTAAAATAGACGTTCGCGATCTGAACCACGATTTTCAAAATAAATTTGCACAATTTCCAAACGTTGTTTTTTTGTAAGTCTATTCCATGTATCATGTTGAAATGGCAAATCGTACTGAATATAAATCAGCTGTCAATTGTCAAAATGGTTGCCTAAAAAAACAGTGTTGACAAGCTAAAAAAATATCCTCTGAAAAAACACACACAATAGTATGCAATGCTTTTTCATTTTACTCCAAAGCTGAGTTAAAGCAGTAGTAACGAATATTAATTCTGGCATAAATTTTAAAACTTTCAATTTTAAAACTTTCAATCCTATCTCCTATCAATCATTATGGGAGGCATCCTTAAACTCTGAGCGCCTTTATCTATGCTTGGTTAACTTTTTTTAAATCTATTTATAAAACCTAAAGCCTATCCTAATAAACTCACAACTGACAGACAATGCAGTGTAACGAATAGAGCAATTGTCAATAAAAAATTCAAACAATGATTTAATTCACAACACTTGGGGTCTCTTATAAAGGATACCTAATACGAGATTAATAAAAGATACATTTTTTTAACGACATATATGGAACGGTCCTTCCACGAATATAGTGTCAAACATTTTGTTGTTGTAAGCCAAGCTGGATTAGCCAAAGCAATACAGCAATAATGTTTTTAGCCGGAGTGTGTTCACTTACTCTACATTGTTACAATATTGTTGTAGCTGTCATTGTACAATTAATGTATCGTTTACAACGAAATTGTTTCAAATGTACATAACAATAACGACAAAAATTAAACTTGAAAATAAACTTAATAAAATGCCTCATATTCAATTAATTAAGTACATACCTTTTTCACTATTAGCAAACATATGATCGTTGCTAATATCGTCTCTTCAAACGTTCGACGTTTCGATCTATTTTTTATAATTTTTCTCCGTGATATTCTAAGAATGACATTTGTAGTGGCAGTTTGAACAGGGTTGAGAATGACGTTTATAACAAAAAGGGAAAATTTTGTGTTGGCTTACTAACATCAAAAAGCACATGACAACAGCCTGGTTTAAGAATGGTTTAGAACTGTCGTTGTTAACAATATAGGGTAATTGAACACACTCCTGAGCAACCAAGAATCGGAATTTTATTATACATATATAAGGAAGGGAAACATCAAAAGATTGCCACATATTTATTGTAGTTGTTGTTAATAAATTAGTTTTTGACAGTTTATTCACTTTTAGATTTTTGTAGTAAAAGTTTAAATTCTGGTGCAGAGCGGTTTTTTGGCCGTCAAGTTGTTCGTTTCCCTAAAAAACCAATCTGCCGTAGAGCGAAAAAATATCTGTTTGTTTTTGGATATTTACCCCTCTTTTCACTTACTACAACAAAAACACACCTTTCGTGTTTAATTTGCCAAGAAAAAATCTGAGCACGAGCTAAAATTTATAAAAGGAAAAAAAAACGGCATTAGTAAAATTCGGATTAAGGGGAAATGAACTTAACTTCTATTTTTACTCTCTTCTACTAATTTTCAAGTTAAAGACCGCTTTTGTAGTAAAATTATTATGCATTTTTCCCATGCTCAAAAATGCTCAATGCTCAAATAACTCGTATAATTATAACAAACATTCAACTTATCGATTATTTATTTGGAAAAAGAAAAACAACAAAAGGTCAAGTTAAGAGTTTTGTTTCTATTAAAGCTCAATACACAGTACAAGAGCGAGACGCTTACAAATGTCAAAAAAATATTCAAACAAAGTAATCATATGATTCATTTGACACTTCACGTGTCGTCGTATGGTGGCGAGACAACATGACAGTGTATTTTCATGCTTTGTCAATTATTCACAGTTGACATTTGGCGTCTGAAATGCGTTGCATATCGTTGACAAAAAATTGTCTTCAATGTGAATAACCAACGAAAGTGAGAAAAGGCATTTCGTCGTCACGCGGCGTTGTGAATTGTCCTGTAGAGCCTTTGCCATTCTACAAATGACATCAATTTCGTGTTAATTATCAGGCTACTGGGGGATGATAGTTCCTCGTTTTGTTTGACAGACGTTTTGGATCTCTAACTAAAGGAGACAAGCGCAAGCTTATACCAAGTTGTCAGAGCCCCCCGTAGATGTTAATTGAACTTGGACCCAGTGATTTTGGTATTAGTTACATTGTTTTAATAAAATCACAGCCTCATCCCTTTTAATATTTTCTTAATTTAATTTTTAATGGTTCATGGTTACGGAACTAATTTATTCAAAACTAATTTACGGAACCCGTTTGTTGCAGTTGAACGAGTCACTACAGCTGATTTTGACACTTTATGAATAATTTTGATTAGTCGAACAAATTAAATTCGATAGCCATGGCCGTGGGCGGCGGGGTGTAAGGGGTGTACCTGTTACCCGCTGTATTAAAAGAAAAAAACATACGATTTAATTAATTAAATAAATTAAAAGTTGATATCTTATATCTTGTCTATCTATATATATAAAAATATAAATATATCTATATATATAAAAATATCTATCTATATATATAAAAATCAATTGCTGTTCGTTAGACTGGCTAAAACTCGAGAACGGCTGAACCGATTTGGCTAATTTTGGTCTTAAATTATTTGTGGAAGTCCAGAAAAGGTTTAAAAGGTGAATTCAGCCCCGCTAGGTGGCGCTGGTATCGTTTTTTTGTGAAAATTCTTATTTATTGAACGATTTGGCTCAAATTCACACCATATAATATTTAAATAAAAAGAAAGTCGTTGACAAAATTTGGACCCTATAGGTGGCGCTGGTGGCGCTTCGTCGTCACGCGGCGTTGTGAATTGTCCTGTAGAGCCTTTGCCATTCTACAAATGACATCAATTTCGTGTTAATTATCAGGCTACTGGGGGATGATAGTTCCTCGTTTTGTTTGACAGACGTTTTGGATCTCTAACTAAAGGAGACAAGCGCAAGCTTATACCAAGTTGTCAGAGCCCCCCGTAGATGTTAATTGAACTTGGACCCAGTGATTTTGGTATTAGTTACATTGTTTTAATAAAATCACAGCCTCATCCCTTTTAATATTTTCTTAATTTAATTTTTAATGGTTCATGGTTACGGAACTAATTTATTCAAAACTAATTTACGGAACCCGTTTGTTGCAGTTGAACGAGTCACTACAGCTGATTTTGACACTTTATGAATAATTTTGATTAGTCGAACAAATTAAATTCGATAGCCATGGCCGTGGGCGGCGGGGTGTAAGGGGTGTACCTGTTACCCGCTGTATTAAAAGAAAAAAACATACGATTTAATTAATTAAATAAATTAAAAGTTGATATCTTATATCTTGTCTATCTATATATATAAAAATATAAATATATCTATATATATAAAAATATCTATCTATATATCGTTAGACTGGCTAAAACTCGAGAACGGCTGAACCGATTTGGCTAATTTTGGTCTTAAATTATTTGTGGAAGTCCAGAAATGGTTTAAAATGTGAATTCAGCCCCGCTAGGTGGCGCTGGTATCGTTTTTTGTGAAAATTCTTATTTATGGAACGATTTGGCTCAAATTCACACCATATAATATTTAAATAAAAAGAAAGTCGTTGACAAAATTTGGACCCTATAGGTGGCGCTGGTGTCTTTTTTTCCGAGGTGGGTCAGTGTGTATGAGGTCAATGGGTGGGTGGTCAGTGGGCGGGAGGTCAGTGGGTGTGAGTTCAAAGGGAGGGTAGCAAAGCGCCCGGGAACAGCTAGTATTTAGTATTTATTTTTACTTTACTTTAGTGTAAACTCTGAGAAAAGTGATTTTTTGAGTAAAAGATTCAAACGATGTTCCAAAATTTTGTTATTTTACTTAACTTACCTATTAAGGATGAATATAATTTATATTATATAGGGTAAATGTAGGAGAACTCGGATAGAACAGAGAAATTACATTACATCGGATAATTTTTTCTCTGATCAGACCTGTCTGATCAAAAAATTATCTGTTGTGTTTATTTTAGTATCAGAGAAAAGTTTTATTTCTCACCTGAATGCTCCATAGTAGTCAGGTCTCATGTTTGAAGAAACTAACAAACAAATAAAGCTGTCGAAAAACATTCTGAATTTTTTTCAGAGTAAAAAGATCATACCCGGAAATTATCGGAGTGAAAAAAAAACGACTCAGAGAAATAAATTTTTTCTCGGAGAACGAAAAAAACCCATATCAGAATTTTGACAATTAAATTATTTATCCGATTACTACGACATCAAAAAAAACACGACCATAGTTGCACCCTGTGCCGGCGTCCATGTTGACAGAACGAGGAGTAATACATTAGTCCTCATTCTGGCTATGCATAATATTTAAGCAATTATAGTGTTGTTTCGCTTAACAAAACGAAGATAATAAACTCTTTGGTATAATTCTGGTTTTAAAAGACTATCTCTTAAAGAGTTATCAGAGAGTACTCTTTGGGTATTCATACTCTTCGTACAGTTGTGTGCCACAAGACTCCATTTTGAGACCGATTCTATTCTGTATTTCTGTATTTATATTAACTATTTAACAGGTTTGCTTAAAAACCTAGCAACTTTCACATTGACCATGCTGATTACGGTTAAATTTACTTTTCGAGCCCAACAGGCCTTATAACGGGTGTTTTTTTAAGAGGTTGCCGATTTTTTTTTTGAATAAAACACATATAAAATTATGAAATGACCAAAATTTTTTTTTATTTGGTAGATAATTTTTTGGCATTTAACATTTAAACACAATTTCTGGCATATGGCTACCACGACTATTTTTCACAAATGTCATTCTGGAGGTCCAATTTTCCAGCATTTGAGGGCGTATGTCAGCAATGACACGTTGAATATTGGTTTCCAAAGCGTCAATCGATTGAGGTTTATCCACATAAACCAATGACTTCACGTATCCCCACAAAAAGTAATCGAGTGGCGTCAAATCGCACGAACGCGGAGGCCAATTCACCGGACCATTTCTCGAAATAATGTTGTCGTTGAAAGTTTCTTTCAATAAGTCGATTGTTTCACGTGCTGTATGGCAAGTGGCACCATCTTGTTGAAACCACATTTCATCCATATCCATATCTTCAAGATTTGACAACAAAAACTCATTTAACATGGTTCTGTATCGATTTCCATTCACGGTAACGCGTCGTCCTTCCTCATTTTTAAAGAAATATGGACCGATGATCCCACCAGCCCATAGACCGCACCAAACAGTACATTTATCAGGATGCATTGGTAATTCTTGAACGGCGTGTGGATTATCTTTGCTCCAAATGCGACAATTTTGTTTGTTGACGTATCCATTTAACAAAAAATGCGCCTCATCACTGAAGAGAATTTTACGGTAAAAAAATGGATCTTCGTTCAATTGATTTAACGACCAATCACTGAATTCACGGCGCAAACGATGGTCGTGTGGCTTTAATTCTTGCACCAATTGAATTTTGTATGGCACC
The DNA here is from genome assembly GCA_947095585.1 of Nephrocerus scutellatus. Taxonomy (NCBI): domain Eukaryota; kingdom Metazoa; phylum Arthropoda; class Insecta; order Diptera; family Pipunculidae; genus Nephrocerus; species Nephrocerus scutellatus. Next base: position 118,849,322 of record OX352761.1, read on the forward strand.
AAACCCAAATCTTTACGTAAAATTTTCCATAAAGTCGATGGACAAAGTCCAATTTGCTGAGCACGACGACGAATCGATAAATTGTCGTTTTCTTCGACACTGGCCTCAACGACAGCAATATTTTCTTCTGTACGAACTCTTCTCATTCTTGTCGGTGGCTTGGCATCCAAAAGAGTGAATGTAGACCGAAATTTGGTAATTACGTTCTTTATGGTGGTCTCTGACGGACGATTATGTGCACCATAAAATTCACGAAGTGCTCTATAAACATTTTTAATTGAACACTGATTTTGAAAATAAATTTCCACGATTTGAAAACGTTGTTCTGGAGTTAACCTATTCATAATGATTTGCCAAACAATACTGAGTAGAAATGCCACTTTGAACTGACAAAACAACTGTCATAAAATAAAACGACATCTATCGAAAAAACAAACCTCCTAAAAAAACACCCTTTAGAAGATCTTGTCATTTTTGAATTAGCTTAGAAAAATTATAATAATCGGCGCGACATACCGTTGTGGTTCAAAGACTGGACACAAATATGCGTGTTATATTTTTACTCACAAATGGAAGGGACGTAAAACTTTAAAGCCGTATTCGGAAGGCGAATTGAGAAGTTTTCTGTGTTATTTATTACTCTCGGACTTTTGTCACACGACATTCGCGAAAGGTGGAGCCGTGAAAAAGGTTTTTGGCGTTTTTCTGGAATTCGAACCACGAAACTCCTGCTCACAAGTCCAACGCATTTACCACTAGACCCATGGCGCACCCACTAAAATTTCTAATTGGTCTACAAAGTAAAGCCAACTTTATGAAATGAGCAAAACTCATTCCTCATTCAAGGAGAGAAAGATGTTTGTTCAGCGTTTCTCCTCTACATGTCGTGAACCTGCCAATAACTACAATAAATACTTGCCATAATACCCATTCCCACCATATATCATAAATAAATGAAAATCAAACCGCCTTTATGTTTGAACACTTTGAGCCAACAAATAATGCAATGATGCATTGCACAGAAATGGATTCGTCGTCGCGCTATGCTCACGCGTTGGATTTTCCGTCGTGATTGATGCCAAATCATGCAAGCCCGCTGCCCACTCAAGTTGACATTTAAAATTTGAATTTTGAATTTTAAACACTACATCTCCTCCCTCCACGTATGCAATAAAAATGCAAGTACATGCATGCATAGATACAAAAAGATATACGCGACAGTAGTATGTGTGAAAATAAAGAAAACCAAACGTTCATTTAAGACAAAATAATGGCAATTGCTGGCACATGTGCTATGATGACTGCATTAAGTAGTGTCAACCAAAATCTAAAAGTAGAAATTTTCATTCTTTCTGCCATCTAGAACGATTGTATAGAAATCAAAGCAAAGCGCTATCTATAGTCTATCCCATATAGCGAAAAAAAATTTAAATTTTCTGTCTGCGATATTATTAAATTGTTAGTTGAACTTTTGATAAGAAAAGTCAAACTATGACGTTAGGTCTCGGCGCACGATCAACGCATTCATTTGGTGCAACACCTACGTACGTGTCGTGCCAATATTAGAAAAGAAAATATCTTTATCTCTATCTCTAAATCTTGTTTCGCAATCGAACTAATTTATGCCAAAAAGTGAACACATAAACTTACTAACTTACTATACGTAGATACATAAATACTGCCACTCTGTGCATGTTTTGCATCTTTCCGAGTGTCCCGCGCCGCCATACAGAGATACCGATCTAGAGTACCTCTAAGTGCTCGAATCATTTCGATTGATCCACTTCATATTCAGCAGATTCAGGAAAAAAACCAAAAACACATTAAATATGCGAATCTATTGGCGTATTGGTATTAACATCAACAGTGCCGCAAAATGGTATCAAGCGCATGTTTTTTTTTTCGACCGACGTGACGTGAGACGATGCGATGCGACACAAAATGACGCCTCAGTGCAATATGTTAGGGTATGGTTTATGGTAAAATGTATCTGAAAATTTGGATGAGACAAAATATTGAAGCACTTCGAAGGAGGAGACACAAGAACAGAAGAAAATTTAGTAACTTTTTGTGAAAATGACGGGCTTGGAAGCAAGGCTTCACCTTGGGGCTTAAGTTTCTCTTATATTTTTCTTCAAAAAGATTCATATTTAGACTTTAAAGAAATAGAGATGGCCTCTTTTTATTTAAATCATAAGTTTTTAAGGGTAAACTCATGAGTTTCTTTAGAAAAAGGCTTCATCTATTCATACCGCTAAAAACATACAGCTGAACTTCAAAGCGGTGCATTTCCCCAATGCCTGAGTTACAAAGGGTGTTTTTTTTTGCTTAGATAGAACTTACTGAAGGGTTGAGTGTCAAACGAGCTCCACCGCTGTGTCTTACTCTATCAATACTTAAACATAAATTGACTGGACGTGAGGTAGAGTCTTCTTGACAGGAAGGTTAATCCCATAGACAGTTTCTCTTAAAGGAGCTGTCATAATGCGCTCTCTGTTTAACAATTGACAGTATACTGATAACTCTGGCGAATCAGTATGGACTCACGCTTGAACAACGTTACGAAATCATCCAAATTTTCTTTAAAAATCAGTCGTCTATTCGCGCAACTTATTGACAACTTCGTGATTTTTATGGCGCACATAATCATCAATCTGAGCAAGCTATCAGTCGAGCTGTGGATATATTTTGTACCACATACTATCTAAATGATGCAATAACTTCAAAACGCCGAAGAAATGTGCACACTGAATGAGGTCAAAGATCCATATTTATCGATTCGTCGATGGTGGCAGAAATTGTGGCTCTGTCCGTCTAATACGAGGAAAATATTGCGCAAAGATCTTGGCGTACACCTGTATAAGATCTAGCTGGTACAGGAATTAAAGCCGGGAGATGTGCTTCAGAGCAGTTGGAAACCGACCCGTTGTTTTATTGCAAAGTTATGCTTAGCGATGAGGCTCATTTTTGGCTTAACGGGTTTGTTATTACACAAAATTTCCGCACATGGAGTATGAATCACCAAAAGACCCTATAGACTCCATTACATCCAAAGAAATGCTGCGGTTTACCCGCTGGTGGCATCGTCGGACTTTATGTCTTCAAAAATGAGGACGGAGTTTTCGTTACAGTCAATGGAGATCGATGGTCTGTGATTTTTTGTTTTAAAATATGAATGACCATTTTGCGGACGAGATGTGGTTTCAACAGGATGGCGGTATGTGCCATACGGCAACCGTCGACTTATTGTAATCAAAATTTGGCGATAAGTTGTTTTCGAGAAATGGACCTGTCAATCGGCCTTCAAGGTCGTACTATTTGACACCTCTCGATTATTTCCTAAGTGAAGCCACGTGAAGTCACTGGACTATGCTGAGAAACTAGTAACAATTGACGCCTTGGAGGCCAACATTGTTCGCGTTATTTGTGACATACGGCCAGAGCAGTGCTCAAAATTGGACCTCCAGAAGGCACTTAATCAAGAACAGCCGCTTTGGCCATATGCCCTAAATCATTTTCAAATGTTAATATATATATAAAATATATAATGCCATTGATTGATATATCCTACCCGTGTGCCGTCATCATATTTGGCTCGTCAACCGGTTCCGGTCCTGGACTCCCGCGAAAAATATCTCCATATTCGTATATTCTTTCGCAAAAAAAGATCCTGAGCCCAATCGTCTTTGGTCATGGATAGGAGGACACAGGAGCCTACAGAGCTTCACGATGTCAATATCGCGGTAACGCTTGTAGATCTCATCATTACAGAGTCCCTCCTTACAAACGGGGACAAAAATTCTCACTAAGACTTTCCTCTCGGACGCGGCTAAGAGGTCCGAATGCTATTTGCTAAGCAACTAAGGTTTCGAATGTGTATGTAACTACTGGTTGTCCTATACACCAGCTGCTTGGGTAACAAACTAAGCCATGGACTGGATCAGCTAGAGTGTGGTCAAGTCGAACTGAATGGCATCTGCTTGAAAACGAGATTAGTGGTTATATTTTTTGTCAATAACTGACGTGCCCACTAAACAAATCATGATAGGCAGGACATTTGCTTGAAAGAGTGTCAAGTAGTTTTTCGAAAAATATTATTTTTTTATTCAGGATGGGTGCTCGAGAGTGGCTTGAGTGGTTAGTGCGATGGACTACTGGGCGGGATTTTAAAAATTGGAATCACAGAAAACTGTTTCAACTCTGACGAACGTCCGAGAGTAAAAACTGTCTCAAAAAGCTTCTCAATTCGCCTTTCGAATAATTCTTTTCAATTGGATACCAGAGGTCTGTTTTGCTAAATATTATTATTATTATTTCGTTACATTCTTTACTTTACATTTACTACAAGATCAGGCCCAACTCTCCTTTAAAGCGCTAACTAGAATGTTTTGAAAAAAATACACAAAAATGTTGATTGCCTTTGACACTCGACTACGGGGCCACTTAGCTACAAATCCAGTCTTCAATCACAGAATTCTTGACTCACACATAATGTTGTATATGTGTAACATATTCGTATAAACAAAAACAACAATTTTCGATTTCTTACAAAAAAACATCATTTTTTTTATCCAAACAAAAACTATGCCCCTCGTCACTTCCTGTGATAAAATTATACATTACAATTAGGTACTCGCTCGATTCTCGTTCCACGTACGCTGATGATAAAAGAAGCTATGAATGCGAGTGCGAGTATGATAAGCGTTTTCATATACAACATAGTACCCAATATAGGATAATATGCAAAGAGCTCGCATTTAAATTTCTATTTCATTTATTTTTGAAAAATCAGAACAATTGACGTCTCGAAAATGCTATCACAATGAGGAACGTATATACGAGTATAAAGTATAGTAGTTGTAGTAGTAGTAGTAGTAGTAGTAGTAGTGGTAGTAGTAAATGTGATCCAATTTTGTATTATCACAAACTTACGGTTAATGTTTGGACAAATTGCACTTAATGGGTGTGGTTGTGGTTCTCCCATTTCATATTCGCAACTTTCTCTAACAAGCATTTCAGGGCGCAATTTAAAGAGTGCGGCAACTTTTAGTTCGTTTTAAAGATGTATATTAAATAAAAATGCAACAAATCTTGGTATATGACTAGTACTTTATTTTCGAGAGTACACCTTCCAGTTAATAATGGATTACTATTTCATTAAAATGACTTTCTTGGATAGATCTGCAATACCCCATTCTGTCGGCCCAATTTTTCAGTACATTTTCAATCGTTTGAGCCTCTGTTTAACCAATAGTCACTTTAATTGTGTGTTTCAAAGCCTCAATCACCTCAAAATGTTTAGCACAACATTTTTCCTTAACAGCTCCTAACAAATAATAGTTCAACGCAGTCTTACCTCATACTGTTCTCAGTTGGCGCTTCATTTCTACCGAATTTTGTACGCAATTTTCGGCAAGTTTCGGCCACTGACTCAGTACTCTGGAAAAAAGTTTTCAATATTTTCTGAAGGTGATCAAGAGTATATCGACTCATTTCGTTCACCGAAAAATACTGAATTTCACTAGACAGAGGACATTAGAGTTATGAGCGGCGAAATAACCGCTAGTTCAGAAACGAACCAAAAGATTCCGCATCCGCTATGTTTACTCGTATAATTTTAAATAAATACTCATAATTGTCACATTTTAAACTTTAAACAAAAACACCCATTCGATGAAGGTCGCACTCCCTCACCTTATCTTATCTTATCTCTTTGATAATGGGCACGCAAATATTTTGTTGATTAAAAATTAATTATCCATTTATTTGTTGTTCATGAATGTACTTTTTTACACTTACATACCAGTACTTTGGTATCTGACTCTTGTCTGAACATTTCTCGGGAATTTCGTTTTGTTTTTGTATCCGAATTTATCTTTGCTTTTTGCCCTTGAACTGGAACTGGAGTTTACTTCTAGTTCGTTCGTTAAAAGTTTTCAATTTTATATTATAAAAATTGTAGTGCTTGAGTATAAACTTCTTTTTGGTTTGACATTAGAGCTGTTTACAGTGTCTTCCTGACATTTGTAGTCATTAAAATTTGTTCGTATGATCTTCCATGTAATTTCTTGGTCCAATATGACACCATGATACATGACCCCATCAATCGTTGAGGTATGTATTTTTCTTCAACAGAAAATGTTGCAAAAATCTTACATTCAGACAGAAAGAAAAAATTGTATTTTGCTCGAAGGACCATTTTTTAATTTTTTCGTATGAGGATACATGCAATTTCTTGGTCCAATATAACACCACGATACATGACCCTATCAACCGTTGATGTAGGTATTTTTTTAACAGAAAAGGCGTATTATTTTTGTTGGAAAAGTTACAGTCAGACAGAAAGAAAAACATATATTTGGCTCAAAGGATCATTTTTTAATTTGTTCGTATGAGGATCCATAAAATTTCTGGGTCCAATATTACACCACGATACATAAATCGTTGATGTAGCTATTTTTTTAACAGAAAATACTAACTGCACTAATTAGAAAAGTTACAGCCAGACGGAAAGGAAAAATTGTATTTGGCTCGAAGGACCATTTTTTAATTTGTTCGTATGAGGATCCATGTAATTTCCAATATGACACCATGATACATGAACCCATCAATCGTTGATGTATGTATTTTTTTTCAACAGAAAATGTTGCAAAAATGTTACATTCAGACAGAAAGGAAATATTGTATTTGGCTCGAAGGACCATTTTTTAATTTGTTCGTATGAGGATCCATGCAATTTCTTGGTGCAATATGACAACAATGATGTAGATATTTTTTTTAAGAGAAAATACTAACTGCACTAGTTAGAAAAGTTACAGCAAGACAGAATAGAAATTTTTTTAAACAAACTTCATTACTAAGAATTTTGCCTTCTCTATTTCTCTCTCTCTCTCTTTTTCTCTCTCTCTCCCTCTTTACTTTTACTTAGCCATTAACATCATAACTTTCAACAATCATAACATAACAGATCATAACAAAATAAAAATTACTCACACCATGTGCTGACTTTGTCTGCTCGGCAAACCGCATAAAGGAAGTGATTTGGCCACATGCGGCATTATCAAAACACGGCTCTGTTTATTCTTCCGTTAATTCGGTTGTCGGCCAAACTTTGATTTAACATTAGTTGTCCGGGAAATTCCGCTTCTCATCACATCTTTGGCGGCATCGATCGGCGCGTTTCATGTTTCTTGTGATCTGCTGTAATAATCACCCGCCCCAGAATAACTCCGTAATTATTTTACTCACATTTCGCACTTGTACCGTGTTTACTCAGTTATTGTCATACAAATCTGTGTGATCTATAAAAACATTAAGGCAAAGTACCTATCAATCGCTCGCTCACCAGAAAATGGTCAAGAGCGTAAAATACGTCATAACTGCTAAAGCACATATTGACTCTACTTCTAAAGGTGAGAACTAATTGCCGCTTAATTGATGGGGAAAGGTGCTAAACGTTTCTTGTTAACGAGTATTTATTTTCTTTATGATTGTAGTGCCAGTTACGGGTTTGGGGAATTTTAATTTCTTAAGAAATTTTACTTTTACACTCTTTGTAAATTAGTTTTGTTTTTTTTCTGATCCTTTTTCAGATGTCTACACAATATGGAACTGGCTATTTGTAAAACAGAACTGCCAACAACAAAGTTTATGCTGCAGGAGACTTCATTCTACGAGAAGACAAAGAGCCAACTAAGCGACATCGTGCATGATATGTCAATTCCAATAATTAATTTCCATTCGAGTTTGATATTCAAAAATAGCAACAACAGTCATTTCGGAAATAGTAGCAGCAGTGGCAGTAACAACAACAACAATAATAATAATAATAATAATAATAATAATAACAATAACAACAACAACAATTTCAACTGCAACAATACAATGAGATTGAAAAAGAACCGCAAAGTGACGTTTTTACCGAATTTTGTTCAGGTGAGTCTCTCACTCAGCCATAAATAATAATCGCAGCGTTAAGTTTGCTTCATTATTATTATCGCTTGCCATTTACATCTTAAATATGAGTACTGATAGCTGCGACAGACGGCTACTGTCTGCATGCTTTTGAAATTATTATTCCAAACAGCTGCATGCAGTGGCAAGTAGCTAGTAAGCATCAGCCCCAAGTGCGCCTAACGATGAAATCCTGAGCGCGCGATGTTTAAAAGTTTCCCTCCCGAGCACCGATAGCTGACAACAACTTCAAGTATAGACTTAGTGGCAAAGTCGTAATGGGATTTGTTGAACAAAAAAAAAAAACAGGGTGATTGTTCTAATACAGAACTGACCAAAGGAAACAAGTAAATGCCAACCATTCAGTCAGTCGGACTGTCGCATTTATTTTTCTGCTTAAATTGTAGGTCAATAGTTTTTCTAAAATGCTCACCTCAATTAAATGCGCTTGTGTTTCATTGTTAATTGAATTTATTTCATTAAATATTTCAATTCACATCACGCAATTGACATAAACAAAAGATCAGAAAACAACAAAAACAATAAACTATACAATAATTTTTATCAAAAATGGATTATTTGCTGCACAGCTGCCGTTCTAGGTGAAGGGTATGTCATATGATTTCTTGTCCATCAGCCCATTACATCCAAAAAAAGCCATTGGTAGCAGATGGGGTCTTCAACCACACGAAACCAATTGGCTATATACAGCGGTAATATTATCTCGAAGGACCAATTTTTTAATTTGTTTGTATGAGCTTCCATGTAATTTCTTGGTCCAATATGATACCACGATACATGGTCCCATAAATCGTTGATGTAGGTATCTTGTTCAACAGAAAGAGCTTACTATTCTAGTTAGAAAATTGTATTTGGCTCGAAGGACCATTTTTTTTTCTTTGTTCGTATGAGGATCCATGTAATTTCTTGGTCCAATATGACACCACGATAATTTTTTCAACAGAGAGGGCTGGGCACGTACAGAGAAGGTGAAAAATTGTCTCCTTCTCCTCCTCGCCCGTGCAGCTTCTGCAGAAGTCGTTTGAGAACACACCAAGCCTTGCTGCAGTCTTACCTATGATACAGTGCCCAGTGATGACACCTATAGGAGCACCAATATGCAATCTGTTTAGAGAGTGATCAAACATTTGGAGCGTTTCAGATCCAGCTTGCGTAATATCTGCTTTGTCGCTAGACCGTTTTACCATCTACGGTTAGTTTTCTCGGTTTCATCCAGCTTATAGCGAACATATTGCATATAGCGATGGTATACCTAAAAAACCACTTTCAGGGGAAATGGGCAGTGTACATAGTTCCATGTTTGGCGAGCTCATCAACCTTACAATTTTCTGGAATGTCTCTATGTCCCGGCACCCAACATGAATGTTGAACTGCACCGCCATCTCTTTGAGAGATAATCGGCAGTTAAGATCTACAATAGAGTTAGTAGAGACAGATTCCAAGGATTTTAGCGCAGTTTGGGTATCCGAAAAGATGCGGATATTCTTAACGGATATGACATTCCTCCTCAGCCAAGATAAAATTTCTCTTATCGTCATAATGGCAACTCAGTGATTTGGAAGACGAAAACAGAGTCTGAGATTTTGTCTCTTTAAGCAAACACCTCTGCCAAACCCGTCTTCAGTTTTTGACCCGTCTGTCTAAAAATGTAAGTATTCATCGTCCAAGCGCCTTCTTCCCAGAATGATCTGGAGGGGATGGTGACTTGGAAGTTTTTGTTGATCTGCAGTTGCGAAATGCTGTAGACTGTGTTACCTGATAGAATCCGGGATGAATTCAGAACAGAGTAGTGTCCAATTTCATTCTTGGTCCGCTTTATATCCAGAATAAGACCCAGATATATGGCTTCATTAGAAAAAGTTAAGCTTATGCCATTAATAGACGGAGAGTCAACATGTGGGATTTTGTACTTCCTGGTGAATAGGATAAGTCCAGTTTTGTATAGGGGTGCATGTTGATTTGTGGACAGAAGTCTCTTGTCAATACTAGTGAGTACGTGGCTATCAATTAGTCTTTAAAGTGTCTTTAAAATGTTCATAAACTAGTGGGTCTAAGATCTTTCGGACTAACGTTGGTGCATTTTCCAGCTTTGGGTATTAAAACGTCACTATCACTTCTCTCTTCTGAAATGCGGACCAGATCTGGACAGAATTTAAGAATTTTCTCTAGCAAAGAAAATATAATATCCGAAGTCCTTTGCAGTACGGCTGGAATTATGGTATTATCCACCGGTAGGTCCACAGTAAATGTCATGCACTTTTACTTCATCTCTACCAAATCTCTCTCCGAAAGACTTCCAGTGTTGTACGACTGTAAAAAGAAAGGAAAGCTCTTTCGACGGCTTCTTTATGTTTTCCATGAAGTTCAATGTATTTTCAACATTTTTTTAAAATATTAAATAAAAAGGTTCATAATTGACGAGACTACTACATTTTCTATTGGTAACACTTCGAGTGACGGACTCTATAATAGAACTGCGGAGTGTACGGAGTAATCATAAAGTGTCGCTTCTGTGAAATAAAATTCTAGTTGTTGTGTAAGCAAATCAAACTATGATGATCGATCACTGTTACTCTACTCTAGAGGAGGAAGGGTTCCTTAATATAAGGGATAGGGTAACATTCCCTAGGTTCACTTGGGTTTTATTTGTTGAATTTTATCGTCATACCTACCCTTTGTCAGTGTGCTGGTGTGAACCAGACGACAAAAACGTCAAAGAACGATCGATCGGTTGGTGCGACGGTGAAATCTAATCTTTTAACCACGCATTTCGTCCGGTAGAAGAAAATACGCAAAAAAAAATCAATACTAAGCGTAAACTCTCTCAGGGAAGGAAGGACAGTGAACCTCGCACGGCTCGATCGGACAACCAACGAAACGATCAGAACTTGCACAAGAAATTGGATATTTACGTGAAGGTACGTGCAGGTACACTCTGTGATGCTCCGCGTTACCCTCTCTATCCATCTGTACACACAACCACATACCGCTACACCACCACTACATAAAAACGAGCCCCAGATATTAAATTACAAAATTTGAACATTTGGTTACGAAAACTTTAAACGATCATGCGTTTTTTTTCTGTGTGCCCCATTTTCATGAAAAACTCAATCACATGACACTTTTTTACTCACCGCTCTCTTTGTCGCAGCACCAGTCCCTTCTTTAATGTAAGATCGATCGATGTCTGATGTGAGGGACCGGCGGGATCGTTCCTTTCACAGAGGTCGATGGATTTTATTCTTTCACCCGTTACGTACGATCGTGATACTGTTATCATCCAACAGCAGCAGCATAATGTTGCCAAGTGCGTGTGGTAATTCTCTTATGCTGATGATCTTGTCAGAAATCACTCTCTAAAATTTACAAGGTAACTGACGGGTCGATTACAATAATAATGTAAACTAATTAACAATATTCCCACAAATACATTTCTTCCTTGTCATTGATGGCTTGATTACATATTTGTGAAACATTGGAACACCCTTTGACCCCTATTATCATACACACAGAGAGATCAATGGAAGACGCGAACGCAATCAAATTACAAACACCCAAGCGCGATCGCTTTTCGCCTTCTTCTTCTTCTTCGTCTTCAAATGTATGTCCGACTGAAATTAAAAGAATCTAGACATGCCCGCGCTAAGTTAGTTAGTAAGTGAACTTGTAGCGCATTCACAATTATTATTGGGGTACAAGTACCACAAACAATCACACAACAACAGCAAACAAGCCAAGCGGGACACAATGCTCAATTCAATTTCATGTCTTCCTCTTTAATTAAACGAACTGACATGTTGGCAGCTCAATTATTAAGCTGATTATCAGTAGTTGGTATTGTTCGGTTGTTGGTTTTTCAATGTACGAGCATGTGATGTGCCCAGCGACTCAATGAAATTAGCTTTGTGCGAGTAACTAACTGTTAAGTGTTAAGTGAGGTTCTCCAGCTTTTAATTTATTCAGTGTTGTGTCGCAAATGTACTTGTACTTGTATTGATGGGCAGTTGTCATGCCAAATAGTTCTCACGCCACTAAAGGAGATGTTAATGGACACACAAACACACAATTATATTATAGGTATATAGGATGTATGAGGGGTGTACTTTTGGGACCAATAATCGAATCCTTTCTGATTCTTCACTCAGGCTTTTTGCTTTGATACCTAGTCCACGTACTCGCCTTTTTCCACCAGTCCAGTTTTTGTGACGATGTGTGGGGTTTACTTTAATCTGTCAAGACTATTTAAATTCAGGATCATGACATCAAAGCTGCTAGTATATAAGACAGCAAAATAAAGACTCTTCAAATCTAGGATGATATCCAAGTTGCTGGTGTATAAGACATTCGTCATACCAGTACTTACATATAGATCCGAGACTTGGGTGCTTAGCAAATGGTACTAAACAAAATCCAGACTCTTCAAATCTAGTATGACATCCAGGTTGCTGGTGTATAAGACCAAGTTGTTGGTGTATAAGACTTTTGTCATACTAGTACTTACTGTTAATGTTATATATGGATCCGAGACTTGGGTGCTTAGCAAAGACTCTTCCAATCTAGGATGACAACCAAGCTGCTGAATTATAAGACAGTTGTCATACCAGTACTTACATATGGATCCGAGACTTGGGTGCTTAGCAAAATAAAGACTCTTAAAATTTAGGGTGACAATCAAGCTGTTGATGTATAAGACAGTCGTCATACCAGTACTTAATTATGGATAAAAGACTTGGGATCTGAGCAAAATAAAGACTCTTCAATAGGGATCTGAGACTTGGGTGCTTAGCAAAGGTTGCTTAGCAAAATAAAGACTCTTCAAATCTAGGAGACATTAAAGTTGCTGGTGTATAAGACATTCGTCATACCAATACTAACATATGGATCCGAGGCTTGGGTACTTAGCAAAATAAAGACTTTTCAAATCAAACTTGGTGATATTGGCTCGTAATCGGGGCCGACCAAGACCGGACTCCAGTTGTAGAGCCAAATATGATAATGATGATAATTTGTGGGGCATAGGGTATCTTTTTTACAGACTTTAAAAACTTTAAAGACTTTTAAGATTTAAAAGACGTTCATAACTTTCCTGACATTCATGACTTTCATTACTTTAAGGACTTTACAGACTACAGAATTTACCGGCTTTAAAGACCTTGTAATGGCAGCCATGTAAAACAATTGGCACACAACTGCACATGTGCAATTAGTCAAAGTAAATTGTTAAATTTCAAATGTAATGTAATTCGCACACGGTTTTTGCAAATAAGTGGTTAGATTTGGCAACTTTTGCACAAAAAGTTGTCAAGCTCCGAACGAGTGAGACCGCTGGTAAAAGTTCTTCGTCGAACTAACTAGAACACTTTGGGCGGGCTGGGAAACCAGTAGCAAAAATTGGTAAAAGACCAGGTGACCGCCTAAAAACCACGCCAAACTCTTTGATATTGTGCTCTATTTGAACCCAAGCTATACAACAGGTGGGGCAAAAGTAATGTGATAATGTAAATGTGACGTCAAATGGATTGCAAATGGCGTCAAATGTCATTGTGCTTCGATATTTACTTTCTAGACAGATAGAGAAATAGTTGACAATAAGCAATGGAGCGATACACACCTAAAGAACTTATTTGAGCAATTTTCGGTCTGTTGTTTTTACGCAGCGTATTTTCTTCGTCATTTCTTCTGATTCGCGGATGCTGTCTTTCTTGATGATGCAATCCGCGCTCGTAGCACTACACCAACAAGATATTGGTCCGAGTCGACGTTGGCACATCGGTACGTTCGTACCGTCATCAGGATCGGGTTGTGGCGGCGGTCTATCAACACGTGGTCTATCTGGTAGCTCCATCAGGAGATACCCAGGTGGCTTTGTGGATATTTTTACGCGGCGCAAACCTAGCACTCGCAACAACCAAATTATTGCTTGCTGCCATCTCTATGATTCGTTGTCCATTGTCATTAGTGTTCTCGTGTAAGTGTAAGCTATGGGTGCCAATGTACTCTGCCTGAATTCTGGCTCTCTACCTATTTTGGCATTCATATCTCCCAGAATAATTTTTACGTCATACTGAGGACAGGCATGGAGTTCCCGTTCGACAGATTCAAAGAATTCTTCTTTTTCGTCATTTGGGGAATCCTCTTTAGGTGCGTGAACTTTTATGAGGCGTATGTTTTTAAATCTTCGCCGTACGCGAAGGGTGCATAGCCGTTCATTTACTGCTTTAAAACCAATAACGGTGGGTTTCATTATTTTGCTGACTAGAAACCCCACCCCGAGTACATGATGTCTTGCATGACAGTTGTAAGACACCATTTCCCGTCCACGGCATCTCCTGGTTTGCTGTTATGACTTATGACAGCCTTATATTAAGACAGGGTATCGGACAGCTCTATGCAGTGAGGGCACGTTCCATTAGAAAATTCTTAAATCGTTTAGCCGTTTTCGTTGTCGTGGTCGTCGTCGTTCATCAGTGTATCCGAGGCTGATTTGGGGTTCCGTAATATGGTTTTTTACGGGCGCTTATTTACTTTGAAGGGACTAGGCTGATCATTTCGCTTTTCTTGTACTTGAGGAAAATTACCAGGGGCCACCACGTGGAGGTTTGTTCGCACTTCCACCAGTCAGAGATAGTAGCGGCCATATGCATTTCTGAAGCATTCTGTGTTATTCGCCCCTCTCTGCTGATGGCTGACCGCCTGAAAAATAACAATAATAATAATATTCGACGCGGCAGACCATTGCGGTCCAAGGCCTAGCTTCTCGCGACCATTTGTGTTGCGCATGTATATTTTTTGGACACAAATGGAAGGGGGACCTACAATTTAAGGCCGGATCCGAACGGCGAATTGAGAAGCTTTCCGTGACAAGTTATTACTCTCGGAATGTTTGTCAAACATTCGCGAGAGGTGGGACACCGTGAAAAATACTTTTGGTGTTACTGGGATTCGAACCACGAACCTCCTGCTCAGTAGCCGTGCGCATTTCCACTGAGCCACGGCGCCCATACTAATATTTCCTATCTTATTATTGATTATAGATATATATATATATGTTCATGCTAATATTTTATGTTTTAACTTTTTCAGGGGAAAAACATTTTCATCAAAGAAGAACCCGAAGATGGACACAAGGACAATCGGAAAGTTTGCAGCTTATCGGATATTTCAGATCATGAAGCGTCCTTGGGTGAGTACCAAATAAGTTTTGACTTTTATTTCTCTATTTTTGCACCCTGTATCTTGGCATTCAAAAATTTAAAAAAAGCAGTCTTCCAATTAAATGGATACCCTCTCTGCTCGAGTGACTGCATTCACTAACAATTCAATATCGGCAATTATTTTTGTTTGCGTGTTTGAAAAAAATGTTTTTTTTTATTTTTTCTCTGCTGCCTCAACGATAACGAATTTCCACGAATATCACACATACAATTATGAAAGAAATTATTTTTGACCTTGTATCTGCACACCCGCCTTGCCACTACTTTGTGTGTAGAATATTTTGTGTAGATTCATTTTTGCCCCTCGATGGAATTTAGCGATAAGATTGCTGATTTTCACTGTCAATTGTAAAATATACAACATATTGTACGTCAAATGAACAATTGTAATTAAAATTGATAGCGGAAAGTTTCGCCCTTAACCAAAGTGAAACAATCATTTTGTTCAATTGTTTCCATTTTGATGATTCGGCCTCATGACTGGAATGACTTCTTTTTCAGATAAGAAGGGAACTCGTCTCGCTGCACATGCAGTGCTTTTGATTTTCAAATTTAAGTTTATTCATGCCGCGGTAGCCGATCTTCTTTTTATTCATCACCACCACCACCACTGTAGTTGCAGTCAACGTCACCTTCACCGTGGCCATTTTCGCAGCCCATCCCCCCACCTTACCGAACGCCATCGCGTCATCATCCGCAACAACTACTCATAATAATAAATATAAAATACAATTCTTGTGTTTTCTTGAAAAGTCACGTCGGTTATTTCCGGCGGCGATAGATCCTCATTAGCATTTAACAAAAAAAAAACAGAACACATATCCATCGCTCATATGTTGGTTGCATAGCGATACTCATTCATAGATACTCGTCGTATCGTATGAATGCATTAATATCGTACACTGGTGGTGGTGGCAATCGGTTTGTGATCGAGCGGGGTGACAAAGTGCACAAAGGGCTATGAAAAGTGTACACATATTGATGAGTGACGAATGTGAGTAGCTAATGGGTAATTGTTTTGACCCCCACCTGGTACGGGTACCCTACGCATTAATCACAAACAAAGTCAGGACTAATGGGTTGACATTTATGTTTGTTTTTTTTTTCTTTTGGTTGTGATATTTGTAACAAATGTGGCTTATATTACATAAATATTTGGTTTAGAAAAAAAAAATTTAAAATGTATTTTGGATTAAAGTATCGATGCCATTTATTATCGAACGCACCATCATTCTAATGTTAGAAACGCCTCATCGTCGTCATCTTGTCTTTTTCTCCACTGCGGGTAGCATAGATTATCAACAAATCCGACATCTCATCCTATTCTGCTCCAGAACTCACACGTCCATCCACTCACGTCCATGTTTCTGGCTTCATTAACAACTATTCTTTTCCACATCTGGCTTGGTTGTCCAGGTCTTCGTGCTCCTTGGAGATTACAGTCGAGCGAGTTCTTGCGATGTTGTCCACTGACCGCCTTAGTGAGTGGCCGATCCAATTCCACATTCTATGTCTTATCAGTATGTCCAGCCTCTCGATATGCGTCACTCTCCATAGTTCCTCGCTACTAATTATTTCTGGATAGTGCAGACGCCTGCACGACTTCAATACGTTGAACCCACATTTTTCGGATAAATCGGATGTTCGCAATTTTGCATTCGATCTCGGTCCTGAAGTCGTCTTAAGAAGTTTATTGGTATGGACAATGGACTTGACGTAGCTTCCCAAAGAAAAAAGGCGAAATCCATGAAATCACACGAACGGAAGCGGCTTCGATTTCAATAACGACCTGGATGGAACATATTGGTGTAGCCATAGAGCAATAAGCACATATAGTGTTTTTCTTTAACAAAATTCTTTCCTATGTGCAGCCAAAACTCGACTTATGTGTTCTGTTTGAGTTAGAGGATCGGTCAGTTTCAGAAATGACGTCATATATTTTATGTTAACCCTGAACCGTGTAGGTTCAAAATTATCTAAATTAAGGTGTTGTGGAAAGTGGGACATGCAGTGCCCCAACACTTTCTACATACAAAATTCCGTGAAAACCGTGGATACAAATCCATGTGAAGTTTTCAACAAAATAACAAAATTAACAGAATGGTATATGTACACAGGATGTATCCGTCTTCACTTTAAAACGTTACGTACACCGCAGGTGTGGTGAAAATAGTCCCATACGATTTTTTTCACGAAATTAACCAAGGAATCACCGCTTTTGGTATTTGCCACCTTAACGAATACACCCTGTATATTGATAAAAATAACATTTGCAATTTTGAATTCGTAGAAGATGTTTCACCAGTATGACATTTATTCCAGTCTTATTTAAGGATTGATTTATCAAATAATTTAGAATTTAGAACTTCTGTAAGAAGATAAAAAGAAACAAGTAAATGAGAAAAAACTTCGTTTTATGGGTACAAACTTTTATGCATACACTCGACACACGCAACACAGTCCTTAATTATTTGGTAATAATCGCCAAAATATATGTTTTTGAGGTCGGGCCGGGCCTATTTCAAAGTATTTTCATTTTTCCACGCATCACACGCGCCACACGCAACTTGCGACACGCGTCACACGCGGAATATCAAAATTGGCCATTGACATAGAGCTGCTCACGAAATTTCAGCTCTTTAGATCGTTTTAGGTCGTGCGAAAGGTGGTTAAAAATGACCTCAAAAAACGAGAATATGGCGGCATTTCCAAACATCACACGCGCCGCGAAACGCGACAACAAGCGAAACATAAAAAATGCTATTTTGAATTTAGGCACTCAGAAAATTTCAGCTCTCTCTTAGGTCATGAGGAATGTGGTTAAAAGGAAATCAAAAAAGTCGAAAAAAAAATTCAACCCACCACAAACGACACGCGTCACACGAGGAATATAAAAAATGTTATTTTGGACTTAGACACTCACAAAATTTTAGCTCTATAGGTCGTGTGGAAGGTGGTTGAAAAGGACAACAAAGTAGTCGAAAAAAAAATTCAACCCATCAGACGCGAGACACGCGTCACACGCGGAATATAAAAAATGACATTTTGGATCACTTACAAAAAGTGTTGTCCATCGGAAATACACATGCGTATAAAATTTAAAGAAAATCGGGAAATTTTTGTAAAGTATTTGTATGGGAGCCCCCGAGGAGCGAGGCCCGAGGGGCCTCAAATTTTAATAGAAAGTGCTGTCATCGGAGATACACACGTGTGCAAAGTTTGAATAAAATCGGGCTTTAGGAAGTAAGCTAGAAATTGATCACTAGATTCTACCAGCCAGCGCCACGAGCACGCGAAGTTATAATAGAGAATTAAAAAGGTTGTGCCACTTCGGCAACGCTGGTCCCCAGTTAAACTCACGCTTGCGGAATCCGACCACTGGTCTGTGCGATATATAGTTCAAGTGAACCAACTCTCCTCTCATTCTGAAAATAGTGTTTTGTTTATCTGTCGTAAAGCAGTTTAGAAAGAATACCAAGACTATTCAAACCAATTTTATAAATCTGGCAACATTGTTAAGAGTACCTACACATATTTTCTTTAAAAACAAATTTAAAAATATTCTTGGCAGCTGACCGACCGACGAATTTTCAATTTTTCATTCTATTTCTTGCCTGTTATTGATGTGATCCGTTTTCCGCCCGTGACGCCCTTGAAAAACTTATCACACATTCACTCCAATGAAAATGAATGAATACATTCACAATTGCTGGTGATGAACGGATAAGCGGATGAGCGGACAAGCGGATGAATGAAGAATGCAAATAATTCAATTATTTGGTGGAAGCAATTTGTGTGTGCAGTTATTTCTTCGACCTTAGTCAGTCGTCAGCTTTTCCATTTTGGTTTTATGTGGTTGCGTTGAGCGTAGAAATAAATTCGCCAAAGAGAGAGAAGGAGTCACTAGCAAATTCTTTGATGTTCTGGACTGGTGGCTAATAAGTTCACACAAAAGATCTTAAAGGTAATGTGCATCTACTAAAAAAGGTGATTAAAACCGCAGAGTGCGCATATCTGCCTAAAACCGAATGTTTACAACGTATTGCTGCCATCTGAGCTAGTCCAAGTAGGTTCTCTCAAAAGATGTGAAAGGTTACAACAACTGTTAAATAATATTTGTAATTATTTAATTTTATTACAATATGTCAAAAAAATTTATCAAATAATTATTTTTAATATAACGGATGCGATTATTAAAACGCAAGCGGGTATGACGTAGTACAGAATCATCAGAGCTGAATCTTCTAATTACTACCCACATCCCGAAATGCCGAGACTGTTGGAGCTGAATCTTCTAATTACTACCCACATCCCCAAATTCCTAGATTATTGCGTAGAAAACCGACCGAAGAGCATATTATTAGTTGCTAGGTGTGACGTGAATAATATCATGACCTGTTGGGTCCTAAGAAGCGTCTTTTCGTATAAGTCGACCGGCCTAGATGGAATACAGCCCATTAAGCTGCATAAGTCACTTGTTTTGTTGACCTCTTGGCTAGTGACGATTTTTGGAATCTGTCTGCGACAAAGTTATGTTATGTTGCCTGTACCTTGTTGGGAAGATTACGTTGGGTGCGCAATGAAGGAAGAAGAGGCCATGAATCTTTAAAAGAGTTAAGTCGTTTTTTAGAACCTGTCTACAACTAAGTTATGTTCCCTGCAGCTGGAGAAAAGAGCGTGTACAGTGTTCTCCCCTAAAACAGGTAGAAGAGGTCACGAAAAGATTTAGGTCCTTCGTTCTTAATAATGGCTAAGGTATAACAATTCTAGACACCCATATCATACAACGATTCAAAGATTCACAAGCATAGAAATCTTAACACGAATACTTCTAAGGCAGGTCTATAGAAACAGCTCTCCATGAGGTAGTGCGCACAAAGTTGAGCACTCGATCAACTACAAACAATATACATTAGCCGTCTTCCTCGTGGTATTAAAAGTGCGTTTAACAATGGCCACATTTAGGCCATTCAGGATGCTCACACTCACTCAGTAACGTAGTGAGGCCAGCCACATATTAAGCACAGCCTAGCGCAGCATAGCATAGTCGAGGTTTTTAGAGCACACAATGCTAGAATAAATAACGCAAAATGTGAAAGTGTATCATTAAGTATAAGATTGTATGCCCTAAAAACATCGGCTAGTGCTTTGTTGCGGTCAATATGCGGCTAGCCTGATTCTTGTATCAGTACAGCGCGTATCCGTGCTCAGTGAAGTAATGGAAAGGCCCATGCGAAAAGTCAATTGTGGCCCACAAGTCAACTCAGCGAAAACTAGAATGGTACTCCTATCTACTTAATCTAAGATACCGACTTTTCTTCTTCCCAAACTTAATGGGACAAATTTACATTCTCACTCGTGCAGTAGCTAGAGGTTTATACGGATTCAACACTCACAAACCCGCAGGGCCAGATTGTATTAAATTGTTATGAAATATCTGGAATCACAAGAACTACTCAATGACCGTCAGTATGGTTTCCGTGGGCAACGTTCTACTTATGGTGATCTGATGGCATATCTCATCGAAAAGTGGAACTGCAATCTTTGCATCAATTTGGTGAAAGCAAAGTTGTAGGACTTGATATTTCAAAGGCATTTGACAAAGTTTAACACCAAGCTCTTCTGTCCAAAATGAGTGCCTATGGAATCGGTGTAGCTCTGCTTCAATGGATTAGAAGCTATTATTCAAACTATTCAATCCAAGTTGTGTTGGACGCTTTTAAGTATGATAATCACTGCATAACTGCAGGTGTCCCTTAGGGCTGTGTTTTGTCTCCGGCACTCTTTGATATTTTCATTAACGATCTTCTGTCTGCAACTTCAAATCTAATACATTCCTTCGCTGACGACAGCACTCTTCATCATTATATTAGGCTCTACAACTGGAGTCCGGTCCTGGCCTCCAGCAAAAAGTCTCTTCACCGGTCCCGATTTTGAGTCGATGTCATCCAGTTTTGCATCCCTAAACTCTGGGCTTCCTGGTCTACGCCTTGCTGTCGTGTTTCATAAATCCTACCGCAAAGGACTTTCCGCGGTACTCAATAAGGTTATACCACGATAATTGCTGCATGATGTGATATCTTCCTTCTTATGTATGGGACACAGGATGCCTCTTCGTCAGTCTTCTGGCATCGTTTCTTCCTTCGTTGAAGTATGTTAGATCTTATTTAGTGACGTAATATTTTCGTCATGGCTTTAAGTGATGTGAGGCTAATTGGCCTGTAAGACCTGGTATCGTCAATACGTATCGAATAATACGTGACTGAATAATGTTGAAATCGCTTACGTGAGTGACGAGTATAGTGATCATACCAATGTAAATACTCGATCACTTGTTAACGCATGGATTTCATTCACTCGATAACTGATGTCGTAATTCGACCTATGAACTGATGATCTGACAGTGCTCCTATATCATCTGCTTTAGCAATCTGTCATATACGATCCGCTCGAGTATCTTTGCCATTGTATCGAGTTGGCATATTGGGCGACACAACGATGGTTTCCAAGATGGATTGTTTCCCTTTAGTATATTGATGTTAATTGCTGCCAAAGCGGAAAATTCAAGCGCACTATTTATGCTGCCCTCCACCAGAGGTTCGATTTTGGTCGCAAAATGAGGCATGAGTCTACCGTATACTTACGAACATAAGCCCATGCCACTTCTCCGTAGGTAATCATTGGAATAACTGTCATGGTGTACATCCCGTGAAATATTCTGGACTAACTCCCTGCCTGTCCTGTCACCCTTCTGCATACCATGAGTGCACTTTTTAATTTTTGTAGTACTGCTTTCTGGTGTTTGTCCCATAGCAGTCTACTATCAAATATCAGTCCAAGGTATTTAACCTCTTTGCTGATGTTATCTCTTCAGCATTAGGGGTAACCGGGTGCATTCGCTCTAGCTTCCTTTTATTGGTGAAGAGAACCATTGTGGTCTTGTTTGGGTTTACCCCCTGAGCCCCACTTCTTGGCATTATCTACTCGTGATAGTTAATCCGTTTTGGATTATGTCACAGAGTACTTCCTCGAATATTCACCTTGCTACGATGTAGTCATCGTCTGTGTAGCCTTGGTCATAAATTCCTGCTCTAGCTAGTCGCTGAAGTAGTTCATCTACAAGGATGCTCCACAAAAGGGGTGATTACAAGTGGATGCCCCCAAGGGGGATCATAATGGTTTTATCACCGACTATAGTCTCCGCTGTTCTCTTGCCCAGCATCTCGCACAACCATTTCGTTATTGTGCTGTCTACATTTTTCCTCTCCAAAGCTTTTCTTATCGACCCCTGGGAAGCGCTATCGAATGCTATTTCGATGTTAAGGAAGGCGCATAGTCTCCGTAGATCTGCCCGGTCTGTATGCATGCTGACTCAATTGTAGTGGTTCCAGTTCCTTTCCAGTACTTTTTGATAACCTTTTCGATAGTCTTTAGAACGAACTAAGTTAGGCTGATTGGGCTTTGGATGGGTAGAATCTTTCGGTATAAATACCACCCTTGCCCTTCTCCAGCTTGTATATATCCGAGTGCTAGGCTACTTAAGAGCTGTGGAATGAGGTTATATAATATAGCTTGCATGACTGCAGGGATTACCCCGTCCACACCTGCTGATTTATTTGGCTGGAAGCTCGGATTCTTTGTTCCGTGCAGATCTCCGAGGCCTTCCTCCAGTCCTCCCTACTTGCCCTGAGGTGCTTCAACTCCATCTCGGGCTCGGTACTGGTCATCGTGCTACATGGGAAGTGTGTTTTCAAGAGAATTATACTTACACATACACAATTTACTACTACGTACTATTAACCAGCGGTAATTTATGCCTTTTGCCTTATGTTGTGACCAAAATCGGCCCTCAGAACACCTTTTTGCCATCTGTGCCCCGGCCTGCACCTTATTATTCTCACTTCCACTACTTTTACAGATACCTCTATAATGTGCATCTAAAATCAATAGATAATAATAAAAAGACTGTAGCCAAACTTCTTGTGCCCACGAAATACGTAAAAGGGTGGGATCGTAGACAAATCCTAAGTCATTGTAAAGATGGACAAATCTGGTGCTCGAGAGTGTCAGTCTGTGAGTCAGTCTGCTCCCAATCTGCTACACTTTCGAGTAAAAATAATACGAAATTTTGCTTTTATTCCCCATTTGTACTTTTGTGCATTTTGTTGTTGTAATTGTTGTTTGTTTTTTTTATTTACCAACCTACCTACCATCCTACCTACCTCTATACATATTTCTATTTTTCTACTTTTAAGTATTTTTTTGTTTTCGATCAAATAGTGATTAAGAATCGCATTAGTGTTTGTCGCGGTCGGTGAGCGGTGACTGCGAGTTGAGTGTAGTGCTTTAGAAGAAGTGTGCACACAAACAAAAACTCTGTCAATCCACTATGTATGCATGCATACATATATATGAGTGAGAGTAAACATTAACTCACACGTTTGGCTTTAACTCAACATACATACATGTATTCATTCATTCATGTTGGTCGGCGTCGCGCATTTCATTCATCCATTGATTCATTCGAGCGATTCTGCTGCTGCTGCTGCTGTTTCACTAACCGCCCCAGCTGCCAGCCGCTGGCCCAAGATCCAACTCTGCTCCGCTCATTCATCGAATTGAATATTTGTTTGTTGATTTTTGATTGTGTTGTGATTTCTTGTTTGGCGTTTGTTTCCTTGCATTTTCGTTTTCGCTTTCCGTTGTTCAATGGGGTTTCGTTTCGTTTCTTTTTACACTCAACGAATAAGCTGAGCAGCGGTCACATAATAATCCCATTGAGTCGACTGATATGATAGAATTGGTTGGAGAGGAGGCACCACACCACAGCGTTCGCATGCTGTGGTGTGTTTGGAATGGAAGTGCTGTACTGCTTAACTAAGCGGGAACCGGCTTAGCTTAACTGTCGTGGTTGTCTGTTTCAATGGGTGTCGGAGGGGGTTATGCATTGCGTGTTTGTGGTCTTCGACAACGACAAAGGTAATTATGTTCAAGTAGATATCCGAAAAGTGGCATTGTTTCAACTCCATATTGGATGTGGTGAATGGATGGATGGATGGCTCTGTTCGCTGGTTCTCTCGCATCACCATTCAACAAGAGTCGACGAGCATATAATTTAGCTTTTAAAACAGCGGCAGCAACTAGCAAAACTGGTTTTATTAGCCGGCTTTGGTGTTCAGTTTTCATTCATAAGTTTTTTTTTTAGTTATGGTCTTCTCACACTTGCTTTAGTGTAAGATATTCCCATTCATTAAATCGTTCATTCAAGTAACCCGTCATTCATAATTCACTCATTCATTCATTCGATTTTATTTAATTATTTACTTTGCAATAATTGCAACCGAAATAACTTGCAAATATATCTACGAGATGATATACAGTGGTGGCGCAAAACAACTACCAAATTGCTAAATCAAATAATTATTTTTTCTTTCTATATATTGTTACGAAATTTAGGCTTTCGAGTGCGTAAAGGATTTTGCAAATAAAGCACAACACAAGTTTATTAATTTACAAATAACAGCTTTAATTTATCATAAATAAAAATAACAACAGTTCACAATTTTATACTGGAAAAATTTTAAATGCACACAAAAACACTTATAATACTTGTATTACTATTCCTTAGCATGTACGTGGACCATCTTGTTAGTACTTTTTCAACTTGACTTGTTGAATTCTAAACAATGAATGAATTTCTGCGGCAAAAGGCCGCTTATTTATACCCAGTGAAAAGTTTCCAGAAGCTTCCAATCTTATATACGGAAATATCTAGCAAATACCAGAACTTACCCAAGCTCGCAAGTACGTAATCAGTCATCTAGCGTAAAACTTCTATGAACAACAGTCATTCATAATTGATAATCGGTTTACTACAGATAGCGCTGTGCCCTATTAGCAATGACAATTTACGTGATTTCTTAATTCTAAATGTCCGTATTCCATAATCGCTATTATCGGGGAACGCCTTGTTCCATTTAAATCCACCAATGACGACATCTAGTGCTAACAACTTTTCGTAACAATATATTAAAACTTATTGCCATTAAAGAACTCCCTGAATGACTTGCGCTAAGCTAAGGGCTAAGCCCTTTATTAAAATTAAAAAATCAAAGGATTGTAACTTACAATATATCATATTCGCCACTTTTGTAGCCGGTTTCAATTTATTTCCTCAGAATTCTCTCTCATTCATTGAAAAAGCAAAACGGAAAAAGATCACGAAACTTAAAACTACGCGAGTCCAAATACTTTAATTAATGTTAGCAATAAATAAATAACTTAATGTCTATTTTAGTATTAACAATACTATTAATATTAATATAATAGTACTTACAGTACTTTCTATAAAATATACTATTTGCTTAAATCTAACAATAATATTTTTTTATTTTTGCTGTATATAACTTGTATAACTTACTAGACAGAAAAAAGAAAAAGAAACGCATGCATGTGCTCCATTTAATGTCACCATTTAATTATGTAGCGAATGGTTCGTAGTTCAAATTCCAGAAAATACCAAAAAGCTGTTTCACGGTTCCACCTATCGCGAATGTCAGAAAAACGTCCGATAGTATATACAGCCATCACAAAGCTTCTCAATCCACCTTTCGCATATAGCATTAAATTGTAGGTCCTTTCCATTTGAGTTTCATCCTCATTTAATTTTCAGCATGCATAAAAATGGGAATGGGATTAGAAAACAAAATAAAATTGGTCAATTAATTGCGACGCTACTGTACCAAAATAAACGAAGAACAAGAAGTAAATACATACTTTTTTTTATCGTATATTAATATCGTTACGTTTACTCATGTAACTTTACATATATCCATATATAAGTAGAAAAAACTTAATCCATTTGAGCATAAAGAAAAAAAATAAAAGCGGATGAGTGCAATTTTCAATCTTTTTCATTTTGCTGATTTAGCCAGTAATTGTGTTGTTGTTGCTGATGTTGTTTTGGCATATATGCCAGCTACTGGTGTTTTCTATACCCTACACATAACTCGGGCAAGGTAGCTTTACTTCTCTACATACTTTGTTACATGATGAGTACTTGAAGTTTTCTGTAGCTCATTGTTTGTCTCTGTCATAGCTCATCTCGAATTTTCTACTATTTATTTGTCAGGAAAGGTCTTCCGGACGTCTTTTCAAAGTTACATAAATTATACTTCTTTTGGCACCTTTAGTAGAGGGTGAAATTGAAAGCGTTACGAAAGTGCGTAATTTTTCCACTGTCCGCTACGCAGTGATCATCAACCCAATATCCAGTACATAAACCACTAAACGATTGGTTGTACATTAAGAGTCTTTTGAGAGTCTTTTGGAGATATTTTGGGGTCTTATTTCAGGTTCTTTTGTGAATGTTTTAGGGAGTTTTTTGGGGTCTTTTGTGGGTCTTTTGGTGGTCTTTTAGGACAGGACAGATAGATAGACGGACGGGTGGACAGGCGAATAGACAAATAGTTTTACAGATCGGCTCTGACGTAAGACTGTCTTAGCTAATATTTTTTGGTTAAGATTTTAATTTTTAAGGCCTTAATTAGTATTCTAATTTTGTAGTCTCAAATTTTGTCTGTCTGTGTATCAGAGTTTGAGGGCTAATCGGCGTAAAATCTCAGAAAGACGTGGAGTGTTATTTGTGAGACTTTATTTGGAGAAAAAAAGGGAAAAAGCAAGCATAAGAAGTAATTTTCAAATGACATATTTACTAGAAATTTGACAAGCAATTTAGTCTGTCAGAATTTGGGGGTTAATCAGCGTAAAATCTCAGAAAGTCGTGGAGTTTTATTTATGACACTTTATTTGGGGAAAAAAATGGAAAATGGAAGAATAAGAAGTAATTTTCAAATGTCACATTTACTAGAAATTTGACAAGCATTTTTAGTCTGTGACTTTATGTCAGAATTTAATCGGCGTAAAATCTCAGAAGGACGTATAGTTTTATTTATGACACTTTATTTGGAGAAAAAATGGAAAATGGAAGAATAAGAAGTCATTTTCAAATGTCACATTTACTAGAAATTTGACAAGCATTTTTAGTCTGTGACTTTATGTCAGAATTTGTAGTGGAGTGGAGTTTTATTTGTGACACTTTATTTGGTGAAAAAAAGGAAAATGGAAGAATAAGAAGTAATTTTCAATTTACATATTTATTAGAAAATAAACAAGCAATTTCTTCTATAAATTTTGATAACATCACGAGAAAGTTTTTTAAACTGAAAATTTGTTGTGTGTGTATGCCGGCAACTACCGACTATAGCATTTTATAAAGATATTAACAACATGAATGAATTTCTATCCCACACGAGTGTACCAAATATGTTGCAGCTTGCAGCAAATGACATACACTCATGTACAAAATTTAATGCTCTTGTAAACTAAGTGGACGAACAAACGCGTAGTACGCAATGCATAGCACAGCATGCAATTGAAACGACGTCGTCCGTCGAGGGAAGTGCAGCCAAGCACTTCCGTTCGCCAGTGGAACAACAACAACAACAGTAGCAACAAATAGAATGGGTTAAATAATGCAGCGACATAAAAAAAGACAAGGTCTTCTCGTTCATCGTGAAATGCAATTATGTTCTTGTGCCTGTCGTAAACATATACGCAGAATATATATACCATGTACGTCATCTTGACGATCTCTTGATGGCTGCCATCACAGTCAATCAGCAGCCATGCTGTCCATTACCGAAGTAAAATTGAATGTGTGTCCTGCAGCGCAGCACAAACTGCTTTCTTTCATTTATTAAACGTCAGATAGGTTTGTGTCTGAAATGTTGAACCAAACTACTGAACTTCGTGTGCATACTTTCAGGCGACAGCTATTTTTATTGCTACTGAATTGTGATCTTTAGAAATTTTATCAATGTACATCTGAAGCTTTTAGGCGGCGTATAGAAGAATATCCTCATGAAGTTTGGTGTTATTTACTTACACGAACCAAACGCAAAATAATTGGCCTATTTAACATTTTCTTCTCATTCTTATTCGAATTAAAGATTGAAACTACAAACTAAAAAAAGTAGTTCAACGTTTATTTTTATGTTGTACTTATACGGTCATCCATTTTGTGGTTTAAAAACCGTAATGCTGACTGGCATCCCTGATATGTCAAACATATCTGTCATTGCGATTGTCATTTTATTAGTCCATTGTCCGACAGTTACGAAAATGGATCGTTTAAACATCGAAAAACTTTTAAAACCTATTACAAATCTTGCGTGGCCACTATTCGCGCTTCAAAGGGGAGATTATGGCACATTTGCAATTGAAAAGATAGCGAAGAATTTCGAAGAAACTCAAAGCGTCACGGATGTGCAGAAGCCTTTGCATCATCGTAATGTACGCTCTGTGGAAAATGTCGCTGCTGTATGTGAAAGTGTGGATGAAGAACCGAATTTGTCAATTTTCCGACGGTCTCAGCAATTGAGTCTGTCTTACGGCTCATTATGGTGTATTTCTCACCGGGATTTAATCCTCTATCCATATTAAGTCCAGCCCAAGCAACAATTGAAGCCTGCTGACTATTCACACTGCAGAACATACGTCCAATGGATGCTAGAGCAAAGGCTGTCAACGACAATTTTTCAAACATCGGTCAACGATCAGCGATGAGGCCCATTTCTCACTCGGTGGGTACGTAGAGCAGCAAAATTGTTACATTTTGGGGTTCTACAAATCCTCGTATAATTGAAAAGAGACCGTTGCACCCACAAAAAGTCACTGTGTGCTGGTCACGTCATCGGACTGTATTTTTTTTTCGAAAACAATGAAGGTGTGACAGTTACCATGATGTTCATATGATAACAAATTTTGTTTTGGCCTGCGATTGAATATTTCGACTTGGATGATATGTGGTTCCATCAAGACGGCGTAACAAGCCACACAAAACGACCTTTTTTAGCTTTGTTGCGCAAGAAGTTTCCAGGACTCGTAATTTCATGTTTCAGCGATGTCGATTGGCCGCCAAGATCATGTGATTTAACGCCATCGGTCTTTTTTTTTTGCTGGGCTATGCAAAAGCCTGTGCTTATGTGTACAAAGCTTAAACTTTAGAGCACTTTTAAGCCAACATTTGTCAAGTTATGGCCGAGATACTGCTCCATTCCCAACATTCCCAATGTAGGTAATCTCAAAATCAAAATTCCAGTTAACTAAATCAGAGTTTACAAAATCCCAATTTTTAAAATTCCAACTTACAGATTCCTAATGAAGGTAATCTTAAAATCAAAATCCCAGCTTTACAAAATTCCAACCTTATTTCCATTGTAGATAATCTCAATATCAAAATCACAGTTAACTAAATCAGATTTTACAAAATCCCAATTTTCCAAATTGCAAATAACAATAATCCCAATGTAGAGAAATTAAATTTTTGTGGCAGATTTTGTCTAGATATGGTGTTCCTGAAAAACTCATCAACATTTTCAAGGAACTGTACAGCGACTCAAGATGCTGCGTCATTTTGGGATTTAGATTTTGCTAACTGACAGTTTGTAAATTAGGAATTTGATTTTGGGATAGCGTTTCCAACCAAACTATTTTTATGACTCATTTTGTCTAACAACTTCCCAAACTTTTCTTCTTTTGTTCGAAATGAAAATACGCTACAGATATTATATTTTTTAGAAACCCGCAATGATCTAAAAGAAGTTAGTAACTAACAGTTAGATATTGAAACTGGAACAAACTTAATTATTACTAATTGTCGCTATAATTAATCAAAAAATCTTATGAGAGAGATTATCGCAATTTGCAACACTCCAAAAAAAAACACATTGAGGCACAAAAAGTTAATTGTGTTAACCGATTTATAAGTCTTGAAAGATCCGTGTTGTTGTTGCTGCGAGCAGGCAGACACACAGATCCGTAGCTATCTCAAGTGTGGCTACAAATTTTTTAAGTTTATTAAGTTCCCACAAAACGGATGATTGGTCTTAATTTCAATTGTAAATGGTCGATCAATATTCAACAATGGTGGTAATATGGCAACAACAACAACAACAGCAGCAGACAAATGAATAAACAAACAAACAGTAGCAACGGCAACAAAAACAACAATAAAAACAACATCTGTTTGCAGTTCGCTCGTTATAATCTGTTTTATTAATTTATGGTAATTTCGGTTTTGGTTGAATCATTATATTAACCGGACTGGACGACGACTGGACCGGAAGATCGGTTGTTTGTTGTACTCTGGGCAGAGCGGTATCTATATAAACTGCTTTGCTCTTGGTCCAACAACGGATTGGGGTAGTAGTATACTTAGTTAATGAATGAAACCGTGTGACTGCTGTCTTTCTATCTGTCTTTTAGATTCCAGAAGCAAACGTTTGACTGCTGTCTGTCTTGTAGAGTTCAGAAGCAACCTGTGACCTATAAGTCCACCTGTCTTTAAGAGTTCAGAAGCAAACGTTTGACTGCTGTCTTTTCATCTGTATTTTAGAGTCGAGAAGCAAACTTATCACTGTCTGTCTTGTAGAGTTCAGAAGCCACCGTGTGACCTATAAGTCCATCTGTCTTTTAGAGTCCAGAAGCAAACGTTTGACTGCTGTCTTTTCATCTATCTTTTAGAGTCAAGAAGCAAACTTCTTACTGCTGTCTGTCTTGCAGAGTTCAGAAGCCACCGTGTGACCTATAAGTCCAACTGTCTTTTAGAGTCCAGAAACAAACGTTTAACTTCTGTCTTTTCATCTGTATTTTAGAGTCGAGAAGCAAACTTATCACTGCTGTGTGTCTTGTAGAGTTCAGAAGCAATCGTGGTACCTATAAGTCCATCTGTCGTTTAGAGTCCAGAACCAACCGTGTGACTTCTATGTCCACCTGTCTTTTAGAGTCGATAAGCAAACTTATCACTGTCTGTCTTGTAGAGTTCAGAAGCCACCGTGTGACCTATAAGTCCATCTGCCTTTTAGAGTCCAGAAACAAACGTTTAACTTCTGTCTTTTCATCTATCTTTTAGAGTCGAGAAGCAAACTTATCACTGCTGTGTGTCTTGTAGAGTTCAGAAGCAATCGTGGTACCTATAAGTCCATCTGTCGTTTAGAGTCCAGAACCAACCGTGTGACTTCTATGTCCAGCTGTCTTTTAGAGTCGATAAGCAAACGTTTGACTGCTATCTTTTCATCTGTCTTTTGGAGTTCAGAAGTAAAACGTTTGACGCTGTCTTTCTGTCTGTCTGTCTTTTAGAGTCGAGAAGCAAATGTTTGACTGCTGTCTTTTCATCTGTCTTTTAAAGTCCAGAAGCAAATTTCTCACTGCTGTCTGTCTTGTAGAGTTCAGAAGCAACCGTGTATCCTATAAGTCCATCTGTCTTTTAGAGTACAGAAACAAACGTTGGACTGCTGTCTTTTCATCTGCCTTTTAGAGACTATAAGCAAACTTCTCACTGCTATCTGACTTTTAGAGTTCAGAAGCAACCGTGTAACCTATAAGTCCATGTGTCACTGCTGTCACATTTGACTGTTTTGTATCTATCTGTCTTTTAGAGTTAGAGTTTAGAAAGGCCGAATAATTATGACAGTTTCTAAATTCAAATTCAAATTCAAATGTTCATTATGTACGAGTACATACAGCGACGTGGACATTGCATTTTAATTTGCCCATCAGCATCCACACGAGTATTAAAAATGGAACAAGCTATTGTTGTTATTGCTGTTACTGCAGATGCTGCTGTTGCCGCCGACCAAGAGAAGAGCAGCTGTATTTAAATCTTCTTCCGAGATGAGATGCTCACCGCACAAAAACAATAGCAATGCTTCAAGAAGAAGGCCAAGGAAATGGCTAACTAGATTTTAGTCAAGAAGCAGGGAAGTCAATAGGATGTAGAGTGAGAGAGAGCGAGAGAGATGAGTGTTTGTCGTTAGTGTATGTAGCATATAGAGCTAGCTGCTACCTTTGCTGCACATCCGCAATCGCGTAGCAGCAATCCTAGCCAACTATAGCACCTGTGATTATAACCCTCTTGGCGGTAGCAGTTCGAATGGTTAGAGATGCTCCAGAGTATTAATTGTACAAGTAGGTACTTGTATATATTGTAAGCATTGTGGCGGCGGCGGTCGGTCACACTGCTCCCCCTTGCAGCTTCTAACGATGGCTTTACTTCTCTCAATTGGAATTACCATCCTTATGCATGTGTCCACCAAGTACCAATTGATCGAGAAGTCGTCGACTGATGGTGATGGCGATGGCGACTCTTCGATTTGCGTTATGAAGCGAACAGCGGGCCGACACGGTCATTAGACTATGACGGCTATGAGGACGACTAGCAAAAAAGTAGTTTGGTTAGATCACGCGTCGTGTGCATCGGGCTAAAGTTTCACCTGCTCCATAACTTCGACGCTTGCTGTGCTTTAAGCAATTGACGACGACGACGACGAAGCAGTAGTTGCGCAGCCGCCCGATACTCATCCATCTAGCCAGTCTGCCAGCCGGCCTGCCTGCTTACAGGAAAGTATAAATTGAAATTGCTGCATTTGTACAATCAGAGAGGAGCCCCCCCATCAGGTTTTGGACGGTCTGTCGATGGGGTCTCGACGTCCCCATCACATCAGTTAAGAAATAGCGCCAACGAACAGGTACGTCGTTGTCGGTGGTTAGTCGTTGTCGTTGCTCCAGCACACTCCACCCCTTACATTACAACAAAAACAAGAACAAAAAACGAGTGTAAAATATAATACAACATGTTTCCTGGTGTGCAAATAGGATTAGGTATAGGAATCTAATTATGCAGAGTAGGTACCAGGGCAGAAGCTTCGGTGCCGCCACTTTCATTAATTGGGTGGAGATCTTGCTCTTCGATTTTGCCATCTCATCATTGTCTTCCGAAGCTGGACAATACGCGATTCGGCAAACACATCCCTCAACGCATTTGTTCATTGTTCGTTGTGTGCATTAATCCATCGACAAGTGTCTGAAGTATTTCTAAAAAATATCTCAAAATATGCGTACATTGTTTACTCGATGAATGTAACACCAACTCTTCGCAGTACTAAATTTACCTGTTAACGCATAGCGTGGCATGCGCCATATAATACCATGTGGATACCTACAAGTTCCCAGCCAATATATGGCCTTATGGTCAGCATCACGTTGTTTACAAGCCAGCGCCTAATTCTCCTGCTCGACAATAATAGTAATAGTGAGCGATAAATTTGGAAAACAAACTGTTGGTGTAATAGAAGAGCGATATTGTTAGCACCTTTCAAAGCGAGTGGATCCGCTGGAATTGTTAGAAACCCCACAGAGTAGCTGGCGCTAAGATTGTGATCTCCCCCAGTGCACGCAGGTATAGGCGATCACGATCGCAATCGATTTTGATAGTAGGTGGCGGCGTTGCAGACACAAAAGCGCCACATGATGTGTTCATGGTAGTCACAGCTTGGCATACAAAAAGGGGAAGAACTCTTTCAAGTGCGCTGATGCACGCATCGTACTAAAGTTTCAAACATTTTCCTTTTTTTTTTTTTTGTTAGTTTTGTTTATTGGGGGCTGGGCTGGAGGTGAGAAAACAAACATAATCCCCATGTTGGAAGGTGTTTTCATCAGTCTTTAAGATGGCTTTGATTTTCAACAAATAACCGATCGGAACCCCATGACAGAGCGCTCGTGCGCTACATGCGATCGCATGGTTGACGACTTATCACTGCGTGATCTGCTTTTATTTTGGTGAGAAGCGATGAATTACTGCATTTGATCGACACATCAGAGACTGTCACCATTAAATATTAGTTTTTGAAGTGAAAATTCTTTAGGTGCGACTAAGGGTATCTGAATGCATTGGTGACGTCAGCGTTACGGAAATAACGAATGTAGCATATGAAGTTAGCCGTCAAAGATAAATAAAAGTGTAAATACATTCGTCATATTTTGTATCCGGTTGGTGTATATGATATAACTTTATTCTATTGTCGATTGGAGCATCACGAATCCTCCTGGCGGATAAATTTTTACGCGAATGAACAAGCAATTTGACAATTCCATTTTAAAGCGATTTCCTTCGATTGTAACAAATTACAAATGTCTCCTGTCTCCTGTCTCCTGTCAACTGTCAACTATTAATAGACTACTGTCAAATGTTGATCATTTATTCTGTGTTTGACAGTCATTGAAAGCAGACAACCTCGGGAATTTCAACGAAAATTAAAAAAAAAAAGTGAATTTCTTGTCTTGATTAAGCGTCGATGTTCAACAGCAATCTGAACGAGTTTTGGCGCCGTTTCGTAACCGAAATATGGACGAAACATGGATCCATCACAACACACCTGAAACCAAGGAGACAATCAAGACAGTGGGGTTCTCTGGGTGAACGTGCATCAAAGAAGGACAAGGTAGGTCTGTCGGCCAACTAGGTCATGACCACAGTTTTTTGGGATGTACGCGGTGTCATTCACATCGAAAAGGGTAAAACGATCACCTGCCAATGGTATTCAGAGCTTTTGGACAGATTCGCTATTGATTTGAAGCAAAAACGACAAAAACGAAAAAAGTGCTGTTCCGTCAAGACAAAAGTCGTGTGTAGTTAGCATGGCAAAAATCCATAAAGTGGGATACAAACTGCTACCCCATCCAGCATATTCTCCAGACTTAGCCCCTAATGCGACTATTTCCTGTTCCCAAATCTGAAGAAATGGCGGGGCGGTAAGAAATTTGGGTCTAACGAAGAGGTTATCACTCTGAAACAAACGCCTATTTTGAGTGCCTTAAGAAAACCTATTATTTGGAAGGAAGAAAGGTAGGAATTCTGGCGAATTTTGCGTAAAGATTTTGGCTTACACTTTTACAAGATCAACTTAACTCAAGAACCGATTGGGATTGAGATAAACCTTAAGGAGCACTAATCGAACATATGATGTGAATATGGCTTTAATATGTCTAGTGGTTTAGTCGTGATGTGGTTACAAAAATATGCACCAACAGGCCAAACGCCAAACCACATTTTCATAAATATCTCCACTCCAGCGCCACCTACCGCGGGGCGAATTGGATGGAGATACGTTCAGTTGTTTATGCGTGATGACATCTCAACTCCAGCGCGACCTACTGGGCTTAAAAAAGATTTGATTTGATATGTGATTTACTGAGATTTTGTACAGACGCACATTCTGTGAAAGATTCAGCTCAGTTGGCCTTCTAGTTTTTAAGTTTTAGTGTCGTATTACAAACCAACAGAAATTCATTTATATATATATATAGATGATTATCTATTTACACAGATATATATATAAGTTTGCTTAAGGTAAAACTTAAAATTATTAGTTTTAGCTTTTGGAAGTCTTTTGAAGTTCTCTTGGGTGGTCTTTTGTGGTCTCTTGAGGTCTTTTGAGGGTCTTTGGAGAGTGTTTTGGGGGTCTTTTGGGAGTCATTTTTGGGTCTTTTAAGAGATACCTATTTTTGGCGACTTTTAAGTGTCATTTGGGGGTCTTCTGAGGGTCTTTTTTGGGTCTCTTTGAAGTGTTTTTGAAGTCTTTGATGAGTTATTTTGGGTGGTATTTTGAGGGTCTTTTAGTAGGTCTTTTGGAACTCGTTTGGAAATTTTTTAATGGTCTTTTGAGAGGGGTTGGGGGGTCCTTTTTATATATTTAAAAAAAAAATAATATATGTTAGTCAATCCAGTAGTCTAATACATACATATATGTAGCTGTATTTTATATTATAAAGCATTCTTAATTATCCAGTTGTGACATTTTGTTACGCAGTGAACTCAACCATTGGGCTGTGTTATATATCGTGTCGTGCTATAAAATTTCATCGATCGTCGATTTACTATATATCCTCACACGTCTTATCAATCTACTCGTATTATATCTAATACTTATACGGAAATGTGTGAACGATCTATGGCCAGTATGGTGAAAAGACTTCGTAGATGCATTAAGAACCAAGGACTCGAAGAAGTATGCAGTAGCTTCACTTGGACTTGTGTACATAGTTATTAAATAAGTTATTTGTTATTAAAATAAATAAAAAAAAGTCAATTCCATATGAGTGGTCAGATCATTTTGGACACCTCTGTATAGATTTAATCGTAATATCGGCAACAACGTCAAAGAAGTTATACTTCAACAGCGCGTAAAGGTTACACGCATTACTTTTTTTTTAAGAAATTACTAACAACAACAACAGCAGAACCAATTAAATTATATCTCTATCTTCTTAACTTAAACGAATACTTTGCTCCCGTTCATTGCTCTGTGCGATCAATTGCAAGCGCGAATGCATATGCCAGATCATGCGTTAAATTGCCAATTGGTTTGCTTGCGACGACGCCGACGGATAAAGAGAGTGCGCTATGAACTGTGCTCCGATCATCGCGGTATGCGATCCGATATCGCATATCGATGGCTTCAGCGTAGATACGCGTATAACTCCATGTGATACGCTTCATTTGTCAATGTGTCTGACTACGGCTGCCGACGACGTGCCTATGAGAGTCGACTGATATTTGATATATGCAGGTGCGTTTAATTGCCATGAATGATCGGACGCATGAGTGCTGCATGATATTCTCGATCGTATTTAGTGCGGGGAGTATATTCGTTGTTGGTTACTTCGTCTTACAACGGCTAGCTAGCTAGCTAGCTATACGTGGTAAATTTAGAGTTTAATAAAAAATGTCCTCTTTTGGAAAAGCATTTGCCAAATAATAAAACGGATTAACTAAAGATATGGGTGTTTTTTAAGCCCGACCATGAAATTGTAAAACGTAATTTTAATCAAATCAAAAGTTCTATATACATGGCCACCGCGGCTGTTCTTGGCGAAGTGTATTTCTCTGGACGTCCACTTTTGGGCACTGCAAACAATAACAATGTTTGCCGCGCTAAGGCTTCAATTATAAACCAGTGACTTCACGTGACCCCATAGGAAATAGTCGAGAGGTGTCAAATCGCACGACCTAGGAGGCCTAGGAGGCAGGTCCATTTCTCGAAGTCAACTTATCGCCAAATTTTGATTTCAATAAGTCGATGGTTGCCGTCGCCGTACGACACGAAGCGTCATTCTGTTGAATGCACACCCCGTCCGGATCAATGTCATCCATATTATTAAATAAAAAAAAAACAACTTTTAAAAATCAAAAATTTTCAAGTAAATTCTCTAATCGGAGAAAGTTTGAATAAAATCGGGTTAATTAAAAAAAAAAAAGTTGGTATGGGAGCCCATCGGCCCTGCCGCCCGATACCTTCCAAATTGTAATATTAATTGTTGTCATCGGAGATTCACATGTGTGCAAAGTTTGAATAAAATAAGGCTTTAAGATGTTGGTTAAAAATTGGTCATAAGATTCCGCCAGCCAGACACAAACAAACGCATAACAAACACACGGGCACGCGAAGTTAATGAAGAATTTAATGAAAAGCAAGAAAGCAGCTGTGTGAGCAATAATTGGGAACAAAACCTTCTCTATAGAAAGCCCAACTCTACGCATACTAATGCTGTAAACCAAGACCAAACGCATGTGTGTTTGTGGGATGTGAATACGGTGTACAAAAAATAAGAAGTCACAAAGAGCGAGAAACGTAAGATGTGGTAGTGGGAAACAGAAATATTTTATATGGATTTTGCTCTTTAGTTGATTACTAAATACAAATACGTTTGGTCTCAATCTAAGCATGTATCTGTGTACGATCGGAACAGTTGGGCTTTCTATAGAGAAGGTTTTGATTGGGAAGACCATCACCAGCACCAACACCAACACCACACCAACACCAACACCAAAACCAACACCAAAACCAACACCACCACGAACACCAACACCACACCAACACCTTGACTGTGATAATGTTTTAGTTTTCTATGGATACAGTCATCAAATGCTGTCAGTAGATATTTCCTTTATTCATATCTACTGACCATCACCAGCACCAACACCAATACCACACCAACACCAACACCAACCGCAAAACCAACACCACCACGAACACCAACACCAACACCACACCAACACCTTGACTGTGATGATGTTTTAATTTTCTATGGATACAGTCATCAAATGCTGTCAGTAGATATTTCCTTTATTCATATCTACTGACCATCACCAACACCAACACCAACACCAACACCAACACCAACACGAACACGAACACGAACACGAACACGAACACCAACACCACACCTTGACTGTGATGATGTTTTAGTTTTCTATGGATACAGTCAGTAGATATTTCCTTTATTTTATTAAAAACCTTGGCAGAAAGGATTTTTAGTTCTATTTATTAGCTTAGTATACGTCTTTAGTTCTGGTAACGCATGGAAAAGAAAAAAAACAACCCATAAAAATTAGCATCCAAAGATGTTGCTTCGTATTAACTTCGCGTGCCCGGTTGCTTGGCTGGCTGGTGGAATCTTGTGATCAATTTTTAACCCACTTTCTAAAGGCCGATTTTCTTTAAATTTTGTAAACATGTGTATCTCGGGTGACAACACTTTCTGTAAAAATTTGGAAGTGATCGGGCCCCAGTGCTGAGGGGCTTCCATATACATTTTTTAAAATTAACCCGATTTTCTTCAAATTGTGTATGTGTATGTCCGATGACAACAATTTTTGTAAAAATTTGGAAGTGATCGGGCCTCACGGTTTCCATGAAAAATTTTTATTTGGTTAGTTTTTTATTTTAGGCAGTTGCAGATCAAGTTGGATAGAGTGTTTTGTTAGGAGTGCACTATGTAGTTGAACTTTTCGTTTATTTTTACTTGAACCAAAATTTCGTATTGAAATTCCTCCAATGGCAGGTTAGAGATAAGGCAGGCTAATCAATCAATTCAATTGTTACAGTTTATTGCTCGTTGCTGTTTTTGTTTTACTGTTCTTGTTGGTACCGCCCGGTACCCGGAACTATTGCTTTTTCATTGATATTGTGATTAAAATTTTTATTGCAATGCACCTTTGAAAAAAAAAGCGCGCCCTTGGGTAAGATTCCTGGGCATAACTGACAGAAAACTACGACTACCGCCTCGCATACATAAAAACTGTTTATTTATTACAAGAAATGGTACAAATTGCTTGCTGGCCATTTCTCTCCATATACTATGGACTATGGAAAATGCAGATAGTACTCGTACTCGCGAACAGGTTCATTGTAGAGCCTCGAACAGCTTCTTTTTTTAATTATAATTTGTTTTCGAACCTTTTATTGGAGTCGTAATCACGGTTGTTTGTTTAATTAAATTGAAATGGTAAATATGTACGACCCGGGAGGCGGCCGGCGGTGCAAAGTCAAAGTACTCCTGATCGGTACTTGGAACAATAAAACATTTGATCAAAAAGAAATGATCCGGAACATCGGAACACACATCTGCTTCTATTAAGGGAATATAATAGTATTTGTTGTTTTGGCTTTTATGAGTGTGTTATATGTGTTTGGGGCATCACAGCAGTCAGTCAACCAAACACAAGGCACATTAACAGCATCAGAGATTATCATCATCATCATCGTCCACAGATTGGATATCGATCGCGCAATGAAGAACAAGATCAAGAAATCTATTTTAATTGTACTGCATTAAATACACACACACACATACATAAGTACTGCTCCGGTGAAATGATAATAATTGTATAACTTACGAGTGGAAGATATTCCAAGGAAAGAAACCAGAGTAACAAGTAGCTTAAGTTTTTAGTTTCTCTTCGTGTTTTTTTAATTCTGTTATTTTTGTTGTTGTCGCCCCATAAACTGGACAAATTTATTGGGCGGTATGCGATCGCTTTCTTGATCAGAATATGTAAATACGAGCAGCACTACAGTCGCAACAACTCTTAAGTAAATATCTGTATCTGTCCAGAAAGACAGATACGTAAAAATGTTTGTTGTTTTTTCGCTCGATCGAAGATGAAAACATCAAAAGCGACAAAACGTTCAATGTTTTTATCAAATAAACATCGAACCACAATCAAATATCGGGATTTCCCGCAGTGAAGGCGGACGTTCAATTCGCTTTACGGCAATTTAGTGTTTAGGACCGTGAAAGTCACACGGCACAGCACGCGGCAAGCGATCAATTAATACCCGGGCGCATCAGTGATGTGCTATCAAAGGATCAAACGAATTCGTTTCTTTTTTTCCACGGTCAACTTTTGTTGGGCAATAAGAGACTTGTTGGCATCGATTTTTTTTTATAATGTAGACACGCTGTGCTAAGCACAGCGATGTAATACATAAATGTAAGCTCTTCTTTAAATACAGATCTACAAACAAATGGGCATACTGTAGGCTCAATATTTGGTCCGTTCGTTATTATTTTGCAACTAGTGAGTGTACCCGTCAAAAATGACGGAATCGTTTTCTACCACCTAACCATTTCACCGTATTTCATCGGAGCACCAAACTAACATATGGTGTGAATATGAACCAAATCCAACCATAAACACAAATTTTCGTAAGCGATCGACTCCAGCGTCACCTTACGGGTCAAAAAAAAAAATAAACATCGGAGCACCGAACGATCATATGTTGTGATCAAAATCCAACCATAAACACAAATTTTCGTAAGCTTCTCGACTCCAGCGCCACCTTACGAGTCCAAAAAAACTTAAACCAAACGATCATATGGTGTACTTAGCACGGTAGAGTTTCGGAGTAGTATAGTGGCGAAGGCATACGCTACGACTCCACTTGACTACTAAAGCAAAAGGCAAGTGTTGTACTTTCCGAAATGACAACTGTAGCGTTAAGCTAGCAGAAGGTAAGCTACGACTCCATTAACCCTGGAAAATATATTAAAGCAAAAAATAGGATCGAGAGATCCGAATAGCGAAGTTCAATGTGAAGTGTTGGGAAACTAAGTTCCGAATGCGGTAGTCAATGCTGCGGTATATTACTGTAGTCAGTATTGCTCCACACATCAAGGAATTTTTCCGGTGCAATATCACGGTATGCTTTCAAAGACCGATTGGGAATTACGTCAGTGTCTTATTTTAAAATAAACTATTTTATGCAATCGTTGCTGTTGATTATTTGGTATTATCTTTATTAGATTTTAATTCGCAATCTGACCACCCTGATATTGCACGGGGAGTTGTATGTTTTCTACAACAAAAAAAAAACAATTTCCTTGGGTGGGACGTGGGATAGCTTTAACTCACACTCGGAATGACGTTCAGACGGTAGTCGGCAGTCTTACTCATTCTACCATTTCGCTCCACATGCATCATAGCACTATTCGTCGGTTTTATATTCAGGTTAATGTGATATTGTCTTTTAAAAAAAAAAAAGTCCTTCACCAGCCGTGGATTTGAACCAATGACTTGGTGAGACATTCGGACAGTAGTCGCTAGCGTAACCGATTCGGCTACCGTGCTAAGTAGTGGCGCAAATTATTTTTATATTCGCTCTTAGCTGTACGGTTTGTGATGAAGTAAATTGGCTGTGCCAAATACTTCGTTACAAGGTTTAGTTAGGTTAGGTTAGTTACGTTCGCTTAGATAAGGTTAAGTTAGGAAAGGTTAGGTTGGATTCGTGCAGCTACTGGCTTTTCGACAATGTTTTGCAGCAATTCCTCCTTGTGGCACGTTTGGATAGTCTTACTTTAGAGTTGTACTCTGTAAGAGCGAACCTATATTCTTCCCAACTCTTCGTGCATTTTGCAGATATGAAGAGTTTACTGACTTTCTTAGCCAGCTAGTCGTTCCACAAGCTGGCTTTAGGGCCACAGCTTTCATGATAGGAAGAGAGCAACACATTATTAAGTTGATATACTGACTCATATAAGTCCGGTGTGGACCTAATAGATGTGACAAGCATATCAACTTTAGAGAGAGGACAAGTAGA
Source organism: Nephrocerus scutellatus (assembly GCA_947095585.1). Lineage (NCBI taxonomy): Eukaryota > Metazoa > Arthropoda > Insecta > Diptera > Pipunculidae > Nephrocerus > Nephrocerus scutellatus. Next base: position 118,891,293 of record OX352761.1, read on the forward strand.
TTCCAATCCGTGGACTTTGGATTATATCTAGAAAAGGCATGTGCCATTTTGTCAGGAAAGTCAAAACTGATGTGTTGATGGTCTGACAGCAAGGCTTCGTCGGACACATGCCAGTTTTCAACAAAGTTGGAGATAAATGGACTGGCGGCGAAGGTGAGGGTGTGCATTGCATCCTACAAGGTACTGGAGGTTTCTGTTCCGGCCGGGCTCTATCAGCTCCTGGACCTCTAAGGGCGGAATGCTGTCGTCGTCGCCGGCGAAATTTCCTGAAGCACACACGATGTTATGTGTTCCCCTCTCGTTCTGAACTTCAATCAGCAGGGCCACCAGGTCTTTCGTTATGAATTCTGGAACAGGAAGAAAGTTGATGTTCGTACCAATCAAGCAGGTCGCTCTTGGCACTGGCTACCCGCATTTACAGATCAACTAACTTGTCCCGTTCCGTAGACCTTTCATCTGTCCGCTAATAACCCAAAGCTCTTGGATGAGACCAAGGGTTATATTTTCCTCGGCGAACCGCTTGCTGAGGGTAGAGGACGCGCCCTTCGCTTGATAAAGGTTCGCCTGCAACACCCTGATGGAGCTTATTAGTCCTCCCTGGATGCTGAAGCAAAAGCAAGAGCACTTTCTTTATACTTGCCCATCCTTAAAGCGTGTTAAAGTCGCCTTCTCTCTGGCGAGTTCAATTTAATAAATCCACCATGCCACTACAGCTGGAACGTCAGAATCAGAAGTGGCTGATTCCACGTTCTGAGTTCTGACGCCCTCGCGAGTTACAGATGGGGCGCATATGGCTACGCTGTCTAAACTCTTGGAAGGGGTCGGGTGCTGAACAGCAGACCGAGCAGTTAAGGCCAACATGGGGTAGGTCATCGAGAGCTCAACAGCTTCTCTAGATACAGCGGGTTGCTCAACAGCAGTACCCGAGGTTGATGTGCTTTGAGATAAATCGATCTCATAATTATTAAAACTTGAATCAATGAGTACCGCGGTTATTCGAGGTTACAGCGTAGCTGATCTTTTTAACATGAAACTGTTAAGGACCGTTGTTGATGCAAGTTATTCATCAAAAAATTAAATGGAGTCACGGACAAATAAAAAGAAATATAAATGTAAATCAAAATAAAAATATACCACAAGTTTTGGTCGGCGGGTTACCCATTTTAATAAAATGATTGGCCATAAATAGCCGATAGTTGAACTTTCTTCAATAAAGGAATAAAGCAACAATCAATGAGCGATGTAATTTTAATAAGAAACCGACCAACAGTATAGATACAGATAGCAGAGCAGATGCTGATGTGTAGCAGCAACATAAGAGGAGATCGATAGATACTCATTCGTGCAACAACAACCAACACGACAAACAGTAACTGGGCAGTTGCTTTTGCACGCGTTCATTCATAAAACGCGATCGTGTGTTGTGTTGTTGTTGTTGCCGATTTGATTAATACAACTTTGTTATAGTGTATGGTTGCTTTAATGAAACTGGTTTCTTACCCGCCACTGTCGTTTATCCTCACCTGATAATGATCTACTCGCTAGCAGCTAGCAGCTCATCCGGTCGGTCAGCGACTATGAGCCAGAAATGAATCTATGAATCTGAACGTTTGATAGCGCAGAAGCACACACACACGGGCATATACCGTACCGCATACCGCAGTAGCTTAAAGCAACATATTTGCAAAAAAACAAAAAGAATCAAAAGCCTTTAAAATATTAATCCACACAAGCGCAGCGAAATAGTTTACATATGTAACTGCAACTTGTCGTAACCGCTATTTTATGTGGACATTTGCAGTGCGTTGCTCCATGGCTCCATTCAGTATGAGAGATCAACCCATTCACATCCAGACGGCAGCGGAAGGATGTTGTTTGTAATTATTATAGCGGAAGTAGCCAAGTTCCCAAGTTCCAAAGAAGAAAATCGTACTGCCATCCGCAAGGCAGGATGTTTCCTTTCGTCCCAGTTCACACAGAATGTTCAGCGCTAGTGTGACATTCTCCTGAATGGAGAGGTATTTAATGCCGCAATTATAATTGCACTTCAACAAGTTGTCAATGGTCAACATTTTAGTATCTGTGTTATTAACATACTCGTATCGTAGGATGAGGAATCATCCGAACATGTTCTCTGCGATTGCCCAGCACTTATTTGGTTAAGGAAACGCATATTCCATAAGGTTAGGAAAGTTGTATGTCTTTTAGACAATTGACAATTGATACAATAGATCTTTCAGGTCGCGGTGTCAGTCACTTGGACTAGGGTTTCCAAAAAAAAAAAAAAAAGAGAAAGGTGGCATGTGCTTCAGAGCATGGGTAAGACTGGGTATGACTGCCAAAGTTAACAGACTATGGGGTTAGCTACGTCGCAACTGCTATTTTACTTCTTCAAATGTTTCGTTGACATACACATTCATATTTTAGTTCGTGTTGAGCTTTTATTTACTGTAAGAGTTTAAAAGAAACTTCGTTTTTCGGGTAAAACCTTTTATTAATACTAATTTTATAAAGTTGGTTAAAAATTACCTCAAAGAAGTCAACAAAAAATGTTTACACGCGTCACACGCGACAAAAGTTACACGCGGGCGCTTAGAAATCTTCCATAAGACTAAGCTGCGCACAATTTCACCTCTAGAACGTGTGAAGGTTTTCTATAAAAGACCTCAATGCATGCATCACACATGCCACACGCGATACGGCACGTAGCATCTTAAGAATGACCCATGAGACTTCTATGCTGATCACAGCTTAAGCGTCTAAAATTAGCCTAGAGGCAACCTTAGCCTAAGTTGAAATAGATAGACAATTTGGGGTCAAAAGAGGTCTTCGAACGCGAACCGACTCAGTTAACTTAAAAGTTTAAACCATGTGCTTAGGGTTAATAAATTGTTTACTTATTCTTAGGTACATAGCCTTTCGAAAAATATCTCTCTTATATCTTAAGGTGATCTTATCAAAGTTGGCAATTCTAAACTCTGTTATTCGCCAAGCTCTTTCGGCTAAAGGATACCTTCTCTCCTGTCTGATTAATATCCTTCAGCACAAAGTGTCATCACTTAAAAAGCTATAGTTATCCTGCACAACTGAGTGCACTGAGGTTAAATTTGTGTACAATGACTGCATCGGGGGATGTAACTTATAGATATTCGAAGTCGTTCTTAGAACTCACATAAGTAAATCCGTGGAAATGGCCACACATGGGACATACGACTATCATCAAATATTTCAAGCAAGAGCTGACGACTCTTGATTACATAAACACCATGTTATGCATTGAGAGGGGTTTTTCGGAAAACAATCCCCTCCGGCAAATACTGGAAGAGTGGATCAGCACCGGATGAATGAAACTGTCGACGGTTCCAAGCTGAACTATTTACTGTTTTCAAAGTTAGAATGTAAATTTGATTTCTCATAGCCGAGACACAAAGTTCAAAATATCTAAATACCTAAACATCCCTCACATCAATGTAGTTGAAGTTGTGGTTGTTGTTGGTATTGTAGCAGCTCTCGGTCTGTTCAACCTATTGCTGAGTTGACGATCCTTGGTCCAGTGTGTGGTTTGGTTGGGTTTGTTTGTACCTTTTTCGCTAAGCGTTATCGGACGTTTCAAATAATTATTTCAAAGAGTCCAGCACCTTTTTATAGAATAGCAGCTAGCCGATACCCTGTCCAAATATAATGTTGACATTACAGCGGTGGACGGGGAATGGTGTCTTACAAAAATTAGGATATGACATATATTACAGATGTCATGCAAGACATAATGTGCTCGAGTTGGGGTTTCTAGTCCGCAAAAGAATGAAACCCACCGTTATTGGCTTTAAAGCACTAAATGAACGGCAATTCAACCTTCGCGTGCGTGGCTTAAAACATAAAATTTAAAAACATAACCCTCATAAGCATTCATGCACTTACAGAGGATTCTCCCGATGATGAAAAGGAAGAATTCTTTGAATCTCCATGCCTGCCCTCAGTATAATGTAATAATCATTTTGGGGGATATGCAAAAATAGGTTGGAAGCCAGTATTCAGGCAGTACATTGGCACGTAAACAATAATGACAATGGACAACGAGTCATAGAGATGGCAGCAAGCAATAATTTGGTTGTTGCGAGTACAAGGTTTGCGCGTAAATATATCGACAAAGCCACCTGCGTATCTCCTGTTGGAGCCACTCGCAACCAGCTAGATCACCGCCATAACAACCTCGATCCTGATGACGGTACGAACGTACCGAGGTGCTAACGTCGACTCGGACCACTATCTTGTTGGTAAGGTGCTTCGAGCGCGGATTGCATCATCACGAAAGACTGCATCCGCGAATCAGATTCGAGTCAACATGAAGAGACCAGAAACAACTACGGTCAAGCGATAGGACTCGCCCTAAGTGCAGGGAGAGTAAGTAAGCGTAGAAGAGAAATGGACACGCCATAAGAATACTGTAATTAGTACTGCTGACTCCATCTTAGGCAAAAGTCGTAGAGATCGGAACAACTGGTTCGATGACGAATGTAAGCTAGCGACTGAACGTAAGAATGTTGCGTACCGAGCAATGCAACAATCTCATAGAACGGGGGCATGCGAAGATGAATATAAAAAGCTCAGAAGATATGAAAAAACAGTTCACCGGCGAAAGAAAGCAGCCTGGGAGAAGAATCCCAGAACTAGAACAGTACAGAGAGCGAGGACCGCAACAGGCGTAAAAGTTCTACCAAATAGTCCGCGGTATGACGCAATGTACACCGCGTTGCACACACTGCAAAGACAAAGAGGGTAATCTGATCTGATTGTGAATTCAGAATGTTTTTTCGAACTTTCAAGTTTTCCCATAAGTTGGCAAACAGCACTATATCATCTGCAAATGAACACACCTCTATTGGGATAGGTCTCAAGTGTGTGGTCTCAACTATGAAACGTTCCATTCTTTCGTGGCAGTATCGTATAGAAGATGAATAGAAGAGGGCTTAAAGCACAACCTTGTCTGGCTCCTTTTGACATTCTATTTGCTGCTTCTGACAACGTTGTAGGTGTCTTTCTATAAGCTTTCGGTCGCCCTCAATAGACCCTCATCAACCCCTTTAGACAAAATTTTATTTCTACTAACTGTGTCGAAGCATACTCATACATATGCTTTTTAATATTTGGTCAGCTTTTTTCCAGGATCTGTTGCACCGTCAAAAAGTTGGTCCCGTATGCTATGTGGCGGTCTGAGTTTTTTTTTTACATCTGATAGGTGTTCTTCATATTCATTGTTCGTCATTATGTCTTTGTCGCGCAGTAGGTCTCTTATTTTAAAGATTTTTAGATATTGCACGTCTTTTGATGGCATAATGTTCGGCAATGCCCCATATTGGGACTAAGCAAAAGTAATGTAAGAGTCATTACGGGGTTTCCTAAAGGAATTAAGACTATATGAGGATGGCAGCTGCAGGCTTTGTGGAGAATCGGATGAGACCCCGTGGCATCTTCTCAACTAATGCGGAGCAACGATCAGATCATATGAGAACTCACACAATCCTGGAGACTTTCACTAAACTCACTCCATATCATTAAGTTCCTAAGAGCCATTGGTGCGGAGGGGGTGCTCTATGAGTGGGCATGCACTGTCCCCAAAACACAAGTCAGGGGGTAGTGCAATAGATCTGCATTGTTCGCTTTTCTACTAGAATACACCTCATTTGTCATCATCATCATTATCAATGTTCCATTTGGCAAAGAACAAAACTAAATTACAAAAAATAAATGCATACTTTTTGTAGGGATATCCTTACTCGACTCAAGCCCCCAGCTTATTTTAAAAGAAAATTCTGGCTTTCCAGCATTCTGCAAGCATACAATTATCCTTTTCTTAACATGGAGGTGGGTTAATGCTCCCAATGATGAGGTTTTAAAAGCAACCAACTTACTGGTCATCCAGCATCCACCATTATTCTTTTATAGCTGCAAATGTGCTGCTATCTCTATGCGCCCTTCACAGTTAAGAATTTAATTGCGTCAATTATTGGTTTAAGCTTTTTTTTTGTTATTAAAAAAATTGTTTTAATTTTACAGTTATTGATTAACTGCTTACTTGGCAGGCAAGACTGCTGAAGAACTCCGTCGCATCGAAGAACATAATCTACTAATTATGCATAAATGATAGACATTCGTCAATTGATTGGTTTTTTTTTTGAATTCTCGCCGCTGATGTGTTTTGTTGGGAAAACAATAATACTAATTAATATCATCTGCCGCTGCGTTGCCGCATTGTATTTGTATGATAATCGTATATATGGATGCTAGTTAGTTAGTTAGTTAACCCTGTACCAACAAAACTTGGACGCCGCTGATGAATGATGATATTAAATGGTAATTTTGCGATAACATTTGACGGCGGCGACTATACCAATGCTACTGATGTGCGATAGATTTACATATATACACGGCATACACACACAAACACACACACAGCGTGTAGACTATTTAATATATGTAGAAAAAGTTTTTAATTTGAAACAAACTAGCTATGATTAGGAACATCCGGTTTACTAACCGAAAAATCATGTATTAAGAGTCTGCTGCTGCAAGTGTGTTTAGTATAACGAAACACACACAAATTGTCTGGCCTCCAGTACCATGCAAACTGTGTAGCCTGGAGTGGAGTGTAGAGAAACACTTAGCGCACTGCTGCCGTCGGTCATTGGCGATGACGAGAACTTTACTGAGCTGAGCTTGTTGTGTTGTTGTTGAGAACACAATTGCTTGTTGGCTACATCATCATCATCATCATCATCATATGGGCACAAGTCAACCAGGTTCTGTCCACTTTACAACAACAGTCAACAGTCATCACTTGATTCGTTTCATTCATAAATTAAAGAGAGTACCCTGCGATGCACCGCCGCCGCTGGGCATCGTGCCAATCCTTCACGGTACGATGTACGCGACTGATGCTCAATTTACTCGCAGGGATGGAAATGTTGTGGGCGCATGCTGCATATTTCATCTCATTAAGCTTATAATGTTAATAACGGACGGACTGGACTGTGTTGTTGTCTTGGAAGAGTAAGCGTTAATTTTCTTCAAATGAGTGTTGGAATAGAAACGTTCGAGTAACGGTTTTGTTTAGACTGAGCAACTTTCAAAATCTGTCTAAAAATTTCAGTTTAGATTGGAAAATGGAGTTATGGAGCAACAATTCAAAAGCTTCGTAAAATTTGGTTGTAAAAGTTTGATACTACTTGTGGCTAAGGATACAAATGAGAATAATAAATGGCAATGACAATGACAATGACAAATAACAATAGGATCGGGAAGGTCCAAAGCTGCGTACGAAAGGCTGTCCAAAATTTGGAAGAGCAATTTTTAGAGCACATAAACCAAGCTGCGACTGTTGCGCTCCAACGTTAAGTCGGTACTTCTTTATAAAATGGCTTAGAATCCGGTAGAAAGATCAAGACCAAAATTGTCATTCGTAGCCAGAAATTGTTTGTGAACAAATGTCAAACGCAGGATTGTCTGACCTACTAGCATATGGAACGTATAGCTTTATTCGGGAATGGGTCAGAAATCTATATGGACACTACAGTCAAGTGAAGAAAGTGTAACACCGTTAAGCGCGAACAAAATTATGTTGCCAAACATATCATGCATCATTATCCACTCATCGAAACCGGTAGAAGGAGGGGTCTCTCTATAGGCAAACGTAACACAGAACCTTAAAAGAGCGATAGGAATAAGTGAGGGCGGGGAGACTGTTCGAGACTTCGAACACGATGGTGCGCAGGCGTCGTTGACGCTCTATCCCCCAATAGGGATCACCGGGCATAGGAAAGTAAGTTTTGACATCAATTCTTGTGCATAACTTGGTGCTTTCCGTATCATTCTCCATTCTACCTCCCTCCTTTCCATTGCTCCTTTGAAAGTTTTTGTCCAAACATTCAACTTTTTTATGTCTTTGCTTTATCTGGAATTCCTTAAAATGTTTTATTGAAAGAAGTTTTAACACTGGAGACACATCAGCATGCGCTTTGTGTTTATGAGGGTTGTTTCTGGTCGGTGAACGCATATCCCTACAAAATGGCCTATCGATATTAATTTCTGCTTCTTGACAAATCGTCTCCATCGCAGAATTCCAACAGTAGAGCTATTTTCATGTATTTTCTGTGCTTTGGACCAACGATTATATGCATGAACCTTCTTCCTAATATTGGCTGGGTGTCATACGACAGTATTTCCACCTACATATGTTAATTTGAAATTATAAGGTAGAACCAGTGATCTTTTCCTGGCTTTATAATTAATTACACCATCAGTCGATCATAGTTCATAGTTTATAGATCATTCATAGATCATTTGTACTGATGCAGTGAATCGAGTAATTTGCTTTATTTGTTTGTCCACTCGTATATCTCGACTTCTACCGGTCAAAATTTGATGGGACTTGTTTTCAAACAAATCGCTTAGAGCTCGTCTTACTATGGCATTATTTTGAGATATTCTTTATTCATATGTGTAGTTTTAGGAGGAAAAATATAACAGAACGAGGGTTTTCGGTGATAACTCTTAATTAAGTCTCTTGGCGAGCTGAGAAACTTCGCTTTACTATCTTAAAGTTATACTCTGGGTTCCTCCCGCACTAAGGTTTCACTAGTCAATCTCCACGGAAGTCAAATATATAGGGGAAATTCTAGATTGCAAAAGGTATTATGAGGTATTACTAGTTTGGCTATGTGGCTGCCTACTGGCTTATGATCCGTGATTACGGCAACCACTCTTGAAACATCCCCCCTTCAAAGATAATGAATGTAAGTTTCTTTCTCCTTGACGTCCAAGCAGGTCCTGAAAAAGGTATTATATGGAATTTTCAGTTAGGCTGCGTAGCTGGCCAAGGACCCGTGATTACGGCAACCACTCTTGAAACATCCCTCCGGGATCAGGAGATCAGCTTGGTCAATTTGCCTTTGTTATAGGAAGTCCACATCGCCATCGACGTGGTACAATTGGTCAAGTTAATCCACCATAGCTGTGCCTTGGTGGTAAGAAAGGTGAGAACATGTTTTCTGGCGGAGCTTAAAGGAAGAGAAAGCAGACTCTCTCAATGTAGTCCATCTCCACTGTGCAGCCTTTCTTCGCCAAAGTGTCTGCTTTCTCATTACAGTCAATGTTACCAAAACTAGGGTCAGGTCTATGCTTTGGCTGAGCCAGTTCAGCTTGACATTGTCTGACAAGCTTAGGAATGTTGCTTGTCGCAATAATGGCTTAGATCGTGGATTGAGTGTATATACGCATATGCCAACCCTGCGGTACTATTCTATACGATATCGTACTATACGATACGGGCCTGCATGCCTTATTGCTAAGATCTCCGCCTGGAAAATGCTAGCCGAGTCTGGTAGCTTGTGGGACCTTGAAAGATTAAGATTATCTGAAAAATCTCCACTGCCGACTCCATTTCTCATCTTGGATCGATCGGTGAATAGAGTAACATCAAAAAGTTGCAGTGGCCTTATGGTTTGGTGGCAAACCACCCAGATTCTCTGCACATCGCAACATATTTAATAAATAGGTCGGGAGGTAAGAGGTATTGGATTGTATTTAGAGCATCAGTGGGGCTGGCCCGTAGTGCTCCCGTTACGCCAAAGGCTGCCGATCTTTGTATTATACTAAGCTTGCTGGCATTGTAATTGTTGTTGATTGCTGCCCACCAGACCAGCGCTCCATACAGGTAAGAATTGGGCGCACTACCGCTGTCATTCAGCCATTCTCTACTGCAATCCCAATTTCTTGCCAATGGTTTTGTTGCTAGCATATAGAGCCATGCTACATTCTATATTAGACCTCCAGCTGAGTTTCCTGTCTAGGATTACGCTGAGATATTTCGCTTCAGAGGTAAGCGTTGAGTTTGGGCAGGACAAAATTCGGTATTTTAGACTAGCAGTGAAAAGTACCATTTCGCCCAGGAGCTAAAACTGCTTAAAGCCCTCCCCATGACTTCACTAATCACGGAAGGGTACTGTCCTGATACAAGTATCACTACGTCATCTGCATATGTGACAGCTTTCGTCCTGTCCAACTCAACTGTCTTAAGAACCTTGTTTATAACCAGCGGCAACAGTAAGGGCGATATAACCCCACCTAGGGAAAGGTCCAAATGTGGCAAGGGTATATTGTTTGAAGTGAAGAGAGTCTTCAACTGTGCGTACTAACACAGGCCCGTCTCTGTAGACCTGTCTTTAAGGAAAGCATATTGGTTTCTTGATACAGCCGTTATCTTCAAAACTTAGTGTTATGTGATAGTCTAAAATTCGTTCCAGAGTCTTAAATCTTTCGTTGACTCGTTACCCCTTCTGCCTGCTTTGGGGATGAACAGTACACGTACTCTCTTCTTAGCATGGAACATAGCTAAGTCGTAGGTAACTTCTGAAAATATTCATGCCCAAGAACTCGGTAAACTGCGCACGAGACTTTACATGCGGGAAAGTGGGTCTGGGTGGGTGGCTAACCAACTGCCATTCGATCTTTTGATAAAGGTCGGACAAGAGTTTTCCTTGGATAGAAGCTTACATATTCTGACCGAGACCTTGGTGGACTCAATGGATTGCCAGAACTCCATCAAGGAACGTCATTTAGCTTCGCTGATGGCTTTCTTATATACATATAAATATACCTAATATTAGGAACTTTGCCCAGTTAAGTGTGGATAATATTACAGAATTTCATTCAGTTCGTTCTTTTAATGCTCCTGTACGGTTTGATGGTCTCCGACTGGAGATTAGAAGATAACTCTGCAAACTAACCAGTTGTCAACCCTGAAGTGAGAATTGCTAATAGTTAAAGTAATATCTATGAACTCCTCCCATCCATTAAACCTGTCCGAACTCGGAAAGATAAAGGTGTGAGTCCTACCAGTATTACGTATCTTAAGATTTTCGTTATCGTTTCGTTTCGTTATCTTGCGAACATCCCCAGAGGCTGTGCCGGGCATTTGCATCATACCCCATAGGAAGATGCTGTCTCCTTTCGATTCCCTTATAAAATTAGCTACTGCCTCCGGTGGTGCGGGATCCTCGTGCGGAAAATACGCAGTGGATATAAGAAGGTGACTTCCACTTCCATTTGTACTCTATTTTGTTCCAAAATCGAGAACTGATTAGAAAAAGCTGGTAATTTCACCAAACTATTCCAACACAAAATGTAAAAGAATTGAATTTTCATTTTCTTCTAATTGCTCACTTTTTACAAAAATTTCACGTCATGTCATAAATTTCCAATTCTAAGGCAAAGGCAGCATAAAAAAAAGGTAAATTGCAAATTTAAAAAAAAAATTAAATTATCTCATGCAGCGGCGCACCGTCAGGTTCTCATAACTTAGTCAAGAGTATGAGGAACCGCATCGCACATACCGACCATACCATCAGGCTCATACAACAGAAGCGTCGCGTCGTCGTCGTAGTCGTCGGTATATTTCTTTTTTATATTTTTTTGCAACAACGAAAAAATCCTTGTTGTTTTATATCCACTCCTTAATGGGCATTGAATGAATGGATGGTCCTTCAAAAATTATATGAATCGCTTTTGTGTTTATTCAAAACATAACCAAGATGAATATCGCTGTTGGCAATATAACCTCGAATAGTCAGTCAGTCCGTCAGTCGCCATGGTCGTCAGTCGTCTCTTCTCTGCGGTTCGCTGATAGCCGGCAGTTGATGGTTGGCGGACGGCGGCGACTGATGATGATAGCCCAACAGCAGTTGTTGTTGTTGTTGTTGTTGTTGGTGGTGCTCATCGGTCCTGGGAATTTTCTGTTTTCCATTATTTTTATAAATTTCGTATTTGCGTGTGTGTGTTGTGTGTCTGTATGTGTGCATACCGCCTTGGACAACTATACAGCCTGTAATTAGCAATGCAATTACTCAATATGTTGAGTCGTGTAAATTGCGCTCCACGCTTTTCTATTGGCGTTATTTTTAAATGGACGCTGTAAGGTTATTCGTCTAGACGTCCAGCTCAAACTTAGCTGTCGTATTGGAATACAATTATGATGCGACAATGCTCAGTTGTTTCATTTGTTCAATTGGTAGTTTTTCCCATCTAATTTTTGGAATAATTTCTCTTCTGTTTTTTTCTTTTTTGGACAATGCCTCAACAGAATCCTGCTGCTTTTTATTTGTTACTAGATAAATTTCCAGCATTGATATTGATTCTATACTAATAGCAGTCCATATTGCCCTTTTAGCAACATGGTATATTAACGGCATTGCACCAGATGTAAGAATGTCTTAGGTGGATTCAATCTGCACTCTAGTGCTTTCCCAAAGTACTGTAGATTTGGATATAGGGCTCCCGAAATTAAGTCATTTGCAATAGAGGCTGATAGAGCGAAATTTTTCTTAGTAATATCTAACATTGTCGAGATTCTTGAAACTCCGGAAGCGTTCAGAAGTTTCCTATTCGAAACATAATACACGTTATTGGAATGTTCGCTTCTATACATATCCCTACACCCTCTAAGGCATTTCCTCTCGAGGATCTTCACCTCTTATCTCAGATGGCGTAAATAAAATAACTTTTTTAGCGCCACAAAAGCAGCTCTACATTTTTTTGCAGCTATATTTAAGTGTACTACAAAAATGTATCCAAATAAACACCCAAACACCGCAAGACCGTCCTTGTTTGCACTTGTTATCTGAAAGGTTTTCCAATTGCGTCGCAGATTATAATTTCCGCGTCTTTAACGGGTGCAGAACCGTATAACCACAATCTTAAGCTTCCAAGTTTTGCAGAATGCCAGAAATTCAGCGAATTTGCTCTGCACGTATAGCATAATGTCGTCAGCATAAGCGAGTGACGCATCCATATCCTTTAGCACTTAGAAATAACTATATTAAACAGAATTGGCGACGTTATTGCGCCCTGTGGTAGTCCGTTAGCGATATTGAAAACCGTAGCCGTCTTGTTTTTATTATCTGCTACAACAAATTTCTTCCCATATATCATTGATATAATCATTTTTACTAAATGATGTGGAAACATATACATATTTATAAATCAGCGCATCAATCCAAACCGTGTCAAAGGCTTTTTCGAGATCCACTAGATAGGCAGACGTATTCCTCTTATCATTCAGATGCCAGAGGTGACGTCTGGAATCAATTTGGTCACAGCGTGCACTGTCGAATGGATTTGTTTGAGCCCGAATTGGTATGATCTCTTTTTGTTGCACACGTTTCAAATGGAGTTGCTAATAAATTCTTCTAAATCTATCCCGATATTAGGCCAGAGATTAATTCGTTGGATCAGTAGGATCTTTACTTAAGATCTCTATATTAACTTCGCGTCGGCATGGTTCTTTCCGTCGTTCGTTCTGTCGTTTGGTAGTGGAACCTTCTGATCAATTGTTTACCCACTTTCCAAAGCTCGACTTTATTGAAACTTTGCACACATATGTATTTCCGGTGACAACACTTTCTATTAAAATTAAGTAGTGATCGGCCCCCGGGGTCTGAGTACTCCCATACAATTGTTTTTTTTTTAAATCATGCCATATAGCGGCATCAGAACACGCCATACTATAATGATTGTGTGAACTGTGTGCAGCGTTGCCTTGCGATTTGGTGGTTGTTTTTGTTTTTCACCATTATTATTATTAGAGAATATACATAAAAAATTTGTATGGCTTGTTTTTTAGAAATTAAGATTAAATCATTGGTGTTGGATTTGATGGTTTCCCATTCATTTGGTAATTTTTGCCATTTGAACACCAAATAAATATTCGATAACGAGTAACAAAAAAACCAAACTGATACTTCCATTGAAGCATATAGGCATAAAGAGGATACTCGATTTCATAACCAATTAGCCAACAGAGTGGAGTGAATGACAGTTGGCCATATTCCCTCCGACCTCGGCAAGCCGCGCCACCCCAAGTTCGTTCTCTCGCTACACACGCACACTAAAATAAAGCCTAATAAAACTTTGCCAGCTCCGTTTTCAGATTGACAAATCTGTGAATTAATTATTGCCAAATGGCCAGTTTACTAACGCCAACGCATTTCGTCTAATTACTGTGAAAGTGGTGTGGGCGGCAGTGCGCAAATTACAATTAATTTTATAAGTTCTCTCATGTACGACCCAACTAACTATGCATCTGTGTACTTGAGTGATCAAGAAGATCACTTCTTGATGTTGCGGTATACGGTGGTAGTACCTACGAATAAGTACACAGATAAATGTGCATCATGGGAATACTAATGAACTGTCTCCGGTTTATATAAGTGAAGTTTAATCAGATACAGGGTGATAGAGATATTTTGTAGAATTATATTGTGATTTACCGTATAACAATAATTTGCATACCCTTGGAAAAAGCCCTTAACCGCGAGTCCAAGCATAAACACTGTCATAAGAGGCATGCACATAAGAATGTATAGAATGTACAGTACAAGAAAAACTGTGGTCTTAATGATCTCTGACAGCCAGAAAGCATTTCTAGCTTAAGCAGACTCAGTCTTCCATTTAAAGATAACGTGGAGCAGCTGCTGCAACTTTAAAGAACAGGGTAGGAATAAAAACAATTACCCTGTTACAAGACAGACGACTAAAGGTACAGATAGAATCTTCAATGGCCTCGAGCCTATTCCAAAAGGGCACCTAAATAGGTCATTGAGTGGAAAAATAATGCCATCGAAGCAGAATGGGAATCATCGGCATGGGACTAGCTAAAAAGCTTATCGGATTTAACATAAAACATCTAGATTCCAGACGAAATACACAAGTTGCACCGCCAATAATTGAAATCTCTAGTTTAATATAGGACCCATTCAATGGTCATTTGGAAAAGTTTACAGATGGGAAATTTTTAAACAGACAACTGCAGATTCTGCAACGAGTCGAAGGAAGCACCTGAGCCTATTGGTTCAAATGCGACGCCCTAAAAAAATAACATAACTAAAGGCCCAAATTGTTCATAGTTCATTCATACTGGCATTTATGAAATAATATATAATAATAGACCTCAAGATCACAGTGCACAAGATTTCTAATGACCCACCAACAATAACAGTAACATAAAAGACCGCAACTCATACCCACAGGCAAACCACAAGAATCAGTCTTGAGTCTTTTACTATTTTTAGTTTACATAAATGAGAGCGAAGCCCTCAAGGTCGCAGTGCACAAGCCTCCTACTGGCCCAACAAGAATAAAAGTAACATATAAGACCACAACTGATACCCACAGGCAAGCCACAAGGATCTGTCCTAAGTCTTTTACTATTTTTTCTTTACATAAATCATTGCGGAGCCCTCAAGATGGCAGTGCACAAACCTCCTACTGGCCCACCAACAATAACAACAACATAAAAGACCGCAACTGATACCCACAGGCAAACCACAAGGATCTGTCCTAGGTCTTTTACTATTTTTACTTTACATAAATAACTGCGGAGAATCCTTAATTCATTACAATGAATGCCTTTTAGCAGATGATCCTCTTACTCTTTATTACAGTGGGAAGAACATGCCTACGTGCTTTTGATTCTTTTTTCCGAGTCAAATTGACAATGGACTGAATCATTGGCTGTGTAGAAAAAAAACTTAAGATCAATGTCCAAAAGACTTAGTGTATGTGTGTTGATAGGAACGATCTTAGGGTGAACATTGTAATAAATAGTGAACTCATTGAATTGTTTCTGTGAGAAGAGAAGAGGCCGAATTTCCTCTACTAGCTGCTGTGTGACCAACACACTTTACCCTCTCGGCTTAACATGAAACATCTTTCACAGTCTAGCAGATCTGGCTAATGCCGATGACATCTTCTTTCTGGCACAATCGTTGCGTGACATACGACGCGCAAGTTAAACTCTCCACGTGTTCCACGCTAGTGAAGTGGTCCTAAAAATTCACCTTGGGAAAGACTGAATTACTGCGCATCAATGCTAGTGGCACATGTGACCTTTCGAAGAGCGAATAGAAGAAATCGAGAAGTTTTGCTGTTTGAGCTGGACTGGATAACTGATATTGATGTGCGCTCTCGTGCGAACAAAAGACACGAGTATTGCATCTCGCACAACATCTGGAACTCTTTACTAATATCCAGCAAGAATTCGAAGCTCGAAATCGTCAGATCTAACATCCTCTCAGTGCTCCTTCGGTATGGATGAAAAATTTAAAAGCCAACCTGTCTTTAGGTGTTCGTACACAGAAATGTTTAAGACAGACAGACAGAAGACTATAAGCAAAAAAGATTTCATGAACGTTACGCAGCAGGATGAAGAGTCACACTAACTATAAGTTGACAAAAATGAAGCTCGATTAGACAAACACCTGCAGACGACACCACCCAACAAACTGTGTTGACTGTGCCAATTCACAGGGAAGTCTTGGAGTTGGCCGCCAAAGTATAACGTGGAAGAGGACAGTTGAAATGAAAGCAAGATCCCAGGGGACACAGTGGTGGTTCAGTAAAACATCTAGCAGAAAATCGGATTAGTTGGCGCTATGCTTACCCGCGAAGAAGGGGAAAACAAGATTGTGATTTTTTATAAAAAAAATAATTATTTGGAAAAAAATTAAATTTATGAAAATAACTGAAGAAGTATTGGGAGCTTTTTTACGAACTAATAACACTATTAATTAAATTAAAATTAAAATATTCTCTGGCGTAATTTTTAATACATTCCCTCGCCTGACAATTATTAGTTCATATAACCATGAATCTACTGTATTTCTTCTGCGAAGTAAAGAAAACAAGGAAAGAAGTGTAAAAATCTTGAGTAATTTTTTGTAATTATAAATAGTGCATATAATCTTGAATCTACTGTATTTCAATACCTTATTCTAATACATAAAATAATTCTTATATATATTATATACGTAATGAATTCACAAAATAACAATCAATCAATGTTACCCTGTGCATTGTTGCCATAATCTCTTGTTGTGGGTGGGACAGATTCGTCCAAAGGGAGTTTATGTGCATTATACAGAAGAACCTTCATATAAAGCACAGTTTGTAATTCTGTTTTATGATTCACAAAATCTGTTGCTGATAAAATAATTATAGCTCCGCTCTTCACGCTGCAATTTCCATCATGTGTGCCACTAAACAAAACGAAGCTACAACGCCTGTTTCCGGACCGGGTCACATACGAATGAATAGTAAACGGGTACCTACGAGTACAGTTCCACGATGATGAACTTGTTGTGTTGTTGTTGACCACAATAAAACATCATCATCGCTATTTGCAACTGCATCGTCGGCAGTCTGAATCTACTAGCCTAGCATTTCATCCACAAATACAGAGACAGGACTTTGTGGACATTTCCAGCAGTCCGTAATAAATGCAAAAACTATACGGCTTACTTATTAGTTAAGCTCCTTGTGTTGTCGGCGGCGGCGACGACTATGAATGAAAGCGTCGTCTACTTCTTCGATACTCAACACGAATTGAGATGAGATGTCGGATTGTAGAAAAAAATACAGGTTCTTTGGATTGAGTGAAAGATTTGAAAAAGGGGGCTGCGCTCCTCAATACCTTAACGAGTATATGCAAAGGATGATCATCTCTCCTACTGATTTACTGCCTTGTCGCTGTGTGTGTGTTTGAATTGAATTGAGGTTAGTTACTATGCCAAAGCAAGTGATCGCGGTGGTGGTGATCCTATCAGTGCGTTTGTGGCTGGCGCACACTTTTGCTTTAACGCAAAATTATTCCCACGGACGCTCACAGAAACTACCATTCTGTTCCATCAGTGGTGCTTACACTGTTCGTCTCATCCGCTCCTGCTCCTTGAAGGGTGTTTTGTTTCATCGGCGGCGACCGACGACAACACAACGGTCTCTGCTCTGGACTCTGGTCTGGTCAGGTCTGGACGGTGTGCAATTGTTGGACACTTGTGGATCATCAAATCGAGTACAGTTCACACACAGTATATGTACACTGTGCAGGTATTTTTAGCCTTTATTGTTCTGCAGTAATTATTCGACGCGGATTCTTGTTGTTGTTGCCCTGCCCCATTTATACAAACATCTTCATTGAAATTCTGAAATTCAAAGGAGCGATGAAAAGAATAATGTGATCGATTCGCATGGAAATTATTCTACTTGTCCATATAGAAATTCCAAAATTAAAAGATCAACTACACATAGATGGTGGTGAAGAAGGAGGAGGAGGAGGAGGAAGGAATATTACAACCAAATCGTCGTTTGTCCTGGGAAAATAATTTTTTGTTTGCTTTGCCGCAAAATGGCAAGAAAAGAGCAGGAGGATTCATCATGATATTGCACTCGCTGCCGGTTGGTGAGATGCCGATCCATTCCATTCATTGAGCTTACTTCCATGTACGAATACAGTTGTTTGAAGTACCCGTAGTATGGGAAAGTAGAATGATCCGCGGTTAATAGAATGCAATTTTGAGATTCTGGAGAAGAATTCTTGATTCACTTAGGTTTGTTATTAGTGAAGCTAGAATATTCGTCATTTGGGATATGAGTTGTTTCATCATCATCACTTGGAGTTCATGTCATTGTTCAGTTCTTCTTGGACAAGATTTATTTGGGTGGCTTCTTCTTGATTATGGTTGTTGTTGTCCGAGGATAAAGTTCACGAGACAGCGCTTTAAGTGCTGCCTGGTTATTTGGAAAAATATATATTCTCGCGCCCCTAATGCCTTAATCCGGGCGCAAATCTCGATGGCATGAAGTTCAGCCTGCAAAACCGAGCGACTCATTCCCATTGATACCGAGACTTTGCTGTTGGATCCAAACACAGAATCTCCAACTCCGGATTTCATCTTCAATCCATCTAGAGTCCAGCACCCACTGCCGGAACACCATTAGACCAGTTTGCACGGTCCAATAGTTCTACCTCAAATAACCTGCCGAAACAGTATTCCCTGACTATAGTGCCGGGGGTAGTGCAAAACATGTCTCTTTCGGGAATTGAATCAAGTATTTTTAGATGCACCTGTATTCTGGCTGCAGCTTAATAGCGTATCTAGCGGTCATCTTCCTAATGAAAATGTTTAAGGGTGAAAGCCCAATGACAGCTCCTAATGCCCGCCGTTGGCCAGGTACGCATGATATCGATCGAGACAGGCAATTTTTTGAGGCTTCTGAAGCTTAGAGAACTTTCGGCCACCATCCATCATTGTATACATCTAGAGTATCATTTTAGGATTTAGACCCCAAGCTCTGCCGTAAAGACGTCTTCTGTCCACACGGCCCTTGTGAGACAGACAATTTTTTGAAGCTTCTCTCCACACGGCCCTTGTGAGACAGACAATTTTTTGAAGCTTCTGAAGCTTAGTTGCCGTTGTCCGTTTAAAAACTTTCGGCCACCAAACGATGGCCGCGTACGTGATAATGGACCTCACCATCATTGTATACATCCAGAGTATAATTTTAGGAATTAGACCCCAAGTTCTGCCGTAAAGACGTCTTCTGTGCACATGGCCCTAGTGGCGCATTTGATGGCGGACTTGACGTAAGAATTCTAGCTATTTCCTAGATTGACCAATTTTCTATTTGTAAAAGGCACTAGAAAGGATTGATGAATAGTCCATCTCTTCTGCACCATTTTAAAACGTGTAGTTAGTGTTGGTGTTACGCAACTTACCACTAACAAGAATCGCGAAGTCATCTGCGTAACCAATGGAGAAGTAGCCTGAACTGAACTGTAGATCGGCTACAAGGCTGTCGATGACTAGTAACCACAGAAGGGGGGACAAGACTCCACCTTGGGGACAGATCACTGACAAAGACACTCCTCCTGAGGAGGCTGTAATATTTCTCGACTTTCGAACATGGCCTTTTTCAATTGAATGGTCAAGTCTGCGATAGCTCTGATACTGGTCTCTCTTGCTATTGAGTCGTAATCAGTGTTATCGAATGCGCCCTCACAAGGCCACTTCCTTGGAACGAAAAGTTCCATCTATCTTTTTCACAAGATAGTGAAAGGCACCTTTTGTGCTTTTAACTTTCCTGTATGCAAACTGACTAGATGAATCTAGTCAGGTCAGCCTCTAATATGAACGTCAATGAGACTCTGCATTATTTTGAGGACAAATGATGTTAGACTGATAGGTTTTTAGGCTTTAGTCAGCTCACTAGACCTATTGGCTGGTTTTTGGATGATGATTACATTAACCTGTCTCCAGGTAGTCGGGATGTACAACTGGTAGCTAGTTCTGTATAAAGCAATCATACCCTGTAGGATGAGATCGATTGCCTTTTTGAACCCATCAACGCCGGGGGTTTTGTATAGGCGCGTACGGCCCATTTAATCTTATCAGGACTAAAGATCTTACCGGATAAACTATTTACTCTACTAGCAATGCAGACCCTTTGGTCAGTTGCGTTCGGGTACGTGTGTAGTAACTAACTAATTCTAATTCAAAGAAGTTTTCATTTCGAATGTACCACGGGGCACCGACGATGTTAAGACTTACTTTATTCTAGAAGCGTTGAATTATGTTTCTGTTACTTTTGATGGCACAACCCCAGAGTAGAATTTCGTTAGTCCATATTGGCTCTTGGACTTGTTTATAAAGCAAAAGCTTGTTGTAAACGGATAGGGGGCTTACTAGCGACCGATTAACCAATACATCTTTATGTATTTCAGGTTCATCTCTTCTTGTTTTTTCTTAACACGCGCCACACGCGTCAAAATTGTTTTAAAACTAGTACCATTAAAGTCTGACTGGTAGAAACTGAGATATACGAGTTCCTACCAAAAACTTTCCACTACTAAAGACACAAGAGCTAATATATTCTGCTATGCGAGTAACTACACACACCCGTGTATTTATGTACGTAGTTGTAATTCAGTCTAAAGACTAATTTATCTTAGAAGCCTAATAGTATGCAACGTTAAATGTAGGCCTTTCATTCATAACCGATAGGTCATTCAGTAATATGCGATATCTGAAATAAACTGAAAAAAACACATTTCACTTTGCAACCGTTTAGGCTTCAAAAAAATCGATAGCGATGCATAGATTGAGTATTTTTTCAGTTTTCTCAGGGGTAGTAACCCCTATGAATGACAAA
Organism: Nephrocerus scutellatus; assembly: GCA_947095585.1. NCBI lineage: Eukaryota > Metazoa > Arthropoda > Insecta > Diptera > Pipunculidae > Nephrocerus > Nephrocerus scutellatus. The sequence goes on from OX352761.1 coordinate 118,912,326, forward strand.
ATTACTCCATCGCAAGCCGGCCGGTAACCAATTGTTTTAAAATAAGCCCTATCAAATTTCGACTGGTAGAAGCCGAGATATACGACACGACAAACAAACGTATAAACGTACATCCGTACAAATGTACACACGGTCGCTGGAAAATTTTTATGTGCTCTCAATATAAGCTTAGCTATTCGGGCTCGCAATAAGCGCCGAAAGAACCACTAGTTCAAAAACGAACCAAAAGATGCCACGCCCCTTTTGATGGATTTCTTTATTACCTCTTTAATTGTATTTTACTTTTTTTTTTAAATTTCTTACGGGTAAAACATTTTCAAGAGGTATGTATATCTACATCAGGAAAACGACTGCAAAGAAATGGCTTATAGCCTCAATCAAGTGAATCGCAGTGTAAGTACCCACCAAAATTTGATTCAAGTGTCGGAAATTTTGGCTCCTCAAAATGCCAAGACAATTAACGCCAAATAAATGAAAATTAGTTACGTGAGCAAAAAGTGCGAAAGTCATACTCCACCGAAGCATCTGTTCTTGGAACATAAAAAACCTCATCTTACTGTGAGAAGAAGAGCAGCTGATGTGTGGTGCCTATGACAGCATCCATCTACCTATCTATGTATATATGTGTATGCAATAAATTGACCTCCTAGAGCAACAGGTGCTTCGTTCGTCGATGATGCCAAAAGAGTCCTACAGGAGTGTGCAGTTAAAAGCACAACCAGCACCACAGAAGGCCACAACATGAGCGTGTGAGTGCTCCCCAGTGGTTTACATGGCGATAGCATGCACTTTATTACTCATCCTTTCCGCTGCCTGAATGAAGTTCAGAGAGTGCTGTTGCTTCGCGATGACACTGTGCGTCATTCTTCTGTTGCCATCTTCATGGACACGAACAACAAAGTACTGTCACTGCAAGTACGTGTACCGATACGCGCATAGTTGGGTGTACTTTGGCTCGTTGATGATCCATGGTCGCAGCAATGCGGCACAAGGGCACAACTTCTCTCCATCATTCTGTTCTCTTCGATGTTCTTTTTAGTTTTCTTCCGAGTCCCCGACTCCGACACACTGCTATTGCGATTGCTGCACCACACTGTACATTATTTCAAGTGTTGAGTGTGTAATTTTATATTTCCGGTCGAAGAACACAAGTGGCATGGCATGGCATTGCAGAGGGAGGGTTACAAGTTCGGTTGATTCTGGGCTGCAGTTGTTGTTGTCCCACACCGCATCGGTAGTACCACCTACCTTTTGGATAAGATCGGATTTTCTTGGCGTATATTACTTCTGTGGTGTAATCAAATTAGGGCAATCGATATATTGATGCAAATATGGCCCTTTCTGATTTATTTGACAAACGATTTTGTTTGGCTGAAGGCAAATTTTTTTATAAACTGATTGAAGCACGAAGAGATTATGGAGAAGTAGTAGAGGTATAGGGGGTTCAAAAAAGTTATAGGCATTTTGTTAAGATATTGCTTCATCTGACACAAAACTAACGTGCTGCAGAATGAGAACGACGCTAACTTAAAGTTTGCAGAAAGCATCAGCAGCAACAGCAAACATTGGTTTGTCCTGTGGCTCACCGGCGGATAGAGCACTGGTTGATGTAGAATAGAAGTTTCAATTTTTATTATTATTATAATTGTTTTTAATTTCCTTGCTTATGTGCAACTGCATAGCATCACATACTACATTTGAGTGTACTTAAATTTTTTTAACACATAACGTTAAAAATGTGCAAATAAGTACATAGATGGATGAACAAAAAATTGAAAGAATAGATACAGGAGTACGTTGAACGTTGAAGGCATAAACAAAGAGAGAGAGAAGGAAAATCGACATGAAAAACACTGTAAGAGAAATAAAACAGAAGAACAAACAGACAGACAGACAAGAAAAACAGATGATTTCTAAAATCGGAACGACAGATTGGAAGAAAGGACAAACTGACAGAAATTCCTGCAAGATAGACGGACAAGACATACGGAGGCACAGACAATGTATGGCAGGCGAGATAAATCCGGACAGAGAGAAGAAAAAGTTCGATATGATGCAAAGGACTATACAACGGTAAAACAGAACAGACAGACAGACGGAAAGAACCGACATACAGAAAGGCATACGGAAAGGACAGACAGACGGACAATATATGGCTGACGAGCAGGAAATCCGAACGGACTGAACAAAATAAGACGTTGGCACAACAGAACTGGAAAGATGAAATACGGAAAGTACGGCTTAGCACAGTGACTACCAGTTTGGGAAGATGATTTGACGGAAATGATAGGCAAATAAACTACACTTGGGTGCAAAAAATTCGTACATTCGCACAATTTTCAACAAAAGTTCAAAAATATCAAAAATGCTAAGGTTTGTTTTATTTCCTGGAATGCAGATTCAAAGTCTATTTCAACACCTATCCAGTGTAACTTGTACTTTTGTACTTATACCGTGCCAACAAAATGATTTTGTAAAATGTATACTGTAGGGTTTCGAATTATCCTCTAAAAATAATTCAATAGCAACAATACAACAGCATACCCCGAAATCGCTCGTTCGAAATTGTCATCATTCGCATATCAACGCTTAGCCTGAACGGTCTTCTATCGATTACTTCTTTTTCCGGAACAAGAAAATGAATACCACACTAGAGGAAGCCGCTCAAGTGATTGCACTAATTGATGCAATGATGGCAGAACCAAAGTGAATTGGCTCGACAACTAAATTTGAGCCAATTCTCCGTTCGTCGAGTGTGGTAGAGATATCAAGAAACTGGCGGCTTCAGACAGCGACAAGGTTCTTGCCAACCTCGTCCTACAACACAGAGTAATGCCCGCTTTCTTGTGACGACTCCTTTTTTTCAAAATCGTCGTTAGAACGCGGTTCAACTGGGACAGCGCCTCCAAAAAGATCGTGAAGTCGAAGTCAGTCGGTGGACAGTTAAAAGAAGACTTCGAGAAGGTGATCTGACTGCCACAGACCAGCAAACGGGTCGAAGTGGACCCCAGCCCACCCAACGAGCCCGCCTTCAGTTTGCTCGAGTGCATTTGGATTGGACAGAAGAACAATGGAGAAGAGTGCTGTTTTCTGATAAGTGCAGGATGTGTTTATATGGCAACTATGGACGAAGAAGAGTGTACAGATGATCAGGAGAGCGATTTGTGTAATGTTGCATTGAAGAACGTGTCTCATATGGCGGTGGATCGTGCATGTCCATGTGCATGTGGCGAAGACAGATCTTGTGTTCATCTCCAGAGCAAATACTGGCTGTCGATCAAGAGGATTGACTTCTCAACGGTAGGTACATTGCGGAAGTACTCAAGGACTACGTCGTAATTTTTGCCGGATTTTTTTTGTGAAAACTTCCTGTTCATGCAGGATAATACGCGATCTTCTACGGCTGGTATAGTGTACCAGTACCTTCAAGAGGTGGATGTGCATGTTATGGAGTGGTCAGCTCGAAGACCGGAGCTCAATCCCATCGAAAATTTATGGGACCACCTGAAAAAAAGAGTTCGATCCAGAGATACGAGGGTAGTCCCAGAAGTATCCGACCTTACAAAAAAAAACAAAAAAAAAATTGGAAAAAATATCTTTATTTCTCTCTTCTTCTTTTAGTTCGATACACTTCCCAGCGATGTTCAATAGCTTCGACACCCTGTTATAAGGTCGAGCTCCTTAAAATAGCCATCAACCGCAGACTCCACATTTTCCTTGTTGGCAAATCTTTAACCACTGAGCCATTTTTTAAAGTTCGGAAACAGAAAATAATCCGAGGGAGCTTGTCTTCATCTCCGGAGCGTATACTGGCGGTCAATTAGGAGGAGTGACTTCTTAACAGTACATTGAGGAAGTACTTGAGGACTTCGTCGTACCGTTTCCCGGGTTGAATGGTAAAAACTTCCTGTTCATGTAGGATAATGCGAGACCGCATACGGCTGCTATAGTGTACCATTACATTCAAGAGGTGGATGTGCCTGTTATGGAGCGGCCAGCTCGAAGCCCGGACCCTAACTCTATCGAGCATTCATGGGACGAGCTAAAAAAAAAGAGTTCAAGCCAGAGATATTGCTCCAACGAGTCGCCAGGAGCTGCAATAAGCGATCGCAGTGGAATGGATGGAAAAATTCACTTTCGTGCCGCGGAATATCAGACTGACGAGCTGTCAAAATTTTAAGCAAATCATTCAAAGTGTTGCCATATAGCCTATGATTTAAAAACAAATTAGTAGATGGTCCTCCCTTTATGTGGGCTCGATGTGATGTTACGTCCGCCGACTCGGATTGTCACTCTTTCCACCTTTTTCCTGCTTCTTTTCAGTATAGCTTCGCTTTTGTGATTCACTAGCACTAACCCGTCTTCATGCAGCCAATCTCTAACATCCCAGATCATTTCATTCACATTTTTACGTTACCTCCACGAGCGTTTTAGGAATAACCACACTTTCGGCATGGGCACTAACCGCTGACGCTTCCATCTTTCCGGAAAAAGTCCATCGTTAATGCACGTTGTGTACGCTCAACAAAGTATTTCGGGCCTCCTTTTCAGAGCAGTTTTCACTACCACGTTAGGAATACCATCCTCCAGATCTGAGGCATTGTGTGTCTTTATTCTGGTGGCTACATCTAGAATCTCTTCTTCAGTAACCGGTGCGATATTTTCTTCGTTGAGCTGTGAGTGTCAATGTGAGCATTTGTGTGTCCATAAATTATTCAGTCACAAAAGCGTACAACTATTTTCACTTCAATTTTGATTATTAGGTAAATATTTACACAAAAATTGTGGTATAATTTTGTGATTCGTTTTGTCGGCAGGTGAAGCATCAGCAGCAGGTCCATAAATACTACTCAGTCCGTCCGTCTGTTCGTCTAATGCATTTCACACCCAGTTCCCAGTTGTACGCGCCTCGCCTTTCCTTCAAAAACTAAACAAAGCGAAAGCATTGGCAAATAATAATTCACACACACTCGACAAATCGAGTCTCGAGTCTCTTATATGATTGCAACATGAAAAGGGAATTACCTACAGCGCTACAGCAGATCGTTGTACCGAACGCTCGCTGTTACTGTCTCTTTCGTTTGCTCATTTTAATTGGCGAGCTATTGACTTTAACGAGAGACAGAAAACAAAAAAAAAAAGAAAATTAATATTTGTTACGAACTTCCGGTCGGTCGGCTGGCTTTCCGATTGTCGGTCGGTGCTCGCAATGCCTTGCGCCTATGAGCCTATTTGCTATGGGAGAATCGTTTGCCCATTCGTGAATCAAAACTGCTATACAGTATAGCCTCTCTAGTCCGGACACTTGTTGTTACGGACACTCCAGTAATCTGGATACGTTTATATTTAGGACATTTTTAAAAATTTACTTCTGCATGTTTTGTTTTGTTGAAAGGCTTGTCTATTGCGTGAATTTCTCAATTTGGTGAAATCTATCGAACGATAACACGTAAATAAATTTTTCAATAAGGTGCCTTTATATTAAAATACAAAATACATTACATTTTTATGATCTGTCAATGTTTAGTCGTTATCACGGTGAAGTTCAGGAACGAGCAACGTTACTATCGAAATTCGGAGTCAGTGGAGCGCTTACTCAACTTTTCGGTCGCAATAATCATCCCACCAGATGAGATGCGTGCTAATGTCGAGTGAACATACTCACTATTGAATGTTTCTCTGCCTGTGAGACAACGCACAAGTTGAAGTACTGTAAGAATCTCCACCGTAGGTGCTTCAGTTCAAAATGAGCCAAATCAGTCGATTCCACGCCGTTCGCATGAATTGCGAATCTATCGCACATTGTGGCCAGTTTTGCATAAAGATATTGGCCTACACCCTTACAAGATCAAACTAACTCAAGAACTGAAGCCTCTTGAATATTTGAATCGCCGAGACGGTAGTAGTATACAAAAAAGGCGGTATGTCGACATGGAGTTTCTTGGACTGGAAAGAACAGGACATAAATAGTGTTAATCCCAATTTTATAGGGTCTTATTTTTACCGCCTATTTGCATACAGCACTAATGCAGCCCATGGATCAAAATATAATTCAAAATATAGAGGTGGCATATAGAAAGCTATTTTTGTTTTTGTATCTACTAGAGGACAATAAAAATAAAACAGTAGTCCGAAAAAAGTCTTGTTTAGAAATTTTGAGTTTTGAGAGGTATTGGGGAGAGAAATATAAAAAGAAGTCGGTCAACACTATACGGCCAGAATTGTCATTAGTGTGCGATGATGAAGACTAAATATCACTTGCAGAGTTACAATTACAATCTAATCCTATGCGTGCTGATTTGGATAGAAATAATTAGTATCCTCGCTCCTAATGGCAACACAGCTGCAAGTGAAATAAATGAATTTCGTCTTATTTTCAAAATAAGTTCTCCTACGACTTTTCTTACGAAGATATAAGTAAAAAGTCAATTAAAAAGATATTGATGATAATTCTGAGAAAGTTTCAAACATGGAAGCAAGGCAATTATTGGAAAGGGGCTATTCCAGTGTGCTGAACAAACTAATGCTTATCAGGCAGAAATTCTTCTGATAAAGATATTGAAGGATAAAACTAAAAAGATGCTTTTGGATAAAGCAATTCAATCGAAAATGAATTCATATTTTCCTATACCCTTTAGATATCCTTAACCTAACGTATATTATTTCTCTTCTCTCTTCTCTTCTCTCTTCTCCTGTCAGTCAGAAATTCTTCTTTTACTGATATTGAAGGATAGAACTGAAAAGATGCCATTGGGTAAAGACATTTCATCCTTAACCTATCGTACATTATTTTGAATTCAATTCATGTTTGAATTATTTAAATTTTATTTTCTATTACTTAACAATAATTATTTTTAAATTAAATAAAAAGCAATGTACAATGAATTTTTGTTACTTGTCCTTTCTATAGTCCGGACAGAGCTAATATACTATTTGTCCGAACTAGCGAGGCTATACTGTATTATCGAATCATACTACGACATTACGAGTATAGCGCAGCAGATCGACGTTTTTTCTTCTGCATCACCATCACCCGAACGAGCGAACAACCCAACGTCGACGTCGTCATCATCTTTGTCGACAAATTACTCCACACGTAAGAATCAGTGTGTCTCCATCGTTATTACAAATTTCTGGCTAATAGCTGTAATCTGTAATAGTTTTTCCATAATAATAATTTCTCTGTGCAGCGGACAGTTGGTTGCGTAGTTAGTACACTCATTCGCTCGTATACGCAGTACAGGTTCTTTCCGGTACATCGATGTGGTGGTGGAACTATTTTTAATTCATACTCTGTCAACAGTTCCTTTGGGAATTGTACGGAACATTCTGTGGAAATGAGCAACGCGCACTCACTGGCACAGGATGGTGGAAGAAGGTGGGTAACTTGTTCCAGGCGCAATGGCACCATCGCAAAGCGCCTATCGTTTATATCGAATGAGTAGCTGCTCTATTCCTAGTTATATAACGCCACCTCTAGCCGCCGCCGCTCAGCCCATAACAAAGTTTACGCATGCACTGATTGTGTTGTTGTTTTTTATTCATTCGTATCAATCGCTGCCGCTGGCAGGCTTTTTGTATGCCTGCCTGACTGCGTGCGTGCATTTGTGTACGCGTCCGACCCTGAAGAGTCTATCTTTCTGTCTCTTCATCGCTTGTACACTTCATTGATTCATTCATAAATTACCTGTAGTAGTATTTTGCTGTTGCTGCTGCCCCTCCGCATCATCGCTCAGCTGATGTATCACCGAGAAGCAGCAACAACTGAAAAAAAAAATCAAAACGGAAGAAGCGGTAAAGTTATAGAGCCAACCGCCTGATGAGTTTGTGTGGTTGTGGTTAGGTTACAGTGTTGTTGTGCTGTGTAAGAAGATCAGCGCAAAGCAAACCTGAAATTTCATTCATAAATTCGTGTGCGCCTTGCTGCTGTATAGTAATTCTACACGATTACGAGCCGAGTCCGTCGCCGCCATCCTCTTCCACCATCGTCATGCTGTTGTTTGCTGATCTTGTAAAGTGAAACAACACGACGAGAGTGTTTATTACACGGCAACAAGAAGTGTGGTTTGCAGTGGGGCGGCGGCGGCTGCAGGCGGCACATACTGCACTGAACTCTACAACCCTATGCTGAGCACTTGATGCTGCTGCTACTGCTGTTGTTGTTGTTTTTATTGCAAATTGGGTGTTTTTCTGGCTGTTGTTTCCTTTCGTGCAATCATATGCGCTTGTTCGACTGATCGTCATATTACACGGCGGTCAGATCGACTGAATTTTATAAGAAATTTATTTCCAAATTGAGTTTTTTTGCAGGAAAATAATGATGTACGTACACATGACAACAAAAAAAACCAAACATATAGGGGTGATCAGCACGACATTGTTACGTGGATCACTTCATCAAAGCACAGAGTTTGCGTTGAGGTCAAGATATGGGGGATGTATATATAACTATACGAAATAATCCAGATTGTTGTCAAGGAATGGAATTGGGTTGATTTTAGTTGACATCAGTTCTACCTGTCATTAAATGACTAAGCTAAATTCAAACGCAATTCCTTTGACTTTTTTTAGATTCTTAATGGATTTTGCAAATAAAAACAATAAAACTTTATATTATATCATAATTTTACAACTTTAATTAATAAAAATCAAAAGTTTACAAATTACACTGGTGATTACTTATTATGCACACAAAAAACTAATATTCACATAGTCAGTAGCTCTATCTAGTAGAAGATCCAACTTTAGTCCATCAATTAAGATGGTGGAGCGCGAATTTGAAGTAATGCAATCCTTTAACTATTTCGGGTAACAGAATGGAACCAGAAATACGCTTAAAGCCAACAATGCCATTTTAAGTGTGTCAAGACTCTTCATATCCAGGAATCTAACAATAACATCCAAGCTGCTGGTGCATAAGACGATGAGCATACTAGTACAGTATGGATTCGGAACTTGGGTGCTTAGGAAAAGCATTCTGACTTCTTAACCGCGTTCAAGAGGAAAGTCTTGCGGAGAATTGTTGGCCCTGTTTGTGAGGAAGGACCATTCCGGAGACTCTACACTGATAAGATCTACGAGTGTTACCAAGATGTCGATATCGTGAAAAGAATTAAGCTCTGTAGGCTTCGGCGGGCAGGATTCCCAGCTCGCATGAGCGAAAAGGATCTTGCTATGAAAGTCCTTTGCGGTATGATTTACGGGATGCGACAGCGAGGCCGGCCAGGATGGCGTATACCAGGACGCTCAAAGTTGAGGGACGAGAGATTTTTTGCGGGAGGCTAGGGCCGGACCCCGATTTTAGAGCCAAATTTCTATTTATACCAAATCTACAATTTCGAGAAGAAAAAGAACCTTCTCAAAATTGTAGATTTGGAATAAATAGAAATTTGGCTCTACAATCGGGGTCCGGCCCTAGCCTCCCGCAAAAAAATTATAAACATAAACTTACTGCCAAGTGAGTACTCCCTAAAAGACTTGCGCCACGGCAATAAGGTGGGCATGCCCTTTATTAAAATTAATAAAAAATCGAAGAAATGTGATTTACGATATATTACATTCCTCACGTTTGTAGTCGTTTTCCATTTGTTTATCAGATTCCTCTCTGATTCATTGAAAAAGCAATACGGAAAACGATGAGGAAACTAAAACGATGCAAGTCCAAATGCCTTAATCAATGGATCATTGTCAGGGAAAACTACAAAAAACCTTAACCAAGAAAAACCAACTAAAATAATGATGTAAGTGTGCCTTCAAAATGTTTGGACCTTTTATTGTACGATACGGACCTTCAGGAACTTATTGATTTCAATCTTGAAAGCCTGTAGATCAAACGATTCGGGAAACATGGAGTGTCGACCAATTGATTCCACCTTGAAGTAGATTAGGTTAAGTTAGGTTAAGATGGCTGTCAGTGAAACCGACACACTTAGACCAGTAATGGTCCATTGTGATACCACACGGATTACTAAAAATTCCTTCCACCTACTCGATGAACCAATTAGAGCTTCGTATGAAGCGTAGGAGACTACCATTGTCAATATTGATGAGATCATTAGTATAGTTGTAGAGGAAATCTCCCATATGAAGTTTACGCCGTGGGGGTAGGGCTGGACAAGTACAGAGAAGATGGGCGATGGTCTCCTCCTCCTCCAAGTTTTGCTTCATGCCTGCCTATAAGATAGTGTCCAGTGATAACACCTACAATAGCACCGATGTGCGATATTTTTTGAGAGATCAAAAACTTGGAGCGTTTCGGTTCAGCTTGTTCCAGATCTGCTTTGTAGGTAATGTAAAAACTAACTGTAGGTGGTCAATCCCACCTCCCTTTAACAAGAATTTGCATGTAGCAATTATTATTTATGGAACCCTGTTCAGGTAAGAAGGGTAGTGTAGTTCCTTGCTTGGCGAGTTCGTCAGCCATACAGTTACCCGGAATGTCTCTATGCCCCGGACCCAGTATGGAATGTTAAACTGCTCCGCCATCTCCCTGAAAATGATCGGGAGTCTAGGGCTACAATAGAGTTCGTAGACTCTAACACAGGTGGATATTGAACTGCTCCGCCATCTCCACGAGAGATGATCGGCAGTTAAGGGCTAGAATTGAATTTGTGATTCTTTTTAGAAAACACCTCCGCCGACTCCGTCATGAGTTTCTGACCCGAATGTGTAAAAATGCCACAATGAAGTCTCGGAAAAAAGGAGGACTTGAAATGTTGGGTTCTACATGAAAAAGGTTTGAAGACAAATCTATGTTAATTAGAGCTGAAAGGAGTGTTTACGTTGCTGAAAAAAAGGACCTGTAGAGAACGGATTTCTAAAGAGCATCTACTATGGTAAAATTTGTAGAAAACAGTTACAGCCTCTATATTTCGTCTATGCTCCAAATATTAAGACCTGAACCTGAACCTGACTGGCTAGCTGGTAAAATTTCGCGATCAATTTTTAACCCACTTCCTTAAGTCCAATTTTATTCAAACTTTGCACCCATGCGTGAATTTCCGATGACAAAACTTTTTGTAAAAATTTGGTAGTTTTTGGACCCCACGGCCAAGGAGATCCCATATAAATATTTTAAAAATTAATCCGATTTTATTTAAATTTTGTAGACATGTGTATCTCCGGTGACAACACTTTTTATAAAAAATTTCGAAGTAATCGGGCCACAATGCTGATGGGCACTCATACAAATTTTTTTAAAATTAGTCCGACTTTCTTCAAATTTTATACACATGTGTATCTTCTATTACAGAATTTATATGAATAATATTTAAGGGTTAGTTTTTTTTTTGCACTGCACTTTTCATTTAGCATTGCAACCCTGTAGAATGCACTTGCATCAAGTTTCCATATGTGTACTTTGTTGTTGTTTTCTTTTCTTCTTCTATAAACAACATGTTGATGGTGAAATGATGGCCGTTTCCGTTCCACCACTACTATCTCATAACATTCGGTTTAGGTAGGGTGTACTTACTTGTTACTATACGGACAATTGAGCAAGCAAACGCACGCACTATTCATCCACACGATCGTTAGTTTTTAGAAAGATGTAATGTTCAGTTGATCAGCAAAAACAGCACACGAAGGCGGACACTGACTACGAAGCTGTTGCTCTCTCGTTAGTGTATTCGTCTCGTAAAACACGAAAGGAATGAATGTTAATGAGAGTTAATGTTTGCTTAAACCGAGAGCATTGCTGGAGACATCACATTGTTAGGGGAGAGAGTGAGCGTTACATACTCGTAGATATTAACGAGAGCCACTCTACATTATGTTGCTCATTCATTCATTCTTTCATTCATTTGGGGTTCATTCTATTATTATTGTTGTAGCTCTTGCTGTTTGAGCGCTGGTATGGAGTGACTATGGCAGTAAGAGGATCACATCATCATCGTTTGATCGCGATCGTTTTCGGTGGCGTTTGTGCTTCGTTCATGTGTAGCTTCAATAGATAATAAGAACGATCGCACGGACTGTTGTTGTTCCCTGATGTTATTATTTTGTTCGTATTCATTGCACAGCAGAGGCGAAAATAGTACGAAATTCGCGTGACACTCGAAAAGGTTAGCTACGCGATCGGATTTTCTTTTTGTGTGTGTGTGTGTAGTTTTACGGAAGTTTCCCTGTCGCGCTATTGTTTACATTTATGCGAATTTTTTAACGAAAATATTAATGAAAAGTTTTGCAATTGGAACTAAGGAGGTTCTACCACTGTGCGTACGGGTCATGATGTGTTTTTGTCGAATTAATGGTCATCTCTTATTAAGGAATTACTGACGTAAGGATCAGTTAAATTCTTAAAACCAATGACGTGAAGATCAGTTAGATTCTTCTTATAACCAAAATCGTAAATATCAGTGAAATTCTTAAAACAAATGACGTGAAGATCAGTTAGATTCTTAAAACCAATTAAGTGAATATCCTATACATTCTTAAAAACTTAAGATCAGTCAAATTCTTAAATCCAATGACGTAAAGATTAGTTAAAATATTAAAAAAATTACGTAAAGATCTTAAAACCAATAACGTGAAGATCAATTAAATTCTTAAAACCAATGTCGTAAAGATCAGTGAAATTCTTAAAACCAATGACGTGAAGATCAGTTAGATTCTTAAAGACTTAAGATCAGTCAAATTCTCAAAACCAATGACGTGAGATCAGTAAAATTCTTAAAACCAATGACGTTAAGATCAGTTAGATTCTAAAAGACAGTCAGTCAGTCAAATTCTTAAATCCAATGACGTGAAGATCAGTTAAATTTTTAAAATCAATGACGTGAAAACTTAAGATCAGTCAAATTTTTAAATCCAATCCAAATTTAAATTCTCAAAATCAGTGACATAAAGATCCGTGAAATTCTTAAAACCAATGACGTTAAGATCAGTTAAATTCTTAAAACGTCGCTTTCCGTCGCTCTATTAACTTGTCTCAAAAAGTAAATCCGTCAAAATTATGATTTTTTTTGACGGTTAGTCAACTGAAAATGTCCTTCGGTGTTTTCGTTACCAACTGACGACGTTGGTTAGTTTACATAATTAAATGATCTAGCACACCACCGACACTCAAAAACAAAATGATATAGATTATAGCATATCAGTGAATAATCCAACGCACCCTGTGCTTTTTTTTAAAAAAACGATACTGTTTATAGCACATCAGTGAATGATTCAACACACCCTGTGCTTTTTTAAAAACCAGAAGATATTGATTATAGCACATCAGTGAATTATTCAATCCACCCTGTGCTTTTGCCGACATTTAAAAACAAAAAGATATTTATTATAGCACATCAGTGAATGATCCAACCCACACTTTGATTTTTGTGGCACTTAAAAACAAGAGGATGTTCATTATAGCACATCTTTGAATGATTCAATCAATTAAATTTCAATAAAAACAACAGGATATCGTTTATAGCACATAATTAAATGACTTAACCCACCATGTGCTTTCGCTTAAACACTTAAAAACAAAAGGATATTCATTATAGCACAACAGTGAATGATCCAACCCACCCTATACTTTTTATGGCACTTAAAAACAAGAGGATATTCATTATAGCACATCTGTGAATGATTCAATCAATTAAATTTCAATAAAAACAAAAGTATATGGTTTATAGCACATTATTTAATGGCTCAACCCACCCTGTGCCTGTTCGCCTACACACTTAAAAACAAGTTGATAATCATTATAGCACATCTGTGAATAATTAAACGCACCCTGTGCTTTCGCCGATACTTAAAACCTGTAAACGAAAGCATTTAAAAGATCCATCCATATGTTCAAAACGAATGTTTCCATCATTATCCGCTCCATAAACGTGTCGTGAAGGTCCCTTAATTAATTTCCACCATTAATAGTGATTTTTTGTGTAATTTTCCAACTGATTTGCTCCAATCAAGTCGAAGATTTCTCAATTGAGTTCAAACGAAAACAGTTCTAAGCCAATTGCTTCATTGCACCATCAAACGATCAAACGATCACAGCAGCAGCCTCTCCGCAAAGGCGGTCTAGAAATAAATCGCCGCACCGCCCGCTATTAAAAAAAGATTCAAGTGCATCTCAACGACAGCGACAACGACAACGACGACGACGACGACGACGACGACTACGTTCCCGGACAACGACGATGACAGAAAGGGTCACGGCTTTCATTGACATTGCGGGTCAAAACGATTTTTCTTCTAGCAAATAATTTAATTGAGTCGCGTTAAATGCGTCTGTTGCGCGTATAACAAATCTCTGAATGGATGCTTGGTGCGCCTTATTGACCCCCATTGATTAGTGAGTGTGTGTGTGTGTGTTTGTGATTTTGTGATGCGGTATTCGCATTAATAATTAAAAATAATTGAATTTTTACATCACAGATAATGTTATACGTTTTGTGTAGTATACATTCAATTGCGTGCAATAAATAATTTTTATTGCGAAAGTGAAAGTGTAATTTGATTTGAGACAGTTGAGAAGTTGATCTCTCATCAAAAGCGGCCACCATACACGCGTGTTGTGTGCTCAACAAAGCTTAAAAACTATGACCAATGAATGGATTGATTGGACGGACAGTAGGTTGCGTGCGCCACTCCGAACCGGATACCATACCTTTCTCAATAATAATTACAATTGTTTTCCCAACAAGTTGAACACGTTAGGACTGAAAGTTCACAAGTCGCATCAGCATCAAAGTAAATTACGAGGTAAACGAACCTTTCTTGTGTCGGAGTATTTATTTTTTTGTTGTAACTTAAGTTATACATAATTCGTTGTAATTGTTATCTAATTCTTTGTTTTGTTTTTAATTTTTTTTTGTTTTAGATGTTCCGACGCAAATGCCACCCCTGACGCCCGGCACCAATCGAAAGTTGGCTGAAGTTCTGAAAGCATCGTTCGCCTCGTGGGAGAAAGAAGTTCAAAATTGCAATATCACCAAAGGTTTGTTGGAAATTGTTAAATTATTGCAGCAATTACAAAAAAATGTAAATGTTAGCAAAACTTAACAGTAAGTTAATGAAAAACTTAGTATGTTTCGTAAAAAGTCAAAATTTTAATCAAAAAAAAAACACAAACATCTTCTATATAGGAAGGTTTCCTTTTATATTTCGGGATTAGAGAAGAAAAACAATTATTTATTTATCAAAAATGGCTTTATTGTTTTTCAAAATATTCTCTATGAAATTCAATACCCTTTTGGATGCGTTTGAACCAAGCTTCGAAGCACTTTTTCCACTCCGATTGAGGTACCTCCATTACATGCATTTTGAATGCATCAACCGCTTGCGTTGACGTCGCAATTTATTTCTCATTTACAGGAATAAAAAGAAGTTAGGTTGGGTTTTAGGTTAAAGTGGCATTCGGTCGGAAAATCGAAACAATTAGACCAATAATGGTCCATTGTAATACCACACGAATCGAGAATATTATTTCCCCCTAATCGTTGAACCAGTTGCAGCTTTGTATGCAGTCCAAGAGACTACTAATGCCAGTATTTGTAAGAACTCTAAGATCATTCGAAAATAATTCTTCTAGATAGAGCTTACGTTCTTGAAGATAGATAGAGCTGGACAAGTACAGAAAATGTGGACAGTAGTATCTTCCTCTTCCTCGCTGTATTCTTGCCTATTAGACAGTGCCCGCAGTAATGACACCTATTAAAGCACTGATATTTTCTGAGAGATCAAACACTTGGAGCCTTTTCGATTTAGTTGTTCCGTTTGACCACTTACGGTTAGGTTTCTAGGTAGCATCCTGCTTTAGCACGAGTTTACATATGTAGCCATAGTCTAAGGAACCATTTTCAGGTTAAAGCGGCAGTGTACAATGCCTTACAATTTCCCGGAATGTCTTTATGCCCCGGCACCTAACACAGGTGAATGAATGAATGAACTGCTTCGCCATAATCGGAAGTTAAGAGCTACAATAGAGTTAGTAGAGACTGATTCCAGGGACTTAAGCACAGCTTGGCTATTCGAGAAGAATGCATAATATCCTTAGCGAATAAACATTCCTCTTCAGCTAAGATAAAACTTATCTGATCGCAATAATGTCTGCCTGTGATTAGGTAGACGGAAAGTGAGACTAAAATTAAGCCTTTCTGAGAAGAAAAAAACACCTCCGCCAACTCCATTATCAGTTTTTGTCCCTTCTGTCCCATATGTGTAGAAATGTATGTATTCATCTTCCAAGTGAGCGTATTCTTCCCAGAATGATCTGAAAGGGATGGTGACCTGGAAGTTTCTGTTAAATTGGGGTTGTGGAATGGTGTAGTCTGTCTTGCCCAGTGGAAACCTGAACGAATTCAGAACAGAGGAGTGTCCGATTTAATTTCTGAACCACTGGGAGGTTGCACTGAGGCGAATAGCCGCGCTAGCAACATATCGAGTGGTGTAAGGTTGAACAGAATTTCTAGTTGTGTTGTGTTGTGCGAAGTGCTCCGCTCATACATAAACAAGCATATCATTGGACTTTGCTTAGCTTGTCACAATTTACTGCTTAATCTAAAGGCAGTTCACCACACAGCCACTCTGTATAGAAGTGTAGGTCTTACTACCGCTGAATATAGCCAATAAGTAATATGGAGCTGAAGACCTCATTTGTTTCGAATGGCGTTTTTGTATGAGAGTAGTGCCACTGTGGCTTTACGAACTCATTCATCCATGTTTGGCTCTCAGCTAAACTTTCTATCCAGAATAAGACCCAGAAAAAGTTAAGCTAATTCCCAAGATGTACTTAACTCCTTCGGACCTGGCGTATATTCGCTCTTAACTTGAATACAACTGTATTGTCTGGGCAGGTGACCCCATCTACTAGACAGCATTCAGAACCAGGCGATAAAACTTATTGTTGATGTAAATATCGCGAAAACAATCGAAAGTCTTGAACATCGTATGAATGTTTCCTGCTTTTCACTGTTTTATCGTTTTTTCCATAAGCGTTGTTCAAAAGAAATATCCAGATGCATCCCGTCCATCCTTCAACACAACAGAAATACCCGTGCCTCAACTCGAGCTCACGGGTCTACCATTAGACCTATCTTCGCACGTACCAACCAATGCAGAGATTCCTTCTTTAGTCGCACAATATTTATGTGGAATGAATTCCCAAACTCTATGTTTCAGCATTTGTATGATCTGCAATCATTCAAGACACATGTACATAGACATCTCACCGTTTCCTCTCCTTAATTTTCGAACGTCCATGCTGTGCTAAGCATTAACATTGTGTACTCCTTATACCTAATAATAATAATAATATTCGGCGCGACAGACCGTTGCGTTCCAAGGCCTAGCTTCTCACTACCATTTGTGTCGTGCATGTATATTTTTGCACACAAATGGAAGGGACGTACAATATTTAATGCCGTATCCGAACGTCGAATTGAGAAACTTTCCGTGACAAGTTATTACTCTCGCATGTTTGTCAGAGATTCGCGAGAGATGGGACCGCGAAAAATACTTTTGGTGGTACTCCTTATAGTGAAGGGAACACAGTGGGCATGTTAATCAGTAGATAGAAGTATCTTGTCAATGCTGTTGCGTACGTGGATTGACATAATAAGTCTCTCCAGTGTCTTTTAGAGGAACGAAGATTAATGGGTCTGAGATCCTTCGGACTAGCGTGGGAGCATTTGCCTGCTTTGGATATGAAAACCACTTTCACTTATCTCCATAAATCTGGAATGTGTACCAGATCAAGACAATAACTTTGTATAATTGTCCCTAGAAAATGCTAATATCCGAAGTCCCCTGCAGTTCGACTGGAATTATGTCGTCTGACAGATTTATATGGTTTGAAGCTCTGCAGCGCAGCAAAGCCCTTAACCGCCCCCCCACCCCACCGTCCTCCCTAGGACCACACTTAAGACTTAAAACTTAATACCCCCTTAAAAAAATCCAGATCACAACACATGAAATATTGAAATATTGCTGAGGCTTTCACAACAACGGCAACATTGTAATGAACGACTCGCCAATAATATAGCGCTTCTGACAACCAGAAACTTAAACTTCCATTTTTTTTTAAACATAATTTCAGATCCACGAGAATGGACAGAAGAGCACGTGATCTATTGGCTTAATTGGGCAACAAAAGAATTCTCTTTGGAGTCGATGAACATTGAGCCTTTTATTAAAATGAAGGGTCGTGATATGGTCGCTTTGGGCAGGGAGAAATTCCTTGCAATAGCACCACCATTTACCGGTGATATTTTGTGGGAGCATTTGGAGATTTTACAAAAAGGTAAGTGCCAGAGAATATCAATATAGAATATGGAAAAATGAACTAATAAATAACGGTGTGTTAGAGCGATGCAGTAAAGCAATACATGACAAATTAAATCTAGGCTCAACCATAATGCCCTTTTGTATTTAGTGTTTCATTGAACACATTTTCTCTTTTTCCATGAAGAGGAAGCCATTTCGTACTTTATAAACTACTAGCTATTCCCGGACCCGAACACATGAACATCCGCTTTAACACTGCAGGGTGGGGGTTGTACTATAGCCTGTAACCTTCTTTCACCTACCAATAATATACCATGAAAATTTCATACAAATCGGATTGTAAATGGTGGGATATTAACATTTCATATTTCCCACCCCCTGGAAGGGGGAAGACGGGGTATACTATAGCCTATAACCTGCGTCCACCTGCCAGTAAGATACATTGAAAATTTCATAAATTTCGCTTTGGTGAATGTGAGTTTCCATCGATAACAACCGCACACAATTTCATTTTTAAATTTTTTTTATTAAACTTGACTTCACCCCTTTTTGTCTCTATGTTCGACTATTTTAAGGTTCTTTTTAACCACCTTCCATACGACCTAGAGAGATGAAATTCTGTGGGTGACCGCGTGTGCGCGTGTCGCGTGTCGCGTTTCGCTTGTGGCTCATGTGATGGTTCGATATACCGTAATTGTCTCGCTTTTTATGTCCTTTTTAAACACACCTTTCGCATGATCTAAAGAGCTGAAACTTTATGAGTGTCTAGGTCCCAAATCGCATTTTTATATTTCGCTTGTGACGTGTGTCGCGTTTCGCTTTTGGCGCGTGTAATGAGTTTACATTTTTTTTACTTCTTTGAGGTAATTTTTAACCACCTTTCACGCGGCCTAGAGAGATGAAATTTTGTGGGTGTCCGCGTGTGACGCGTGCCGCGTTTCACTTGTGGCTCATGTGATGGTTCGATATACCGTAATTTTCTCGTGTTTTATGTCCTTTTTAAACACACCTTTCGCATGACCTAAAGTGCTGAAACTTTATGAGTGTCTGGTCCCAAAAAGCATTTTTTATTTTCCGCTTGTGACATTTGTCGCGTTTCGCTTGTGGCGCGTGTAATGATTGGAAATGCCATTTTCTCGTTTTTTGATATCCTTTTTAACCACCATTCGCATGACCTAGAGTGCGGAAATTTTGTGAGCAGCTCAATGTCAGGGACCAATTTTGATATCCCGCGTATGACGAGGGTACATATTCGTATCCATATTGTCAAATATTTTATAACTAGTGAGTAACCGTCAAAAATGACGGAATTAACTTTGTCACTTGAGTCCCAATATACAATTACTACTCTAAAAAATTTACAATAAAGTAAGTTTTTGTTTTGGATAAAATTAAGTT
The DNA here is from genome assembly GCA_947095585.1 of Nephrocerus scutellatus. Lineage (NCBI taxonomy): Eukaryota > Metazoa > Arthropoda > Insecta > Diptera > Pipunculidae > Nephrocerus > Nephrocerus scutellatus. The sequence continues at coordinate 118,931,943 of OX352761.1, forward strand.
CAAAAAATAGGCTTATTTATTTATTTAGTTCAGGATTTCTTTAAATTCACTGTTTTTTGTAAACATACTCGAGTTCTTAAGTAAACCTTTATTCTTAATTAAGACATTAAAATTTTTATGATATCTTCCTCGAGTTAAAGCGACATATAACTGTCCATGAGCGAAAACTGGCTCAGGAAGATATACACCGACATATGATCAAAAGACTGGCCTGGTTGATGGTCATTGCAAAAACCAACATCAATGCAAATTGGCGACGCTTCATTCTTTGAATGGCAAAGTATTTTCGCTTGCCTCCAAATCAATTCTAGGAATGCAAATTTCTTCCCCCTTATTACTCCCTGTGATCATTTCTGCTTTTATACAGTTTCGATTAAGACTCCTGACTATTAATATTTTTATAACCACCTAACCATCCACCTAACCATCCACCTAACCATTTCACCATTTTTCATCGGAGCACCAATGAACCAAATCCAAACATAAACACAAATTTTCGTAAATACCTCGACTCCAGCACCACCTAACGGGTCTAAATAAACATAAACTTATCGGATCACCAAATGAACATATGATGTGAATATGGCTTCTATACGTCCAATGGTTTAGGCGGGATGAGGCGACATAAAAGCGTTATATGCATACAGACAAACAGACAACGGTAATTTTTAAACGTTAGTTTTATCATCTATCATCTTATGGACGTTTGTCCAAATTTTATTTAACTTGAGACTTGCCAGATTCTGTTTTAAACGTAAAATAGAAAAGAGGACAAAAGTGCATCATGTAATCTAAAAAGAGGACGGATGGTAACCCTAGTTTGAACTCTAAGAATTAAGGGTGCAAAACTCTTGAGTGTGTGTACATTATAAAAAAAAACCTATAATCTGAATCATAAAAACGCAACTTTTATGCTTTCCCACACGTAAACTACAAAACTACAAACACAAAAAGGTGGTCTGTCATAAGTCTATTTGTTGATTTATGATCATTGGCGGCATCTGAACTACTCGCCTGTAAGCTGAAGGTGATTTTCCTCCATACTTAGGTAGTTAGTAGATATTAGGTACCAACACTCAATTCATTTGCCAAAGCATGCGGGAGTATACAAGAACAACAGTTAACAAATAAATAAATAACTAAATAATAAACATTCGTATGGGATACATTTGCCACCCGGCCAGCAGACGACCACAGTGGAGGACTTATTAACAAGTTGCTGTGTCTGATGAGTCCGATTAATTTCGTTGTCCCTCGCCATCATCAGCATCAACAGCCACAGCCTCAGCCGCATAGCCATCATAATAATTCATACGAGTATTACGATACGAAATACTGCACTTACTTACCCAATGTGTGCCGCCTGATGTGGCCGCATTGTTAGGTCGGATCCATTCTGAATTTTGCCACATTATTAGCGAAGGCGCATGTCGCATGTCACATGCGCGATGCGTTTGTTCACTGAGCTGCGTGCGCACGCACACAGTTACGTTTTATATTCATTTTTTTTTGTTCTTTTGTTTAATATTCGTACGTTTTGTATTTCAATTTATGCAATGACGTTCAATAAATTCCACTGTGGGGCTCGATTTAGGGATAATTTATGCGGCCAACCAACTATATATGTGTTCCTTTAATATGCATATATTATACGGGATGATCTTTAATTGAACATCATTCCAGTGTGTATATTTGTATTTGTAATTTGGAAAGTTTCTATTACAATTTTACGAATTGTTAGAATAATGTACGGCGACAGTTTGACGATTTTTTTAGCCGAACGTGTGGAAAAATAATAAATGTGATTGCCGGCTGATTCTTGAAAGAAAGCAAAAAAAAGGGCATGTTGCATATTGCAAGTTGCATGTTGCATATCGCATTTAGAGTATTGCATATCACATGTTACATGAGGCACATTGCATATTTTATATTGTGTGTTGCATTTAGCATGTAGCTCATTGCGTGTCGCATGTGGCATGCTGCAAGCTGCATGCTGCATAATGTCCTTATATTGATTCTACACTAATAACGGTCATATAATGTGTCATCTGTTCTTAGGGAATTCGAACCAATATTCTACACTGACGGTTCTCTTACCGATGAACGAACTGGTGCAGCGTGGTTCTAAGATGAGAGTTCCAATTAAGCATTCGCACTTGGAAAATTACAAGTTGTGCCAACTGGACTGTCTCTAAAAAAAGGACGAAACTTTGCAATATGTAGTGACAGCCGAGCTGCTCTACTAGCACGGAAATCACCTCGTTCTAGAATGTAAGAGAAGACTGAACTCCATTTCAAGATGGAATTCCATAACTCCTATCTGGGTTCCGGGACATACAGGAATAAAAGGAAATGAATTTGCTGATGCACTTGCAAGAAGTGGTTCTTCCGATATTTCTACTGGTCCGGAACAAAAGTTAGGCTTGAGTCAGGCAAGCTTAAATATTGGTATTCGAAGATTAATGAAAGCCGAACAGGAACAACGTTGGCACTCCATAAATACATGTAGAATTCTACCAAGCACTTCGTGAATAGGCCGAACAAAAACACCGCTAAGTTCATTTTGGGAATATCCACAAGGAACTGTCGGAGCATGGTCGGTTTACTTACAGGACATAATCTGAATGGAAGTCATATGCTCAAGTTGGGACTTATATTGGATCCAATATGTAACTCTTGCCTGGAGGAAGAAGAAACATCTACACATTTCCTTTGAGGCTGTCCTGCTTTCTCCAGGCAACGGATGAACGTTTTTGGAAGGGATATAATAGCGATCGAAGAACTGCGGTCCGTCGAAACTAGATCAAGTCCTTCGCTATCTTAGAGTATCGAAGAGATTTTAATAGTGAACTCACTGGGAACGAGTACAATAGATCAACGGTCTGAGTGCTCTGGTGTGGTTTTCTCAACATATCACACCAACACACTACAACTATATATGCGTTACCCCTTTTTACGCACCCATCCCTAGGGCTAGGTGTGTCTAACCATCACTATTCATCTCAGAGACCCCGAAAACTATGGATTCTACACCAATATCGGTCTCGTCTTATGACCCCATTCTTAACATGCTGGCACAAGTGATGATGATGATTGTGATAAATGGGTTGTAGTGGGACTGTGACCCATACGGATCTACTGCGCTTCCCCCTGACTTTTGATACAGAAACAGTGCATGCCCATCTCTAAAGCACTCCCTCCATACCTAAGGCTCTTAAGAACTTAATAATATGGAGCGGATTCAGTGAACGTCGCGCAGACTCCGACATTACGGAAGCTCCAATGTGATATCTTCTGTGTCGGATCGTTGCTCCGCATTCGTTGAGAAGATTCCACGGGGTTTCCTCCGTTTCCTCACAGAGTTTATTTACTTTGGATGCCCTTTCAGTGTGCAATGTTCTGTTAGGAAACCCGTAATGATTCTTACATTACTTCAGCTTAGTCCTAATATCATGCGAGACCTCTTTGGGTTATAGTTCCCAAGTATTGCCTTTGCTTGCCGTAGACCTGGGAGATTCTCCCATCCTACGGAAGCGGCTGCATTACCTATACTGCGTAGCTCTTTCCGCATTATGCGGTACCCAATACCACAGAACGGTGTTGGCCCTACTAGAGGAGTTTCTGCTCCTTTATCAATCGAGCCTATCCTCTGCTTCGATGCCTTCTATGCCAGTGTGTCCCGGCACCCAGTACAAACGCATATTGTTGACTTCGCCATCAAGTCTATTTAGCTTCGCATTGCATTCCTCAATAAGTTCAGATGTGATGTGGAATGCACCCAGGGCTCTTAGCTCGGCTTGGCTTGGCTGTCTGTCATGATAGTAGAGTACTTGGTTCGTGGTCCATAGACTCCAGCACCTGTGCCTTCAGATTTCATTAATCCATCGGTATACCACTTTATGGCCCTCGAATGTATCTGGTATTCAGTCTCAGATCGGAGCTCCTCCTTGGTGCTCATTATCATACTTCAAAATTGTTTTTGAATTCAAGCTTTTGTACCATGTTTTGTACCAGGCATGCTCACTCTTGCTTGCTTGCCCTGCTGTCCGTAAAGCAGCCTACCTTGGTTTCCCTGGATTTGCTCTCTACCACTAGGTGTAGTGGAAGTAGCCCAAGGATCGCCTCCATGCTCGCTGTGGGATTGGTTCTCATGGCCCCTGATTCGAACCACGAAACGCCTGCTCAGAAGCCATGCTCTTATCCACTGAGCGACGGCGACCACCTACGTACATTGCAGAAGGTCAAAATAGACACCCCTCATCTCGTAATTTCCCGTAATTAACCAAGGAATCACACCTTTAAGTATTTGCCACGTAAACAGATACACCCTATGTACGAGTAGGCGTGAAATCAATAGCTTGTTCTTTTGTTTCGTTTTTTTATTTTAAGCCGTAAATTGAGTTCTGCAAAAATCTCCTCAGTTTTCATTCCCAATTGAATAAAATCCTAAAATAACATCATCAGCTCAAAAGAATATCTAACTTTTTCATACTTCCATCCATAATACATCCTAATTATCTCCAGCTCGATAAAATTTTATTGACGAACTAGAATGTTGCGCAGGTCCAATATGACTCCCTTTTTTTATTTTATTACTTATTACAAAATTCCTAAATTGAATTTATTAAAAAGTAATTTTACATTATTCATCATAAGGTAAGGTATTTATTATGGCGGTGAAAGCTTTTTCTCTTCTGGCGCTGGCCTACGGTGGCCGGCGGCGCATCAGCGCGCTCTAACCCGTTCAATCGAATTTACTCCTTGTGCTTGTACCATCCCATCCGAAGAGCCAATGCCTTATTCTTTGCCGGCAATACATCCGCTTGCAATAGATTTACAATTTGTTCTTTTTTTTTATTTATTCATCAGCATATCGAGAAGCTGCTCTTACGGGCGCCATATGTGCCAAGGATAAAATCACCACAGGTGACCCTTGTAAGCTTCTTTCGTTGGCGACAACGGTTGGACGTCGTCGGTTGTCGGTTGACGGTCGACTGCCGACGTTTGTCCGTCATTAGCGGAAATTCAATTTAATTTTTCTATTCTGCAGCCGGCGACTGGTGAATGGTATCTAACAGTTAGTTGGTTGGTTGGTTGGTTAGTTGCTCTTTGCTCCTCTGCCACTGTGGAAAATATAACAAACTTTTTTTATGTCTTGAAAATAATATTTAAATTAATTATCGAGAATATAAGGAAATGCAGGAATTTGATTTACATGTTTTCCCAAAGGAACGTCTACTGGAATTTACCATGCGGACTTCCTATTCGTTTAAGTTTATTACAATTTGTAAGTTGTAATATTTGATATTTTTAATTAGTAAATTGCTTTTCTAATTACAAACATATTTCATTCACTTCTGAAAATATAAAAAAAATTATGTTACTTTTTTAGTAGCCGAAGAGAATAAAACACGGAGTAGAAGAATAACTCCGATCCATTAAATAACTCTAGCTCTTCGGTGGTGCTTAAGTCATCCAGGGTTCCAGGAAAGTGTTGGGGAAGAAGAAGGAGTTCGCAGACTATCAGTCTGTAAAATATTTTCACAATTCTAGTATTTACGTTCGTTTTCTTAAAACTAAATCAAAAACTAAAACAAATGCCTTTTTAAAATCCGGGCTCGCCTATTATTAAAAAATTTAATAAAATTCATTCCAAAGAACTGGTAATTATCGAAAGTTGCTTTGGGCAATCAAAAAAGAGATTCGAAATTTTGGGTTACAAAGTTCGGGTATCCCTTAATAATACTCGTGACGCTCTAAAGGTTCATCAGCTTATCCCCAAGCCCATCTTCGGACGTACAGTTAAATTCATAGATTCGTTGTTCAGTCGTACAACACGTATGTGGAATATTTTGCCAAGCTACGATCCACAAGCATTCAAAGCTCATAGACATCTCTTTTCTTCTCCTTTTCCTTAAAAGCATATAGTTGAGCATTGTAATACGCTTGACACGCTGGCATACTTAAACTATTCTAGGCGGTGAAAAACATTCCATGGCAAACCCGATGGAGTACAGGTCCCTATTTTCATCACCCAGTCGATGACAATTGTGAAAAGCAATGGTGAGAGGGTTCAACCTTGCTTGCCTCCCGAGTAGATGTTGAAAGGTGAGCCAAGATGACCGTTATGAATGACGCGGCATGTTAGGTCACGGTAAAGCTCCTTGATGATGTTAATAAGTTTTTCCGGAACACCATAGTAGTATACAAAATCCGCCACATCATGTTTCGACCAACGCTAAACTGACTGTTCAATGATTATACGCAGGGTGCTAATTTGATCCGCACACGAACGATTTTGGGCGAAATCCTGCTTGTTCATTTCTCAAAATCTAACGCATTTCGTAAGCGCCTAGCTATTATAGACGAGATCACTTTGTTTATGGTGTTTGGCAGGGTAAGTTCTCTCCAGTTTTCGCAATTGCTCAAATCACCTTTCTTGTGGAGTTTGGCTATTAAGCCTTCTTTTAACGACGATGGAATGTTTTCAGATTCCCAGATACCTTGATATATCGCATGCAATGTTCGCGTAGTTAACTCGACGTCGTCTTGAAGGAGTTCTGCGTAGATGTTGTCATTGCGTGCTGCTTTGCCTGATTCCAACTAAAGATTAGCGACGCTGATGTTAGATAGCCTATTAGGGTGCACATGTGGGTTGGTAGACGTGCCTGGCGAAGTACAATTCAAAACATTCTTAAAATGTTCTATCCAGCGGGGATTTGTCAAGCACTGACATCAAAAGTCTTCTACGCTTCATTCGAAGCTTTAACTGTTTCAATGAGGGCGAGCTCTCGATCCAGGTGGCATCACAATGAACCTATTGGTCTAAGTAGGTCGGCTTCCTGCCGACAACCACCCCAACCTATCCTAACCTAACCTTGCTAAGGGGGATAAAATTTTATAGTTTTACGTTACGTTTCGAGCGTTACGAACATTCCGATCGTATTAGGGTACCAGTTAAGTACGGGGCACCTTTAGAGGAAGAGAGTGCGTAGTCTTTTGATAATGTTTGGGATATCTTTTTGAGAAATTTTGTGTGTTCTTTTAATGATCTTTTGGTGGTCTTCTGGGGATTTTTTGGTGGTCTTTTGGAGTGTCTTCTGGGTCTTTTGAGTATTTTTGGGGATCTTTTGGATGGTCTTTTGGAGTGTCTTCTGGGTCTTTTAAGTATTTTTGGGGATCTTTTGGATGGTCTTCTGGATGGCCTTTTGGAGGGCGTTTTACGTTTTTTTGTGGGGTCTTTTTTAAGTTCTTTTGATGTATTTTTGGATGGTCTTTTGGTGGTATTTTGGAGTGTTTTTTGGGGGTCTTTTTTAGGCATTTTTGGATGGTTTTTCGGGTGACTTTTGGGTATCTTTTGGGGTGTCTTTTTGAGGGTCTTTTCAGGTATTTTAAGGTGGTCTTTTGTTGGTCTTTTTGAGTGTCTTTTGGGGGTCTTTTGAGTATTTTTGGAATCTTTTGGAGGGTCTTTTGGAATGTGTTTTACGTTTTTTTTTGTTGGTCTTTTTTAAGTTCTTTTGATATATTTTTTGATGGTCTTTTGGTGGTGTTTTGGAGTGTTTTTTTGGATTTTTTTGAGGCATTTTTGGATGGTCTTTTGGGGTGTTCTTTGGAGTGTGTTTGGGAGTGTCTTTTGAGGGATTTTTGAAGAATTGGTGAGAAAATTTTTAAGGGATTTTTAGGTGGTCTTTTGGTGGGTATTTTGGAGTTATTTGAAGGATTTTTGGGTGGTATTTTAGTGATCTTTTGGAGGGTCTTTTGAGGTATTTTTAGGTGTTCTTTTGGAGGGTCCTTTAGAGGGTGTTTTACGTTCTTTTTGTTGGTTTTTTTTTTTTGGGGTATTTTTTAAGTTCTTTTGATGTATTTTCGGGTGGTCTTTTGGGAGTCTTTTTCAGGCATTTTTGGATGGTCTTTTTGGGTGTCTTTTCGATGGTATTTTGAGGGATTTTTGAAGAATTGTTGAAAATTTTTTGAGGAATTTTGGTGGGTATTTCAGGGTTATTTTGGAGAATTTTCGGTGGTATTTTAGTGTCCTTTTTAGGGGTCTTTTGAGGGATTTTTGGGTGGTATTTTAGTGATCTTTTGGAGGGTCTTTTGAGGTATTTTTAGGTGTTCTTTTGGAGGGTCCTTTAGAGGGTGTTTTACGTTCTTTTTGTTGGTTTTTTTTTTTTGGGGTATTTTTTAAGTTCTTTTGATGTATTTTTGGGTGGTCTTTTTATGGTCTTTTAGAGGTCTTTTGAGGTTCGTTTGGAGGTCTTAATGATTGCGGGTAATAAAGCACTGGCACAGAACACTGCAAGAATATTTTATCAAAAGAACGTCACACATAAATTTAGTTCTTTACTATTTTTTTAAAAATACTTTTCTTTTCTTTTTTTTTTCTTTATTACCTTAATCGTAATATCGGCCAAAACGTCAGAGAAGTTTCACTTCTGTCGGCCGTGGACTCCGCGCACTCTCTTTTTTTAAATTCAATATCCCCACTGTCTCTTCTCTCTCTGAGAGTTAGAGAGAGCATTTAATTTCCAATAATAATAGTTATTCACAATTTTTCCTTTGATTTGCAGATTGTGAGAAACTCATCGACGAAGGTGTACATTCAAACTCGTACGAAGGATCATCAATCTGTGGATCCTCATCAGATCATCAAGTGGCTAGTTATTTAGGAAATAATCATAGATTAGCGGCGCAGGACTACTCATCCAGTGATAAAAGCAGTTTCCATTCATCGGTGCATCATAGTGGTAAGTTTATGGCAAGAAAATATTTCTTAGGTTATATGTATACCAATATTTATACGATAGAATGTTCGAAATTCATCCATATACATACAATAGATAATACATAGCAACATCGACTGACTCTTCTCCAAAATACACCATGTTTTTAAACAGGAAACATTCACAGTAAACATAGGCGCGTTTGCTATGAAACGCACTGCATAGGCACGCCTGCGAGGAAGGCAGATCCAGTTCGTGCTAATATTTTGCACTGCTCCTGTTTTTTTTTTTTTTTTTGGAAAATCATCTTCCTCTTCTTATTGTACCTCCTATTTTTTATGTAGATAATCGTTGCCTATCGTGTGGAAAGTATATGTATGCGCTGGTGGTAACTATTTTTGGTAATATCCGGCGTGTGTCAAATTGGATAGCCACCGCGCACCGGAGCACGCCTTGGCATGGAAATATGTGCACCGCACACAGATACACACACACACACAGAATAATCTTCGTTATTAATTGATATATTTGTGCTATTCCGATATATATATGGTAAACTATTAAACTATCAAGTAAAACGGAAATTTAATTTCTAACAAACTCTAAGATGGACATAAAAAATAAATCTTCTTGTGATGTGGCGCCAGCGTGGGTTTTGCTATTTTGTGGTTCATTTACACGTTCGCATAGGCGTTGCCGTCGTCCACTTGCTACAATTATTAATGATGTACAAATTAATTCGGAAGATCATCCGACGATGATCGTGTCGGTCGATTATTGCGGTTTACATCGGAGCGTTCATTAAATTTTGGATTTTTCGATCATCCGGCATCATCTCGGCTGAGTTTGACTTTTTGGTGTTAACATGATGTACATAAAATTTTATTGTATTCATGGGAATTAATTGGAGTGGTTTGATGGAAGGGCACTGGATCCGTGTGGACCCCTGCTCTGCGGCGGCGACGACGACGACCGACGAGACCCCACTCGACCGTCGAATGATTCGATTATAATAAATTAATTCAAATTACCGGCTTTGACACATTATGGGAAAGAAAAATTGTTGTTTTCACAATTTCACACAGAAAGATAGATATAAAAAAAAATGCGTAGATAATAAAAAACAACACAGAGCTCTTAATTCCTGCTGTTGACTGCGATTCAGTATCTGGCTATTTGTTGATCGTCGTCGTCAGTCATTTAATTTACATATCGCCGCTTGAGTCCGAAGCCGATAACATTTCCATACTTAACATACATCTATATGTATCTACACGCGTATGTACTCGCATGTAATTCTCATCAGTTAGCCCTCGCGATCCTTGTGGTTACGGTGTGACATGGTTACGGTGTGATTATTCCTCCAATACAATGTTTTCCAGGTGTTCCATGAGTGAGTTCCAATACAAGGTTGAATTTAGTAAAATCCTTGTTTGTTTGTTTTAATTCCATGTTTTTTGTTTTTTTTTTTTGCTAACGAGTATGTATGTGGGAAATGTTAATCGAAGTCCGCCATTGTCTATGTATTTATTCATGAATTCTGTGTTAAACCTTTCGTCGGCTACCAAAAAAAAAGGGTTATCAAATTTATTTATGTCCAAACGTTACATAATTTTTTATTCTTAGTCCTAGATCAGATACTTTCGTGCATATATATCTACCTAATAGAAATGCTAAAAAATTTCGTAACACTGTTCTCAGATGGCACTCCATTTTTTCGTACCCAATTTTCGGCAAGTTTCGGCACCTGACTGACTCACTACTTTGAAAAACCATTTTCAATATTTTCCAACGCTGATCAAGCGTCGTATATCGACTCATTTCGTTCACCAGGAATATAATACTGAATTTCTGTCACTTGACATAAATTGTCTTGGAATAAACCTAATTTCACGTTCCTCTCCGAACATGAATTGTGCGACAATTAGCGACCATCATTTGATGTACCAGTATTAACTCATTGGTAAGAGCTGAGCCTGTCTGTCACTTGACAGATGACATTTGAGCTATGAGCTCCGAAATAACCGCTAGTTCAAAAATGAACCAAAAGATGCCGCACTGCGTACATATGTATATGTAGGCTGCTTCATGGACAGCAGGGCAAGAGGAATAGTGAAATATCATTTGCCAAGCAGATTCCTTTAGCGAGTATGCGGTGTGATAACATATGGTGCAGAAGCTTGATTTCAAGAAGTCTTGATTTTGAAGTCAGAATAAGCACCAAGAAGGAATTCAGATCTGAAACTGAATATACCAGAAACATCCGCTAGCTATATAGTGGTATACGGATAGATCAAATAAAACAGAAAGCACGGTTGCAGGAGTCCATTAGCCATTAACCAAGTAGTCTTAAGCAATGGGGCAGAACACGAGCATATTCCAGGTACAAGTATATGCCATCCAAAGATGTACCCACTTTAATCTGGAAAGGAACTATAATAGGAAAGAAATAGTTATCCTAACCGAAAGTGTAGCTGTTCTAAGGGCATTCCACATCCCGTGAAGACTGATGGACGATTGCAGGGCGAAGTTTAGCAGACTTCGTGATGTCAACAAGGTATGTCTTTTCTGGGTGCCGGAACACACTGTGATAGAAGGCAACGAAGCAGCGGAAAGACTCACAAATAAAGGGGCAGAAACTCCGTTAGTAGGGCCAGAACCAATTTGGATCATATATAATGTGGGAAGAGATGCGCACAATAGATACAGCAACTGCTGCCGTATGATGGAAAAATCTCCCAGGTCTACGACATGTTTTTATTTTTAACCATAGAGCACGCAGTGCTTCGCCCTAAGGCCCGAGTGGTGCCTCAAATATAGAGAATATTAAAATTTAAATTTTTTATGTAAATTCTCTAATCGGAGATTCGATTTTGTGATGAAATTCCCCATTTGGTGGTGAAAACATAGCAGCCACTGCGCACGGTTGGTGCGACGTGTACACAACGACGTACGAAGTACCACTAAAATTATTTCTTTTGAGTTAAGTTAAGCTTTAAAGCAGTGTGCGTGCGTAACCAGTTCTTAATATACTCGTATCGTAATATTGTACAAAACACAAATTAAGAATGCACTCATACAACTTAGTGTACAACACATTTCAATTGCGGAACCAATCATTTTTTTATAAAAATCTTTGTTCTACTTCCTCTTGATATCTCTATACTCTCTGCTGCAACCCAACAACAAAACAACCCCAATCGTAAAGCAAGCAGCGGTGCCCACAGCGCACAGAGCATAGCGCAACAACGCGCACAGAACACAGTCATTATAGTATGAAATGATCTGATGCCGGGAAAATTTTGTGTATGGGAGCCCCGTGACTCCGCGGCCCGACCACTCTCAAATTTTAACAGAAAGTACTGTCACCGGAAATATACATGTGTGCAAAATTTCAATAAAATCAGGCTTTGGGAAGTGAGTTAAAAATTTATCACAAGATCTGACCAGCCAGCCAGCCAGTCCACCAGCCACGGGCATGCGAAGTTAATATAGAGAATTTAAAAGCCTGCGTCGGTTGAGACAAGCCAGTTGCTTGAATCGACAGAATATTAAATGGTTGGTTAATTCGATCGAAGCGGAAGGTTTTGTGGATTCAAGAACTATTAGTGTTAGAAGAAGTTGGCGAAGCAGATTTGGTGGAAATTACATCCTATGTCAATCTTTTCTGGAGCACAATAGCAGTGAGGAGGACTATGAAGTTAATAAACTTAAATTACAAAATTACAGGAAGGCCTTAGCTAAGCCAAAAGTCTAGAATCATTTTCCTTGAATGATGAAAAAGAAAGATATATAAGTACATAAATACAGGGTACAGCTTAGATAAATAGTCTAACTTACTTTCGATACACAGCAGCATGAATGCGTTAAGGTTTACAAATATTTGAAACAATCGTCTTACTAGTTACTGCCCGCGTACAGTATAGGTAATAATAATAAGTCACCTTAGATTTGTGTGATGTGGCAATTTGTACAATTAATTAATGGAATACATAGAAAAAAACAGAGTCATGACCACTTTTTGAAGCGCCATCCAAGCGGAAATCTCCACCAAAAATATTTCATCATTGTTGCGGTGCGGCTAAGCTAAGCCGTGTTCCTCTTTTCTTACTGAACTTAATCGAGTATTGTAATTGCATAACACTGAAGACAGAACAGAAGTAGGAGGATGAGCACCAACAACAACAATAAACGAAATATTACACATAGATACGTGCCTGGGAGTGTGTGTGCAAAAAAAAAATCAGATTCACTCGCATTTAATGAAATTGAATGTTATTACCCGCGCGTTAACGTCATCGTCGTCGTCATCATCAGGTCCAACACAACACAACACACAACACCAACAACAATAACAGATGAGCACCGCTGGCGCTGCGGATTTGGTTGACGGAACATCTAGGCTATACTGTATCTTAGATATTTGCACGCGAAAATCTAATTCCATTGGAGTTATGTTGAAGTACGAAAAAAACAACAACTGGCAACTTGTACATAAGCGACGTAGGTAATTCTTTAAAGTTTCAATAGCGTTTTTTGAATACAGAGATGGATTCAGTACATTGCATTCAATCCGAGTCCAGATTTCGAAAGATCGTTTTAGCTTAAAAGTCACAAAAAGGAAAGATCCAACCCCCAAAAAGCCAATACACCGAATTCATGGGGGATAGCGGCTAAAGGATAGAATTAGATTTTGTACCAGGTCACTTTCTGAATAACTGAGGGAGCATGAAGTTGCGACACGCGAACTACTTTACCATTCTGCCATTACTCGTACCTACAAGTGAGACACAATAACCGACAGTGCAGAGTTCAACAACTCACCCACACATTGATGGAATTGATAAACAAACAAAAAACAAATCTCGTTGTTAACTTTTTTTTTGTTCTTTCTATTTGTTATATATACGAGAGTACATATCACATATGCTAGGAGTATGTACTAAGCTGCTTTAAATATTAATAGAATGCACGATGCGTAAAGTTTGTCCATGCCTGACGAATGAATGGCTCGCTTGGCCCAACATATTGTTGTTACTCTTTTTCTGTGCTGGGTCGGACAGACAGACGACGCTCATTACCAGATATAACTTGCACTTCTCTTTGCCTTTGCAGTATAATAATAGAAGATATACTCGTGCCTACAGTGAATATATTACAATAAAATAATGTTACAAAATTTATTGCTATTGTGATGGAATTATGTCATGTGATGTTGTCACATCTTCTTCAGTCTTGAAAGCAAAGATGTCACATACGAAAGACAGTTTGTCACAGATTAGTGATTTTGAAAATGCTCACGCAGTTTCGCTTCAAGCGACGGGTGCCGGCGTACTTAAGAGGAACGGCGAAAGTTTCGTTAGCACGGGGTTTGTTGTTTTTTTTTTTTTTGTGTGCTTCGGGTGTCCGATAGAACTTGAAATTGTAAAAAATTACCCAAAACATTCAATTTTAATCAAATTCTTTTAATTATTTATTCGAAAGATCAATACATGGCATTAACATTTGAAAAGGGTTTTGGGCATATGTCTACCGTGGCTGTTCTTGACGAAGCGCATTCTGGACAACCAATTTTTGGCCACTTATTCGTATACTGGCCACATGTCACAAATAACAAGGATAATTTTAGCTTCCTAGGCGTCAATTGTTGCTGGTTTATCAGCATAAATCAGTAATTTCACGTGACTTACAGGAAATAATCACAAAGTTGTCTATAAGTTGGGGGAATCGACGACTAATTTTCAAAGTATGTTCGGATAATTTGGTAGGTGTTGTTTAAGCGTAAGTCTGTCTTCTGATAATGATTTGCCAGATTATACTGATAATAAATGTCAAAAAGTAAGCGCAATATGACAGCTCGTTTGATAGGTAACCCTTCTGTAAGTTATATCTAAGCAAGAGATATAGCCTTTATTTACTCTAACAATTAGATTCTCTTAAGAAGGAAATCCAGGTTTCATTATATCATCTGCTTATATGCTTAAAGTCGCCAATAGAGTGAGTGGATCGGCTTAAAAGTAGGACTTGTGCTATGATTTTTGCTTGAGGTCAGAACCGGAACCTTGTTGCTATGATTGATTGGTGATTGGGGGGCTGAGCCCGTTGTAAACATCAATCGGCCCATTGTTTGTATTATTATTAGTTTTGTCGTACAACAAAAATATTTCTCAATTTTATTTATTTCAAAGTTTAAGCATCGCTGGTAAAATTCTGAGCATCACTTAATTAAAGTTTGAGATTCAAATAAAATAAAAGTTTAAGAACTACTGCAAAGAAAAGTTTGAGAATCTCAATTTTTATTTTGACATTTGAGAAAGGTTAAGGTTTGAGCATCACTGAAAGAAAACAATCTGAATCACTGAAAAAACAATTTGAGAATAACTGAGAGAAAAGTTGAAGAATCACTGAAAGAAGTGTTTGAGCATCACAGAAACAAGAATTTGAAAACCAAATAAACTAGAAATTAAGTAACCACCGAAAGAAAAGTTTGAGAATCTCTATTTTTATTTAAATGTTTGAGAATTGCTGGTTAAGGCATCGCTGAAAGAAAAGTTTGTGAATCACTGAAGAAAAGTTTTAGAATTGGTGAGCGAAAAGTTCAAGAATCACAGAAATACAAGTTTAAGAACCACTGAAAGAAATTTTTTAGAATCACTGAAAGAAGAGTTTGTGAATCACTGAATTTTCTTTTTGAGAATTTGAGAATTGCTGAGCGAAAAGTTTAAGAATCACAGAAATATAAGTTTAAGAACCACTGAAAGAAATGTTTGAGCATCACAGAAAGAAAAATTTGAGAATCTCTATTTTTATTTAAATGTTTGAGAATTGCTGGTTAAGGCATCGCTGAAAGAAAAGTTTGTGAATCACTGAAGAAAAGTTTTAGAATTGGTGAGCGAAAAGTTCAAGAATCACAGAAATACAAGTTTAAGAACCACTGAAAGAAATTTTTTAGAATCACTGAAAGAAGAGTTTGTGAATCACTGAATTTTCTTTTTGAGAATTTGAGAATTGCTGAGCGAAAAGTTTACGAATCACAGAAATAAAAGTTTAAGAACCACTGAAAGATATGTTTGAGCACCACAGAAGAGAATAACTGAAGAAAAGTTTGAGAATCAAGTTGAATTGAAGTTAAAAAATCACTGAAAGAAAATTTTTGAAAATCCATAAAAGAAAAGTTTGAGAATCATTAAAAGAGTTGCTGATATTATGGCTTATGTCTCTGTTAAAAGTTTCCGAATCACTGAAGTGGTATACAACACTGAGAGTGATAATATTTCATCACAGTTGCAATGGTACATGGGTGCGTGCTTAAGTGAGGGCAATTAGTATAAAAATAATGTCTTAGAAAACAATTTCTCAATTTATATATTAAAGTTTAAGAATCACTGAAAGATTGTCTCTCACTGTGGTTTATGTCTCTGTTAAAAGTTTGAGAAACGAAATGGTGCGTGCATACAACCTACCCGATTTAGCTAGCATCTTTCAGGCAGAGATCTTAGTAATTAGGGAGGCCTGCAGGCCACTAAGGCTCAGTAGCGCACAAATCGGAAGTGTGGGCATATGCGTTGATAGCCAATAAACTCGAAATTTGTAAAACAGTGCCAAGTGGAATTGGCCTTCCTGGACATCACCAAAGTATGGGTGCCGGGGCACAGTAATATAGACGGTACTGAGAGGGTGGACGAGTTAGCTAATATGGGCGTCGTCGCTATGACCACCGGATCTATAGAGAGAGGGTTAGCTGTTCAATGGGCTCAGTTAAGGAGCAAACAGATGGAGCAGTCGAACTGCGCCATATTGATTTGGCCATCCTACAACAAAAGGAAAACCACCGAGTTGTTATCTAGAACCCGGAAGAATATTGTCAGAGTTGTGGCTATCAGCACGGGCCAGTGGGTAGCCATGTTCGGTATGCCGCAAAACAACTTCTGCAGAAGCTGCAAAGATGAAAATGAGAAAGAAACTCTCATGCACTTCCTCTGCAGTTGTCCGGCCCTAGCACGGCCAAGACACCGCATTTTAGGTAAACCATTTTTTTACGACCAGAAAGAGCTCTCAGATTACAGGATCATCGTGCTGATCTCGTATCTGAACGCTACAGGCTGGATTTAAACCACTTAAATATCCATGCTAGTTCCCTCGAGATTTGTGGCATCAAAATGGCGCAAACTGGCGCTAATTGAGATCCACGCAAGTACAGCGGGATCCACCACTCTACCTACCATGTGTAATGAAAACTATCCATAGGCGGACAGATGGCTTGCTCAGATAAACGATTATATGTGCGCCATTAAAATCATGAAGTTGCGCGAATCGACGACTGACTTTCAAAGCATATTTGGATACTTTGGTAGCGTTGTTCAAGCGTGAGTTTATTTATGATGATTTGCCAGAGTATACTGCTAATAAAAGTCAAAAAGTATGGCAAAGTATTAATAGCTCGTTTGATAGTTAACTTTTCACAAAGTTCTACCTAAGCAAAATAAACAACCAGATGCAAGGTGTAATGTATGCGCAGTCGTCGTGCAAAAAATTACTATCTTCAAGACTAAGTTTAGCACTTTTAAGAAGTAACTAACAATTTTCTGTGTTCAACAATTTGTTTGATGCATAATTTGCGTATTATGTAAGGGGTACAAAAGGTTAAAATATTCTTACATGAGTTGGTAGTCTAGTTAATTGTTGGTTATTAAGTTAATTCCCATTTATTTAGGGCACAACCAACAATTGTGTTGTCGTGTATGTAATTAATTAATTTAGAAATTAAATCAATACGCAGAGTTCTTATAAAGTTTGTGAGGGGAAAATGTGCGCTATTCCAGCTAAAGAGCGTCATTAGAGTATTGTTGCACCTCATTCGGATTACAGCATTTGATAATCTACGTATCCTATATCAACATTTAAAATTATCTATGCATGTAAAAGTATCTACGTATAAATGGTATCTATATGTAAAAGTATCGTCAAGTAATGAAAAATGTATATTGATATAGAAACGAGTGGTCAAAGTTTTAACAAAAGAAACAATCCAATCAGTTTCTTAAATGCGCAAGTATTTACCAAACAACTAATCAAGCTGCGACAACTGCTAGAGGCAGCCTTTTATCTACTTACTTATTACAAATGTTATCGCATATAGTTATAAGCGCGTGTATTAATTATAAAATAATTGCTTTACAAAACTGTAACAATTTGCTTACATCATTGCAACATTTCTCAGGCACATTCGACCAACTCGTGCGCTTATATGCAAAAATTGACTACAAGTTCGGTTATTTTATATAAATTTGTTTTATATTATATACATACAAGTATGTATATACCTTAGCTTATCATTATTTACAGATAAATAAAAAAGAAAAACAACGAAAACAAAGCGAAAACCTCTTTGCAATTCTTTGTGCAAAGTTCTGTTGCGCGATCGAATGTATCAGAGTGTGAGTGTAGTATCTACATGCATTTACTTATATGCCACAAGCATGATCGTCTATATATATTCTCATATATATATTTTATTTAAATACGAGATTTAAAAAGAACAGCAACAACAACAACAAAAACACCAAACAAACGTTTTTTTTTTATTGTGGGCTGGCTAGTTGGTCTTTTGGTTGGTTGGTTGGTCGGTTGGTTGCCGTTTCTAGATTCTTTGTTCGAAACTAACTCGACCGTGACGAGTTTTCTATGGCGCAAATCTATATACGAGTGTCTGTCTATCTGACGAATTAAACGAAAAACCTCTAGATATTCGGATTTGTGCATTTTTGTTAGTTCAGTTAGTCGGTGGTCTGTTTTAGGCCCATAGCCATACTACTATGCCGCTCCAAGCCAGGGTCGCAGCTGACCTGGCTGGCTGCTGGTGGAGGGGATGAGTGCAAACAACAAAATTTGTTAGAATGTAACAGCAGCAGCAATAAATTAAACAGAAATAAACCAAAGACAATGGAATTGCGATGGGTCGTCGTCGTCGTCTGCCTTGGTGGAAAGTACTGCTGCGGGCAAGGGGGAAGCTATGATCAGCCAAGCGGCAAAACCACCTCCGACACTCATCATCAGCAATGTATTTGTATGTTAATTAGTTAACAGTTCACTCTGTTACATATTGCAAAGATTCATTCAAGAATTACCTCATGATGGTTTTTTTGTTAGGTTTCTCCTCCTCCTCTAAACCTTGTGACCTTACCAATTTCATAATTATGGGATTATTCTGGTGTTTGTTGTATGGTTTATCAAAGAAGACAGAGAGAGGTTAACAATTTACAGAAAGTAATTTCGAGATTATCTTTGTGGTGTCGGGAAATTGGCCATTCATTACTGTCAAGTAAAGCCACGGTGGCTTAAGGCCTTAAAAGTCACTGCGCGCCGCCTAATACGTTCTACATTTAGATGGTTGACTTTCACACATGAAAAGAGACTTTTAAAAAATTGGGAAAAATTTATCAATACCAACTATTTAGATAAAATAAAGGATTTAGTTTTTCTTCAAATATCAAATGCAATTGTAATGCAATGGTTCGGTTGTTCGCGCCAACAGAATTTGAAATCATTCCTTGTTTATCTATCCTTTATACGTCGATTAGAAGCATATCCCTACAGGTCATTTCTTCATTAGGCCAAGAAATGTTCTTATTGGACTTAAGCTTTTTAAGAACTTTTATTTAACTTGGCTTGAATCTAAATTGTCTGTCGTATTCAACTTTTTTGGGGTAATCAGAATCTCTCAATTACTTATTGTAAAGGAAAATATTAAATATATAGTGTACAGGTCTCTGCTACATCGACGTCGAGAATGCTTTCGACAACTTGAACCGAGATGCTATCTGGCTAGCCATTGCGCAGGAGAGGTATGCCAAAAAAAACGCATAGCTATTATCAGAGCTACATACGAGAAAAGTAGGTTTCGCGTCCTACATAATGATAGTGAAGTGGAATACGTCAGGAGTGCATTATGTCACCGCTGTTATTCTTGATAGGCATCAGCGATGTACTCCGTACAGTATTGATGGAAGGTAACAATGGAATTCGATCGACTATGACAAGTTACCTTAAACACTTGGAATACACTGACAATGTTTGCCTACATTCACATCGGATAATGGACCTTCATCTGATGGCCCAAAATCTGGAAGCTGAGGCGAATAAAGTGGGGCTAATGATTAACACAGCCAAAACAAAAGCTCTGAGCGCTTCTAACACTCGCAAGTCATTCAGGGAGTTCTCACTTGGTAATGAGTTTTATTCATAAAAAAACATTGCTGGACAGATAGTCGATAAATTCAACAAATTTCTATACTTAGGAAGTGTGGTCTCGGCTGAACGGGGTGGCACGGAACTGTGTGCTTGGAACGAAATCGAGAAGGCAAAGGCTACATTAAAAATGCTATAGAAAGCCTGGAGAAGCAATGTTCTCAGCTTAAGAACCAAACTGCGAGTGTGACCGCTCGAAACGTAGAATCAGAGCTGTTGTATGAGTGCAGTACTTGAAAGGTGACTACAACTATCACACACAAGCTGCAAACAAATTTCTTAGAATCATCTTGAGGATCTTTTACCAAATCGTATCTCCAATGACGAACTTTATCTGAAAACGGCCCAACGGACCTATACTCATTGTTGTGCAAAGGAGAAAATAGCAGAGGTTTGGACACAAATTACATCGCGACGACAACTTAAATACAAACTATACCATGCAGTGTAATCCGCTCACTTAGACAGGCAATCTAGCTCGTATTGGACGACTTAAAGTCCAACTTTCACAGTATAAATGCTGGTGTTCCCCAAGGTTCTGTGTTGTCTCCGATACTCCTTTCATTGTCATTATTGATCTTATGTCCGCTACTTCCAATTCAATTCATACTTTAGGTGACGACTGCACTCATAGCTTTTAATATGAGTTGACACTTTCTTTACGTCTACCTTTTTCGAAACTGGAACTTCGACAACAACGAATGTTAAGTTCGTTAAATTCTGATCTTGACAGCATAAAACAGCATAAGATAGCATCTCTTCCTCTCGCATCTTTTCCTCTCCTTAATTTCCTCACCGCGATTATCAACTAGAAGCAATCGATGTGAAATGCAGTTACGTGTAGCCACTTCTATTCGTGCTTCCATTTGAGGGTGAAATTCTGACCTATTGAATACTGAAGTTCGAAGTCCCACTTCTTTCGAATGTCTGACAAATGTCCCAAAAGTAATAACTGTCATGGAAAGCTTATCAATTTATATTTCGGATGTCCTTCCTTCCGAAATATAAGCAAAAATATAAAACGCCCAACTGTACCTAGAACTGGAACTGGACCAAATCCATACCATAGAACAGGGGTCTTCAAACTGTTTGACTTGTGCGCCGAATTGGCAGTCAGGTGGGCATAACAACATGCATATTTATATATACTAGAGCCCCGTTTATTGTCGAAATTCTACCGTAATTCATTAGTTTTTAGTTTGAACGTTACTGCGGTCTCCTTGTCTCATTTTCTTCTTGTCACCTTCTCTCCTTGTCTCCTTGTCACCTTGTCTCCTTGTCACCTTGTATCCTTGTCTCCTTGTCTACTTCTCTCCTTGTCTCCTTGTCTCCTTGTGTCCTTGTGTCCTTGTCTCCTTGTCTCCTTGTCTCCTTGTCTTCTTGTCTACTTGTCTACTTGTCTACTTGTCTCCTTGTGTCTTTGTCTCCTTGTCTACTTGTCTACTTGTCTACTTGTCTACTTGTCTCCTTGTCTCCTTGTCTCCTTGTCTCCTTGTCTCCTTGTCTCCTTGTCTACTTCTCTCCTTGTCTCCTTGTCTCCTTGTCTACCTGTCTCCTTGTCTCCTTGTATCCTTGTCTACTTGTCTCCTTGTCTCCTTGTCTCCTTGTCTCCTTGTCTACTTGTCTTCTTGTCTACTTGTCTACTTGTCTACTTGTCTCCTTGTCTACTTGTCTACTTGTCTACTTGTCTCCTTGTCTCCTTGTCTCCTTGTCTACCTGTCTCCTTGTCTGCTTGTCTCCTTTTCTCCTTCTTTCCTTCTATCCTTCTCTCCTTCCTTTTCTCCCTCTCCCCTTCCGCTTGAGATTAACACACCTTACGCGTCAAACCCAATTTCTGTATTATGTATATTAATTTAAAGCGACTCCTTTTTACCGATTATCATAGAAAGGTTCCTTCTTTTCTTTGTCTTCTTTGGCTTTCTCCAAATAACTTCTGATCATTAGTGCTGCAGTGCTGCAGCCGATGTATCGATGACAGTATATGCGAGAGTGGATTATACAACTTTTTATGCTTAACTCGCACAGGTCCGTTGGGTTATAATGTACATCCGGTCATGAAATGAAGCTTTGAATATTAGAAGCGGGACGCTTTTTTTTCTTCTCTTTTAATAATTGCGGCGACACTGCTGGCCGGATGTGAATTTCTATGTTTACCAATATCGAGATACATCAACAAGAGACAGACGATCGGTTAACATATTAACTCGTACACATACATACTCGTACATAACATATGTAGTTTCAGTCTTGTAAAAAATGATCGTAAAAGATTTGCACACAAAAGGTTATTAGTCATCGCTGTATCGGATTGATTGCCTGCTGGCACCTGTGTGCTTCGTATGTTCCCACAATAGAAAGTGAAGCAAATTTAATCGACATCTGGGGTTTTTGGGTAAAATTAAGCTTAGGACAATTGAATATGCTGCTCCCTGCTCCTATACTAAACTCGTCTCATTGACAAAAAGTCTGGCCTTGGCCTAGGTCGTCTATTCGGATATTGACATTTAGCCCTGGTTATCTGCGCTATTTGGCAAATGTGCATACGATTACCGAACCAATATTCCCTAATTAATCTTAAAAAAGGAAGACAAAACGTTTGAAGTCTCCTTTTAACGTTAGACGGGACAGTTTGTTGTTCCGGCAGTGGAGAGTGATGAAAAAAAAAACAAAAATCTTTAAACATCAAACGTCCTGCGGCTAGTAATCGGGTTTTTGTTCCTTGTTTTATCTCTCTGCGCTAGGACATCAGCTAATTGACTGAAAGTGCACTTTGTCGCTGACTCGTGTCGTGATGTGATGTGACCCTTCTAAGGGTCGACCGTTTGTCGTAGTCTCTTTTTTGATGAATCTTTTTTGTCGCATTGTTTGTGTTTCTCTATTACCAATCCTCCGCCGATAACTCGAAAACAAAAAACGAAACCCCCTGCTCCTTGGAACAAGGACATCATCCATCCATCCATTTGTCTACCCCATCATAATTTCATTCCTCGCATCATTATACGGCGCATTTCGATAGTGGATGGATGGCTGCGTGGATGAATGTGGATTGATTCTTCAATCCGCATGTTACGCCTTCTTTATTAGGTTATGTTTTTGCAAATCGTTTGGTTGTGGGAAGAAAAATCTGATTTTCCAAATAGAATTGAAATTGAAATACCTGTTGAGCAGCAGAGAGCATAGGTACTCGCTCTGGTAGGGTGATTGGTTTGGTTTTTAATTTCCGTCCAGATTTCCGACTTGTCTTCTTGTTGTTGCTTTGCTTTGCCGAGATTCATTTCGTTTTTGGAACGAAATCTGCCTTCTGACTCTGCTCGTGACTCTCTGTCTGTGTGGATCATCGCAGACTCGCCTTCACTTCCTTAATTGAATTCGGCGACATAATCGAATTGCGTGAGGTAATAAGGTGTAACTGCAATTTCTTTAGGGTTCTTCGGTTCAATTATACATTTTGAAAGGTGAACTAATGTTAGTCTGTGGAATGGTGCTTTTTTTTCTGAAGTTATATTTAGACTTTAAGTATAAAACGAAATGTATTTGTTATTGTAAATTTAGTTTACCAGTTCTTATGTTAGCATATATCGTATCTCCAACACGCTGACAAACAAGTCCTTCAAAATCTTATGGAATGCGATGAGTCGAAGAATCGAAAATAAATGCTCTAGCAAAAGAAGAATTAGTAGTTAGCATTAGGTGTTTTTTTAAGTCCGATAGAATTTGAAATTGTAAAGGATAACACAAAACATTTAATTTTTATCATTTTATTTTATTGATTCGAAAGATCAATACATGTCGTTTACATTTGAAAATGATTTCGGGCACTGCTGGCTATATGTCACAAGTTACCAAGGCAAGGCATCAATTGTTGCCGGTTTATCATCATAAACCAGTAACTTCAATATAGGAAATAGTCGAGAGTTGTCAAATCGCACGACCAATTAAAAGGTCGTTTTCTCGAAATCAACTTATCCAAATTTTGATTTCAATATTGCGAGGGTTGTCGTCGCCTTATGGCACATAGCGCCATCCTATTGAAGCAACATCTCGTCCGGATCAATGTTATCCATATTTTCAAACAAAAAATCATTGATCATGGTGCGGTAACGATCTCCATTAACTGTAACGCGAACTCTGGCCTCATATACCACCAAGTGAACGGACAGAGCCCCAATGCCTGCAAACGACGACGAATCGATAAATTTACATCTGATGCGACTACACTTTCATATACAGCGGTAATATTCTCTGCTGTGCCCACATTCTTTCGACGTGCTGGAGTTCTTGCATCATGTTGAGAGAGAGTGGCCTGCAGATCGGTTAAAAAAAAATCCAGGTCAGCATTACAAGAAGCCTAAATCAAAAACAACCTTATTGTAGAATCAAGCTCTCCTTTGATCATTCCCCGGATCATAATTACGTGGAGAAAGTCCCCTGCACCACTAGATTCTTTAACAATTCTCAAATTTAACTCAATTTAATTAAACAAACAAAAATACAAACTGGCTTAAATACAGGAAATATATAAGCGCACATATTTACCCAAAGATTTCCCCAAAATCTGACACAGAAATTAAGTCAGCAGTACAAATCTTCAATCACGTCGTAACCCACACTTAGTGCAACAGCTCCCAGTAAATGTCTTCCGACATTGACGTGCTATTAAGAAAAAAAAAATCATAAGAATAAAATGGCAACAATTTAGGTCTCCAATCCTAAAATATGAACTAACAAGTTGTTTAAATGCTCTCGATAACTCTTTTAAACTTAGAAAAGAAATGTCTCTTCAAAATATCTTTATAAATCTAGCACCAATCCATTAAACTGATTACTCTCTATGGCGAGCCACGAAATGGCTTAAACAACTTGTTCAAGTTGAAAGTGGAATCGTTTACCTGATGGCCAGCTAGCCAGTACGCCTCAGCGAAAGGCATAGCGTTCGCCGAACACTTCTGCAATGTCTGATGCCGCTATATGGAATGATTTTAAAAAAAACTTATGTGACCCCCTCCGACCCCGATGCCCGATCAATACCATCATATACCGATCAATTTTAAAAAAATGTGTTGTCACCGAAAATACACGTATGTGCAAAGTTTCAATAAAGTCGGGCTTTGGCAAGTGGGTTAAAAATTCTTTGTCAGAGTTACCAACCTTATCGGTGCTCTTATTTATCAGCTTAACCTGACCAAAACGGCAGTTTACAATACCTTTGCAGGTATTGCGTCTTAACATGGAGGCGTCATCTATGGCCAGTACGAGTTGAAGGAGCTCACCTTCCTTCTTCTTCTGTACTACTCTGTACTATCTTCCACGACTTGGCTTGCAAATCGGAATTTTGCGCATATATGGTAGTCAGAATCTTTTCTGAGGTGAGCTCTAGACTCTGTGGAAAGAAACCGCGGATGATGTGTTGTTTAGGGAAGGATTCCTCTTTCACCAGCGTGACGTACAATCCACTCTAGGCTCTGATCCTCTCAAAATTCGAGCGTCCTTGATTCCAACAGCCTCGCGAGATTCAGAAGGGGCCCTTATGGCAACGCCTTCCGAAACCTCAGAAAAATCCTGCTGCTTACAATCAGACCGTACAGTTAAGGCCAGACTGAGGATGGCCGTCGGAAGCTCACCAGCTTTTCGGAATACAACGGGTTGCTCAACAGCAGTTTGCCGAAGTTGATGCATTTTGAGATGCATCGGTCTCATAATTTTTTAATATTTTCTCTATTTTAACCCACGAGAAACCGGGAAAAGAGGTATGCCAAGGGAGGACTAATTAAAACCGAACGTCATCAGGTATTAGGAGTCCGCATACAAGCGACTAAGCTCCATCTTAGCCATGCAACCATCGGTGTACGTCTAATCCACCTTGGATTTTACTGAGGATAGGACAAATTTGTTGCCTCAAACCCTCCTCCTTTACCCAAGTTTGGGACCGGCATCTTACCACCGTAACAAGGCGGTGATAATGGAACCTAATTCTATTACAATACAATACGATGCTTATTCTTATATACGAGTATGTACAGTGCGATAAAAGATTTATATTTACATTTTCGTAACAAAAATGTCTCCACTGCAGCGCCACCTACTCAGCGTTATATCCATACAGACAAACAAACAAACAGACAACGGCAATTATTGTGACAATAATTGATTTACGAAACATACCCATAACAACATAGCTCTCGCAAAATTATCGCAATATTTCGAGTGCAACCACGGGTTAGTGATAACAGAAAAGGGTTTAAGCTGCCGCTGCGCGGACTTAATGTTTTTTCGCCGTCACCATCAGAAGGATCACTTTGTGGTGCAGAGCGGTGGTTGTTCTGGCTAATGTAACACCACACCACCACAGCACCAGTCCCTCAAACTCTATGTCTCTCTGTCTGTCTGTCTGTCTGTCTATCCACATACAAACTTAAAGCCTGCAAAAATAATTTATTTACATTCGAACTCAAAGACCCAAAGTGCTAGCACACACATCAAACACAGAACGACCGCGACGCGGCGGCCACCCTGCGACCAAGTAGTCCACACAACCGAAGGCAGCAAAAACAAAAATCCACGATAAACATCTTTCCCACTTGGGTAAAATTTAAATTGCATTCGCGCAGTCCGCAGTCGATCGCCATCGTCGCTGCCGACTGAAAATGTATGTGCATCAGAAAATGAAAAAAAAAAAGAAATGTGAATTTTCCCACGGCATTGAAATTACACGATCATAATCGTAGTACAGTCTGAGAGACAAAAGATAAAAATAAACAAAAATTTATTTATTTATTTTTTTATCTACAAATCAACCTATGAACCTGCACTACATCACCACCGCACACCAAACACCTACAACTACAACAGAACAAGATATGAATTTTTATCGCAAAGCGGTGCAGCACAGTACAGGAATTTACTTGTCACTGGATTGCCATGCCACGCCAGTGCCAAAACGCACAAACTAAGGGTGTAGCACACACGTTCACGACTGTTTCCCATCAACAGTTGTTTCTGCTGCTGTGTGTTGGAGTGTCCCGTATAATGTCATCGTTGTGTCCTGAGAAGAACTCAACTACGAGTATACCTACCCTACCACTATGATCGCCCTGGAAACTGTCTCTACCTACTCGTACGACTGCGACCCTTGTTAATTGCGCGCCCTCATGACAGATACTTGACTTTTTATTACGACAGTGTGTAGTATTGTTGTTGTTGCTGTTGTTGGTAGGTAAATTGCATGGAAATGTTTTGTTGAGTAACAGATATTTTTATTTTTGGCCACAGTTTGCTAGCTGCTGCTTTTCTATTCCAACAAAAATTTATTAAACTTTGGTGCAGTTCAGGTGTCTCTAGGATCTGTCTACATCTCTATACAAGGGGAACTAATTACTTATATATACATACATGCACTTATTACGCACCCTCTCGAAATTAGTTTATAATTTATTTTTATAGTTTTTCTCTTAATGAACGCAGGTCCTGGGCGAGAACCCTCGTCGACATCATGCAATCAACCGTGAAGTTATAATGTTGGACATTACATTTTTTCCATATGGGGGTTTTTTGTTTTGGTCAATTTGAATTCGCGTGGGAACGCATAAAGTCCATTGTCACAAATTGGTGCTATTATTTGTTAACTAGGATAATAGCATTTTTTAAAGATACATATAATATACTCGACTGTTACATGAAATATTTGGTTCCTTTTAATTAATTACAAAATTATTGTGTCATAATGTCAATTGGGTTAAACTCATTATTGGTTAATTGATGTGAACCCAAAGAAATCAACAACTGATCAAATATCAGATATAAAAGTTCAGTCAAAGTGCATTTCACAGACGACAAGTGATCTGCCGAAGAAGGATCCTCTATAAAAGTCCAATCAAAAAGGATTTTGTAGACAAAAAGTGATCCGCGAAAAAGGATCCTCTTTAAAAGTCCAATCAAATTTGATTTTACAGGCCACAAGTGATCCACTAAGAAGGATCCTCTATGAAAGACCAATCAAACTCCATTCTACATACGACAAGTGATCCACAAAGAAAGATCCTCTATAAAAGTACAATCAAAGCTAATTTCATAGACGACAAGTGATCTGTCAGAGAAGGATCGTCTATAAAAGTCAGACCAAAGTCCATTACGCATACCAAAAGTGATCCACGAAGAAGGATCCTCTATAAAAGTCCAATCTAATTGCATGCCACAGACGAG
The DNA here is from genome assembly GCA_947095585.1 of Nephrocerus scutellatus. Lineage (NCBI taxonomy): Eukaryota > Metazoa > Arthropoda > Insecta > Diptera > Pipunculidae > Nephrocerus > Nephrocerus scutellatus. Next base: position 118,960,109 of record OX352761.1, read on the forward strand.
AAGCGATCTGCCAAAGAATGATTTTCTATAAAAGTCCACCCAAAGTGCATTTCACAGACCCCAAGTGATCCACGAATAAAGATCCTCTATAAAAGTCCTACCAAACTGCATTTCACAGACGACAAGAAGAAGGATCCACTATAAAAGTTGGTCACAGATGGAATTTTGGTTCTCTTTTCTAAACTACACATGACCCATTAATAAAATGTAACATTATCTCACTTTCCATCGGATGTAAAACTAAAATTCTTTATCGTACAAAGTACGTAGTTGTGCTTTTACCAAAAACTTCAAAAAGTGGAGAATGCTACTTTTTTAGTTGAGCAGATCCCACAGAAGATATTGACTTATTGGCAGAAGTCAAGAAGTATATTACAAGAGGTTCAAAAAGCCAACAAAAGCTCTCTAATAGTCTGTCAAGATTTCAAAATGAGGAACCATAGCATGCAAGCTGGTGGTGGTAGTTAAGTGTTAAGCGCAGCAAAAGTCTTATTGGAAGAAGTCGAGAAAAATTACAAGAGGTCCTAAAAGCCAACAAAAACTCTCTTATAGCCTGGGAAGACTTTAAAACCAGGAACCATAACAGCCAAAAGAAAAAATAATTTTTTGTCGACCTAATAGTTATGGAGATCAAAATGAGGCTCTTAAACGATTATTCTGGCTTTCACAACAGCGCACCTCACTTATAAGTAGGTTCCATATGTGTGCATTTACTACAAAACCAAGACAAGACTGCAAGACCAAGACAAGACTGCAAGACCAGGATAAGACTCCAAAGACCAATATCTAAGGAAAATTGCGATAGCGTAGGGGCAAATAGAGCAGGACACTAGCTTGCATAAATAAGGGACTCTTTACTGTAGAATTTATGGAGTAAGTATGCAGTACTTAGCTTTTCAGAGGCCACCTCCGGACGCCGGTTGTAGAACGAAATATGCATGGTGATAATGATATTAAGTTGGAACACCAGACTCAGAGTGTAGGTTTGCCTAAACGATATAAGATTGTGCTAAACAGTGCATACAAATTTGTTCTCGCAAGGTCAGGTCAGGTCCATAATTATTAAGCTAAAGAAGAAGAAGAATTATCTAAGCAGGTCTGTAATTATTGTAGATCTTATTTGAACTCTGATATATTCCATTCGTTGTAGTTTTTTGCTCACTACATACATACTTAAGTACAGCAATTCATCATTGGAAATACTTGAAAAAAAAATTGTAAAAGACCTTGATCACTTTCAATTATAACAACTACAACAACAACGTAGGACAATACATTTTTTTTTACCTGCACGCGGTGATCCATCGCTAATTCCATCCATGGTCTTCGTGCACCAAACCTTAAACCTTTTATCCAATTCACTTCATTGTGTAATCGCATCTTGAGTGCGAGTCCATATCGCAATAGAAAAACTATCACAGTCGAGCATACAACAACAACAACAACAACAAGAAGCAAATCACATCCGGTAATGTTAGTACTTCCTTTAGTTCCGTCCGTCGTAGTGCACCTTTATTCAGCTGGGGAACTGTTGTTGTATCGCCCGCACAAGAAAATTAGGCAAACCAAATTCTCTTGCAGTGCAGTCTCTCAGCCTCAGAGGCTGTCGGCTGTCGCCCCAGGTACAAGGAATTCCATAATAATGCCTCTGTGTGCGATATACCCAATAGAGTTCACAGGATATTTTCTTCCTTCCCTCTGCTACGCCGCTGATGTTTGCGTCTAGTGAGCACCACGCAGAGTGACACAACTCGGAAGTCCACAGCGCACACCGATGTTAATGTCAGTGTGAAAAAAATAGAAGAAGAAAAAATATTTTTTTTTGAATTGAGAGTTTCGAAAAAAAGGAACAAGAAATGAAATAGAATCGCCATATACCTAACCTTCCTCGCAGGGATGGAAGGCACCATTACCGCACCAAAACGGCTAACTTCACCAACTGCTGCTGCTAAACATCTCACAGCACATGTGCTCAGCGATCAAACAAACGGGACAGGTGCGTTGTCGGTGCAATAACAGCGGCGGCAGCAGCAGCAGCAGCATCATCACAGTACACAGGAGTATTCCTGCGGGACTTATTGCATGCGACTCCCCTCCGAGTGGTGTTTTCGTTTGAGTTAGTTTCGGTTTTATTTGCTCTTTTTCGGTTTTTAGGTTGAATTTTTGTTCGTCTTTTTGTTGTTGTTGCTATTCGTCTCTATCTTTCGTTTCTTCTTTTTTTTTGTTCTCATGTGAATTTATACGAGAAACCCTATCTGGTCGTCCTTATGGTCGATTGATTGTTTGTTCATTTCACAGCGTCCGATGGGGTGCCTGCCTGATGGGACTTTGTTCCTGTACTAACACTAATTACTTTCGAATGGAATTTTAATAGCCGATGACTTTTATGAATAATTGTAAATTTTTCTATTTTATGCGCCATTCGTTATTTCTGTACTGATTCTTTAACTATAAGCTCGTTGTCCATCTCTAACAAAAACTATCAGTTCAATTGTACGCAATGGAAAGTCAGGACTAAGTATTCAAATGCGCCGGCAAACAGGATTGAGGAAGATTCCCTAATTTGCTTAATTCTGTTATCCTTAGCAACCAGCTATGATCCTTATGGCATATCTCACCGAAAAGAGGAAAAAATCTGTTCACAAATTTTTTAAAAGCATATTTGTTCCACATGATATTATTTTCAGGCCATTTGACTTGGTTTTGTCATCAATTCAAGCTATTTTATCGGAAATGAGTGCCTTTGGAACGGATAAAACCCTGTTTAATTGGAGTACTAGCTTCTTTTTGTTGACCAGGTCGTATTAGACGGTTTCAAATCCAACCTTTGCAGTATAAATGTTGGTGTTCCGCAGGATTCTGTATTATCTCCGACACTTTTTCTCATTTTTATTGATGATTCCTGTTCGCTACTTCTTATCCAATTCATTCTTTCGCTGACGAGATAACACTCAGATTTTCCTATGAGCTGACACTCTCCGAGCGACCTAAGTGACAGTATAACATGGTTGGGATTTCAAAATAGAGTAGAATTTAACTCTTCCAAAACCCAATGCTGTCTTCTGTCGTCTAAGCGTAATTAAATTAAATTGTGCATGAATGGCACATGCATCGAAGTAACTGAAAAACTCACAATACCTGTTATGTGCGTCAACAATAAGCTTTGTTGGAACGACCACATATACGTCATCGCTAGAAAGGCTGCCAAATGTTTGGGTTTACTTAAACGGTGCGAGAGTACTTCCTTCCCTCAGACCTGGCTAATATATTCGCCCATAACTTGAATACAGCTGTTAGTTAAGTGCTCCCAAGACCCCGCATTGCGTCTAAAAGACAGAAGACAAAACAACGTTGGAATGTTTCTTGTTGAATGTTTAACTTTTGTATGGATATAAAGCGGTGTTCAAAAGAAATAATCAAGGGTATGCCGTTCATCCTCCAATCCATTCACACGTCTATCTATAGATAGCCTATCTTCGGACGCACGAACCAATTAAATTATTACTTCTTTAGCCGCAACATAATTATGTGGAGTGAATTGCCGAATTCTGTGTTTCAGCATTCGTATGATCTGCGGGCATTTAAGACGCATGTGCATAGACATCTCATCTATTCCACCCTCTAATTTCCTAGAGCCGACGTTTTGCTTAGCATTATTAGGATGCAAATCCCTTAAGCGTGTGTATACATTACAAATAAAGAGCAACTGCAGTTGAGCTTAATTGAAGATACTGCCAAATTCCTGCCTTTGTCTTTTTATTAAATTTTCTATATTATCTTCGCGTGCCTGGTTGTCTGTTTGTCAATGACTGGTTGGTTGAATCTTGTTATGAATTTTAACCCACTTTCTAAAGACCGATTTTATTCAAACTTTACACACATGTATATCCGATAACAACACTTTCTATTAAAACTTGGAGTTGATCGGGCCGCCACCTTTCCATATGCATTTTTATTAAAAATTATCCGATTTTCTTCAATTTTGTACACATGTGTATATTCGAACCTTGCCGATTTTTTTGCACAGTGTACAATAGAGCACTAATCGAGTATCACTGAATATTTTTTTTTAATTTCCAAAAAGTATCTTTAAAGGTCTTTGTTTTGTGTAATTGCACATTGACCCCATTTTATTGTAGAATAAAGTAGTCATCATCCTAATTAAGCTATCTTCGTTTTTTTGCCAATTTTGCATCCGTTTTTAAAGTACAAAAAAAAGGTCCTTCGAGCCGGATATTATTTTCAATATGGCAAGATGTGTATTGGATTAAAAACGAAAAGTCGTACCCACTAACAAATTGGATGAAATTCATAATGAATTGCTGCGTTATCACCTGATGAAACAATACTGTTTCTTTACATCAAAAGATTATTGGCTGAAAGCGGTTCTACCTAACAAAAAAAGAAAAGAAAAGAAAAGAACCCAAAATCTATATAAATAAAAATTAAATTTTGTACGGTTGTTATTTATGAAAATTAACATTTACCAACCGATTTTTATGAAATTTTCAATGTATATTACTGGTGGGTAGAGGAAGGTTATAGACTATAAGGCTATATTTGGCAAAGGTTCAGACAATCTTTGGATTTTTGTGGGCACCTATTAGAAAGCATGTCGATCGTGGAGGTCATCGCAGACGTCAAATTATATTTTTTTTTTTGAATAATTAAAAAAATTACCTAAAAAGGGTTAATTGTGTAAAAGAACTTTTTTCTTTTCCAACTTTTTACTTTGTCTCTGTTTTTATTTGCTGTCATCTTCATAAACCATTAAATAGGCTTGGGCCACTTTTGCGCTTAGCGCCTCAAAATCTGCACATACATGTATATACATATAGTTTATGAATATGCATCTATACGTCTACAGGCATCCCGGCGCACTCACCTTCAATCAGTAATTCATGAGTTGAATCTTTATCAATTTTTTTGTCCAGGCATAGATCGTATTTCTAACTACACCTGGATCCTGAAAGGATTCAAAAAACAAAAAAACTAACCGCTCCCTCTCTGTCTATCTGTTCGTTGACATCACGTCATATGTTGCACTTGGCGGCTTTAATATCTGTTCGTATAGCTTCTTATACCCACATTAAAAAAATTAGCGCGTCGTCGTCACTGGTTCAGTACACTTTGTTGTTGTTGTTGAACTGCAGCTTTTTCCATATTCCATATTCACTGAACGAAAAAAGTCCCTATTCCCTTGAAGAAAAAAACAACAACCTACCACTGCCGGCCGCACTGTTCCATGTTTATTACTCTTTAAATCATCGATAGCAACATCATCATCATCATTATCATCGTATTTCAAAAACGGAAATTCGTCGATTTTTTGTTGTCTTCGTCGTCGTCGTCGTCGATTGGTTTCTTGCTTCCGGTTGAAGCACGTGCGGATTTTACAAAAATAATAAAAACCTCTGATGCGCGATCATACCAAGCAACCCAACCAACAACAACATATATTATATTTTTGGGTCCAAATCTTAAGACCAATTAAACATAACCAAATTCAAGAAATGAATGAATGAATGAATGATTGAATGGTAAACCATCCCGGTGTAGGGTTCCTGCGCGCCGGCGACACTACTTACCGAAAAGATTCACGTAAATACAAAAACACAACATAATAATTGTCCATTGTTGTTGTTGTTGTTGTCATTATTACGGTGCTCATCGATAGTGAGTGGTGTTGAGATTTTTAAACAGCCCATCAGCCCATCCATCAGTACCGCACAGCCGGTCGAGCGGCTTGAATATAAAATGATGGCCTGTGCCATGGCGGCCGGTGGCATTACTCGTCCTCAGCTCTCTGTCTGCTTTCCTGTCGATGTTAGAGTCTCCGATCACTCCTCTTTGCTAATCATAAACAAAAAAATTTAAATATTAAAAGCCGCGCTTATTATTCGTCCTCTGATGGCTGTAAGACACGATGATGACAAAAAGGTGCTAAATGCATTACACCACATACACGCACATATGTCTATATCTGTGCTTCCCAGAACACAATGGATTTTTCTCAAGAGGGTCTGTTGTGTGTCCTTTTCTCTTCCAACACAAGACAAGAGAAGGAGTTAACCTATAGCGCCCATCGCTTTTCTTTGCGTGTGCATCATTTGGGCAAACTGGATTATCCTGAATGGAATAATTATTCTTATTGTGCGGAAGGGTTCGATAGGGAATGAAAGATTTTCCCTGTTGTACCACCTAATTTCTTTTCTTCATCCTCTTGGTCTATTGTTCATTATGGCCCGTTCCAAAAAATGGCATACGGACAGATTGTTATTAAAGGGGCTGAGCATGCGCGTTCATCGCACTTAAAAAAAAACTTAGGATCCCCTGTCGGCTTCTGTTTTTTCCCCCGCTGTCAGCTGTGCTCATCATAGAGGAGGATATGATACTCCTTGAAATTCCAATTGTTTATTGGATTAAATTCAATTGCCAATGGCAAACAAGCGTAAGCAACACGTGGTCATATGATCTGCCGCGGTTGGTAGGTACTGATCAGACAGGAATGAGGAAAGAAAACCCAAACCTATTCACACACACACACACCAGATTCCTCCTTTCTTTTGACGATTTTTCCACAATACTTCTTCTCGTATTAATTTTGAACTTCCGGTACACAGGCATATACATATAGGCATTCATAGATTGTCTGATGATAATGTAAATCGGATGTCATCGCATTGCGCCGCGCGTGACGTACATAGTAGCCGGCGACGAGTGCGTCGTCGCTGATGCCTGCCGTTCAAATCGGAAAGTCTACTTACTGCGCCTATCCCTTTTTCCCCTTGATTTGGATGCGCTATAAATACCAAACTAATATCCATTTTGAACACTTGGAAGTTACTGATGGTATACTCGTACACCACCAACCAATACCTGTTTTATTTTATTATTATTTTGTTGTTGCTGCTGCTATTTGTCTTGTATTACTTGATGCTTGCCATTCTGTACTTTTGTCCTTGTGTCTTGTGAGTGTTATCCTCCGGCATATACATTCTGATGCATGCGCGAGTATAGGAGGAAGGAAGGATCTTCCATTATTCTTCCTTCGTCATCATCTGATGAATGATTTCTCGATCAAACCAAACCTAACAAAAAAAAAAAAAAAAAAAAAACCTCAGACCCGAAAAAGCGAAACTTGTCATACTATACGACCACGTGTGTCTAATGTGTATGTGCGTCCAGCGGAAACGAAACCAGATATCGTAATATATACATAACAATATGAAAGTGTGTGTGTGAGTGCAAGGACTAAAAATATATCGCCATTGTATTGCCAAAGTATTTGCCATTGTGTTAAGCGATTGCATTCAAGGGGGGGTTAATGATTCAAACAAAGCTTATACGCTATACGTGTAACATAAAAGGTCATGAAGTATTGGTTCTATGCTCACTTGGCTTCTTCTAATACCACCATTACATAAAACAAAGCCGACATACAATTCAATCTATTTTCTATATCAATAAAGTCTTAAGGATACTTTCAAGGATAGAAGGATCTTCTTATAGATTCCGATTTAGACATCAGAACAGCAACCAAACTGCTGTCTGCATAATAGGGTTCTTTGTAATCATTGTTCGTTTTGCAATTGCAATAAACTTCCGTGTAACGATCTCTTCTATAACGCGCGACATACAACACTTTAAAAAGAAAGTCGCGTAAAACCCGTACCTACATTTGTTAAAGATTTTATGGAATCTTTGGTTTGTACATGTCTCACAGAATGCGTTTCCCTATTAGGAGAAGCGTAACGCGTTGTTAGGATAAGGAAAGAATTCTAAAAGATAAGATAAAATTCTATAAGATACTTTGAGAATCTAAAAAATTCTACAAAATTCTAGGTGTCTATAAGATTCTTATAATATAAAATAATATTCTATAAGACTCTCTGTGATTTTATAAGATTCCATGAAATTCTTAAAGATTCTACGAAATTCTGAGATTCCATAAGGGATACATAAAATTCTTTAAGATATATATAAGAATCTACAAGATTCTTAAACATTATATATGGTTCTTTAAGATCCTATAGGATTCTACAAGATTCTGTTAGACTATTTAAGATTCTCTAAGATTCCTTAAGAATCTATGAAATTTTTAAAGATTCTATAAGACTCTCTAAGATTTTACTAGATTCTAGACTAGATAAAAAAAGATTCTATAAGACTCTCAGGATTTTATAAGATTCTATGAAATTCTTAAAGACTCTGAAAATTTCTAAGATTACGTAAGAAATATATACGATTCTATATATTTATATAAGAATCTATAAGATTTTTATAGAGTTTATAAGATTCTACAAGGTTCTTTCAGTTTGTATAGGATTCTATAAGGCTGTTAAAGATTCTATAGGGCTTCTCTAAGAATCTTTAATATTCTATAAGGTTTTATCGTATTCCTGATTCTATAAGATTCTAAAAGATTTTACAAACCTAATAAAGATTCTATAAAATTCGCAATTACGAAAGACACTCGGAGAAAAGTTACACTTAACCCTTTTAATTAAAGCTTAAAGACTGGACTAAAGCCAATGCTCAAGTAATGCGTATTTCTTGGCCATTATTTACGGGGGATTACGGGTCATGTAATAGATGCTAAGCTGTTGCAAATGTGTATCTCCGATAGGCAACACTTTTTTTTGAAGTGAAGTGCCCCTAGGTCCAGGGCGAGAACATTAGCTTTCCATTAACTGAATATTATATAAAAGGATGCGAATCTTTCGTACGATGTCAACAATTATTCATCATCTCGCATACCTGAGAGACCTGAGCCAACACTTTCTTCGTTGTTCCTCCAATAGTTTGCAGTATGGAGTGAATTTTATGGGGTCTGGGTCTTATTTCTAAGCAGCTTTGACTATAGATATTGTCAAAACCACAACGGATGTGAAAAAACTTAACTGACTGTACCTTAGCTTTGCTTGCTGTTATGGGCTGCTAAAATTCACTAGAGGTTGTAAAATAATTTCCCTGGGTATTTTACGGGCTCTTTTGAGGCTCTTTTGAGAATCTTTTGGGGTCTGTCGTAGGTATTTGACGGGGTTTGGTGTCTTTTTGGAGGTTTTTTGTTGGGTTTTTATGGGTATTTTAGGTGTCTTTTGAGGGTCTTTTGATGTTCTTTTTTAGGGGTTTTTGAGAGTCTTTCGGTAATGTTTTGGAGGTTCTTTTTTGGATGCTTTGGGGGTATTTTGGGGGATTTTTCAGGGTCTTTGTTGTATTAATTTAATTGTTATACCGGCCACAACGTCAGAGAAGATTCACTTCAACCGCGTGTAAAGGTTACTCGCATACATTTTTTTTTTGTTCGTAGTCTCCAATTTGTTTTCAAAGCATTAGTATATAGTATAGTAGTTATTGTTCAGCGTTACACAAATTGTATTTACCAGAACAATCCGAATTCACCTGATGCAGTGAGTTGAAAAGTTACAATTGGATCACCAAACAACCAAAATGACCATCAACATTTTGACGATTCTTCTCATTATCAAATTCTGCCGATTTTAGTTTGTTATCCAAATTCCTTTTTTATATTTCGAAGCCATTCAAAATTGTAATTTATTTTTATTTTATCTTTTATTTTATCCATAAAAACTGTAATGTGAATAACTTTTATCAAAAATTAACTGATAAATAGAACAACAAATTTCCGGTTTAAAGTCATTCGTATATAATCAGCGCGAATTTTTATTCGCGCATAATTTGCTAAAATGCACAAAAGAAAAAGTTTATCAGAAATTCAGAATTCACCATTTGCATATTGTACACAAAAGCGATTGGTTGATGATCACTTTCCGAAACTTTTTATTATAGCGAACTCTATCGGTATTGGATGGACGGAAAATTTGCGATTCATTTCTATCTACTGATTCATGTACATACGCGTATGTATAGGTATGGTATTGAACATCTTTTTTAAATATGCAATATCTTCCCCGTTAGATCTCTATCTCATCTCAGCACACACGATCCACCGCCTACTTAGGAAAATTGTATTGGCCCTCTTTGGCAACGCCAACGTCTTAATAGACGTCAATTAAGCGGGTTGTTGCAAGTGTGGGGGTCGCGTTGTATATATCGTTAATTGTGTGCTCTCAACTTGGATTGAAATTGGAATTTATTGGATTGTCATGTACCAATAGCTTTATTAGTTGACTGACGACTTCGTCTATAATTTTGCTTCTCTTAGTGCTTAGTGGATGTACCATTGTACTCGTAGCACTGACGACTGACGACTTCGTCAATGATTTTGCTTCTCTTACTTTTTAGTGGAATTGCCATATTGCACCACTCATTACTGACGACTGCCTTTATAATTTCGTTACTCTAATAGTGACTTGGGGATTTGGTTTGGTTATAAAGTTAATTCCAAAAGCAATCGCTTATTTTCTGTTTCCACACCAAATGACAATAATGCTACAATACAATATCGCTGAAATACACCCATGACAAAAACAAAAGAACCATGGCAAATTATTGTAATGTAGCATTATTGTAATTTGATGTGGAAACGGCGGGTTATTCTGTTCATAGTTAAAGCGAGTGAATTCGTAAATTATTCTTTCCTCACTCACAGCAAACATGCTCAGGAAATTTACTCTACTTACTAGACATAAACTAAACAGTGTGGCTACGAATTTTTTAAAAAATTCCCAAACTTGTGACATGGAATCCGGTTCATACAGATTTGTGGCGAAAATCCTCCTATACAGGTTTATAATGCCGACAAATCTGCTGCTTTTTGGACAGTTCACAGTTCATGCAAATGAAAAATCAGCACCTGGCCGCAGGAACTTATACGATGCCATTACTCGTAATTTTCAAGTCAATTAATCCAAGAGCTTTTAAGAGTGTTTATATTCCAGTAGTATACAAAGCTACAAAAAAAGGCTGAATGTCGACATCGATTTACTTGGACTGGTACAAAAAAAATTTCACTCCAAACGTAAAAATATGTTTGACGGAAATAAACAAGTGTTACATAATGCTCCATCCAATCCAAAAGAAGAGGACATAAATAAATTCTACCACCTCATTGTATACAGCAATATTGTAGCCGGTTTCATTCGGTTTTTTTTTGTGTTGATTGGATTGGAAAACCATTAGCATTGGTTGTTTACGCGCCAGGCAACAAAATAAATAAAAAACAGTGCGGGTACCTTTTACGCGCGGTTGAAGTGAAACTTCTCTGATGTTGTGGGCAAAAATGCAGCCAAAACACCCCTAAAAGATCCCAAACATTCCCCCAAAAGAATCATAAAAATACCTCCGAAAGACCCTCAAAAGAATCCCAAAATACAACCAAAAGAATCAAAAGACCCCAAGAAGACCCCAAAACATCCCTAAAAGACCTCAAAAATTCCCAAAAAAGACACCCAAGAGACCAACAAAAGAATCATAAAAGACCCCCCAAAAATCATAAAAGACCCCAAAAAATCCTCAAAGACCCTCAAAGGACCCCAAAAACATTCAAAAGATCCTCAAAAGACTTTTCAAAAGACCTCAAAAAGACGCTTAAAAGACTCACAAAGGACCTCAAAAAACCCCAAAAAGATGACCCTCAAAAAACTCCCCGAAAAGACCTCAAAACCCATAAAATAATTATAAAAACACCACCGAAAGACCCTCAAAAGAATCACAAAATACCCCACTAAAGAGCCTAATAAAAGACTCCCAGGAGATCACCAGAAGACCCCAAAACACCCCCCAAAGTCCCCCAAAAGACCCCAAAAATGCCAACAAAGGAATCATAAAATCAATAAATCTTTAAAAACCCCCAAAAGACACACAAAAAACATTCAAAAGATCCTCAAAAGACTTCGCAAAAGACCCCCAAAAGACCCCAAATTTAATATACAATAGATTCCGGCCCCGTCCGTAGAAAAAGGCGTGTTGTGCCCACAAATTTCTTTTGTACTTAACAGATTTCTCATAAGTGCTATACTTTTTTAAGATATTTGCAAAAACTCGAAAAATTGTCAAAGTAAACTGTCACTTTCAGTTCGGCAATTTCCGCCAAAATGAACTGGGATCTCTCAATTTATATAAAAAGGCTAAATATTCTAAATTTTCATCCCCATTAATTCAGCCGTCTGGGCTGTAGAATGGACACAGACAGACAGAGTTTTTATCTTGCTTTTTCTGAGTTCGGAGTTCGAAAATTTTCATGATAATATAAAAAAAAGTAGCATGTTAAAAAAAGTGTAAATATTCAGTTGCAAGTAGCAAAACAATAACTTCTTTAGCTTTTTTCAATTATTCCGTAGGGAACAGTATCCAAAAAGATCCGATCGGACCCATTTCGGCCAGAACTGGTTATGACTTGTGTACATAATATAATATTTTAGGGCCAACGCTTATACTATACTTATTACTTATTATACTTATACTTATTATACGCTTATACGGGCTTATACGCACGACAAAACCGAACGAAAACCTTAGCTAATTTCTCTCATTTTTTAATTTACCCATCATGAACTTTAGCAATTACTATCAGTTGTCAAATTTCTGCACCGAATATCTCACTTCACTGACAACTTGCTTAATCCCACGTAAGTTAACGAACATTTGACGAAACCGACCAAAATCACATTATGGTCACAGCATACAAATTGCATGAATAAGTCGTTCACATCAGCTAAATTAATCTAACTCAAGTCCATTATAGTTGGCCCTTAATACTCATTTACTTGCTGTAGGCTCATCGCTGGTGGATCTTCCAATTTCCAAGAAAAACACACCTACGCATAAACAAGCAAACTCTTCTAAATGCATTTTCATTCATAAGAAGAATGACATGACAGTGTCTAGTTCATTCTTGAGCAGGATTCATTTTCATTTTTACAAACTCTCTCATATAATTTAAGAGCCAGACTGGCTCTCACTTTTTACATAATATATTGAGAGAGAATGTTAAAATGAATTGAATTCATTCACCGTCATCTGTTATGTTGCTGCTTCAATGTGTGGCAGAGGCAGTGAGTGAGTTCATCCACAACACACAGCGAGCAGCGACACGTACATATGCCGAACAACTCCAAATTGAGTGTAGAAGACCTATCGTTGAGACGCACTTCGACTTCAACTGGCAGTAGTTGTAAAACGGATGTTGGAAGTGGAAGAGGTGTGTACAGGCAACGACGGATAATAAGAATAATTTGAAACTTTTGTTGTGAAACTACGACGACGGAGACCGCAAGATTATCTCAAAACGAGAATTACCAGATCTAAAAAAACAAAGTAGAAGATCTATCCTTCCAGTGTGTGTTGTGGACAACTAAGTTTAACGCTCGCTTGCCTTCCAAGTTACAAGTGGAATTGATCATTTTGCAGCAAAAGTAGCATGCGAAGATCGCCGCCGCAACATTTTCAGTGAATTTGCGTGCAAAACGGAGCGCCCTGCGAAGGTGTTAATTTGTCATCTCTGCACTAGCGGTTCATCAGTTAAGTGATTTTTACACATTGTTAGTTACTCCATCTTTAATTGGAATGATTATTACTTTAAAAACACAACAAACAGTATGTGTGTGCTGTGCTGTGCCTACAATGAATTGTGCTAATTTTTGAAGAACACCGGATGTGGACATTTTTTTTTCTTTCTGTTTTGCACTTCACCGTCTATCGTCGTTATTTTGAAAATTTACACGAATTGTAAATTGATTCTGTTGCTGCTTTGTTTCTTGGAATCGTGGAGTGCGATGATGGGACTTGTGGTTGCGGTCGGTCTTTGCATATCTCCATGTTGAAATCTATAAACAAATGCCACCCTCTCAGCGCAATTTGAATTACATATAAAGATCGCGCATTTAAATTGCTAACTCGTGCCGTAAATCAGTACTCAGAACTCAGCAGCCATAGCAATCATTTGAATTATTGTGTGAATGTTGTAAAGCGGGACGCTGACCCAAACCGACCGGACCGACCCGCGCGATTCAAATTTATTCAAACGACAACGTGGACAACCCGCATTTGACAATATATTAATGCGAAATTGTGCGCAGAGGATTTAAGTGGATTTAAGTGAGTTTAAGTGAATTTTAATCGATCGCGCCGCCACACAAACAGCATCTCTTAAGGACCAGCAGTATTCTTGTGTCGCAATTTATCGGCGGAATTTCACTCAAAGTCATCCATCCAAGTGGCCTCCTGAGTTTGTCCATAGTCATCAATGCAATTAAATCAAGAAGTTTTGTTGTTCAAAAGCTACCATCACAACGACAACATCGGATATGCCGCCCTCTTCGTTTTTAGTTGGAACTTCTGTGTCTCCTTCTTCATCAGGGTTGTCAACGGCATCTTCGAAAAGTGATCTTTTGCAGCATCATCAGCAGCAGCAACATCGACATCATAACAACAACAATACTACTACTACTACTACTACTACTACTAATAACAATCATTACATTGCCAAAACGTCAACTCACAGCAATAATAATAATAGTTTGGCGATAAACTTTAATCGTCATAACCACGATCAGCATCATCACAGCCATCATCAGCAACAGGAACAGGAACAACAACAACTGAGCGATATGGTTTTGCAAAGTTTTGAAAATTTCGGATATCAACGTGTAACCAGTGGAACCACCAGCGCAATTGCTGGCGGAACAAGCGGCAACAGTTTAGGATATTTCAGTGACATGTCACCATATGTCGGTGACTTTGTGCCGTCCCATCATTCAACTGCGAATTCGTATTACACCGATATCGATGCAAATTTTTACAGTCAAGGTAGGCATAGGTCACATGAGCGTAGTAGATACTCTTAACTTGTATAATCCGAGATTTCAAACATGCACTGAATTAAAGAATCGGTTGACGGTTGATAGAACATAATAAAGTTTGAAATAAAGGGTTTCTCAGTAAGGACATAACATAACATAAAGTAACAAAAGCCTCAACTCGAGCTCACGAGTCTACCATTAGACCTATCTTTGGACGTAGGTACTAACCATTTCAGGGGTTCCTTCTTTAGCCGCACAGTAATTATAGTAATTATGTGGAATGAATTGCCCGATTCTATGTTTCCACATTTGTATGATCTGCTGTCATTTAAGACACACGAGACATCTCATCTTTTCCTCTCCCTAATTTCCTAAAAGTGTTTAACGCTTCAAATGATCAAGAGGCTTCAGTTCTTGAGTTAATTTGATCTTGTAAGGGTGTAGGACAAGATCTTTACGCAAAATTCGCCACAATTTGGACTGAGAGATTCCCAATTCCTGATGTGAATGGCGTGGAATCGACTGATATGGCTTATTTTGAACCAAAGCACTTACACTTCAACCGGTGCGTTGTCTCACTGGCACAGGAACATTCAATAGTGAGTATACATATTGACTCGAATTTATTCACTTTAGCACGGACAGCCTATATCTGGTGGGACAACTGTTACGACCGAAAATCGGAGTAAGCGCTCTTCAAGTTGCGACCATCGGCTCAGAATTTCGGTTGTAATTTTTAAAACGTTAAGTTCACCATGATAAAAATCCAAACCTTGACTGATGTTTTGACATTGACAAATCATAAAGAAAGTTTATGTGTGCGTTTGTATTAAAATACAAAATTGTTATGTCCCTATTGAAAAACCCATTACAATTCGCTGCTAGGGCCGGCCCAATGATGCTTTAGTGTTATTTGGAAAAGCAGTAAGCGCCTTAACTTAACAAAAGCATACTGTGCTAATAGGTTAAGGTAGCTTATGTCTATTTTTCTGATTTTTCAACGTATCGTTTAAAAAAAGTCATAAGTTTTTGATAAAAATGTTTATTAAATAATATACATATAATAAAAATAATATCTGGCGACAATTCGAGTTACGTGCATCTTATATTTTTGTACACAAATCAAAGGAACCAACAATTTAATTCCGTATCCTTAAGGCAGAGTTGAAAAACTTTCGGTGACAAGCTATTACTCATTGGGTGTTTCTCGGATTCGAACCACGAACCTCCTGCTCAGAAGTCAAATGCCCTAACCACTAGAGCTAAGGCGCCTTCTCGAAAATGTTTATAAAGTACCTATACTTTAAAAAGGAGTGTTTATTGACTTGAGGTACTTAAAAAAATTTAGTTTTAGTAATTTGAGCTTATGTCAACATAAGCATCGCAAGCCACCCAAATTTGTATTGGGTATTTGCTTATTTTACTTAAGCTATTTAACTTAATTGTGTTTTATCCAATAGACAATTTTTTAAAGTAGCTGATATCGATATAAGGAACAGCATTGCACACAATTAAAACAGCTTATGTCAACATAATGAATTTTTGTTTATAAATTCATTGGTACACCAGCCCTTGATGAGCAAACGCTAGACCAAGACCATGGCATCTCGGTCCTGGTCTTGATCTTGCAGGTTGAGTCTTGGTCTCGCATTGGTGCCTTTAGTCTGGATCTTTGTCTTGCGGTCGTGCTGGTAAAATTCTTGCAGCCGAACTTATTTTTTGAATGATATCTATGACTAACCTGTATGTATATGTATGCATGTATGCATGTATTTTTGTTTTAGCATAACTCTGCCTTGATAAATTTTAACTAAACTTGTTAGTTGGTACACACCTTAAATTCTGGAGCGTAATACACCCGTATCATCTCTATGAGTGCGGGTGGGAAGTTGATAGTATGTAAATATAATCCAAAACAACCGATATTAGTGTAGATCCCATAGTTTTTGTGATCGCTGATATGAACAGTGACAGTTAGACACCCACAGTAATGTAGAGGGAAATGAGAGAGCGGAAGATGGGCGTCGCTATGGACACCTGCTCTATGGAGAGGGTTAGCTGTCCAATGAGCTCAGTCAAGGAACAAATTCTCTTCTTTTTGAATTCTCTATATTAACTTCGCGTGCCCGTGGCTGGCTGGCGGACTGGCACACCTAATCTTGTGATCAATTTTTAACCCACTTCCTAAAGCCCGATTGTATTGAAACTTTGCACAAATGTGTATCTCCCGTGACAGGTATCTCCAATGGACAACACTTTTTGTAAAAATTTGGAAGTGATCAGGCCCCGTGTCGGTTGGCACCCATACAAATTTAATAAAAAAAAAAAGTACCCGATTTTCGTCAAATTTTATTCGCGAGTGTATCTCCGAGGGACAACACTTTTTGTAAAAAAAAATTTTGCGGGGGACCAGGACCGGTAATTTTGCCATTGCGACTGCGGACTTATGTGCCGGTGCATTGTTTTGGTGGAGAAGCAATTTTTTTGTTCACCAAATGCGGCCGCTTTAGCTTCAAATCGGCGTCGAATCGATTCAACAGCTCGGCATAATAAACGCCGGTGATTGTTTTTCCCTTTTCAAAATAATGGATGTGAATGATACCGCGTGCATCCCAAACAAAACTGGCTATAACCTTATTGGACGTCAGACCCACATTTGCCTTTTTCGGATTCGATTCGCGAGGAGCAGTCCACTGTATCAACTGTTCCTTTTTCTCTGGGGTGTTGTGATGGATCCATGTTTCGTCTACGCTAACGAAACGGCGCAAAAACTCCTTTTTGTCGCTGTTGAACATCGCCAAACACTACGGTCGTGCTTGTTGTCAAAAGAAAACAAACGCGACATTCATCTGGCAGCAAGCTTTCTCATACTTGTGCAATCTATTCTTCACTCGTTCACGTGAAATACCTACAGCCTCAGCAATCTCGAGTACCTTCACTTGTCGATCGTCAATTACCATAATATGGATTTTCTGATTTAGTGACCTCTTTTGGACGGTCTGGACGCTCATTGTCAAAAATTTTCGTATGACCGCGCTTAATTCACCTTTCCAATATTTTATTGTTTATGTGAAAGGTACAGAGTCACCTTAAACATCGCTTTTATTGCGTGTTATCACTGCATGATATTTTCAATTATATTCATTTTTGTAAAAATACAAAAGTTTTGTTCGTTTTCAATGACTGTAGTACACAAACTAAGTGACTGGCAGAAAATGTGACAGAAAACATTTGAAGGATTTTATTTACAAAAGCCAACATTGCTTTGAAACTGGTAGCGCCATCTCTTGTCTAGGTGGATTACTTTTCAGCCCGCCCTCCTATACATACAAACTACAAAAATTCTATACCTTATAACAAAGTCAACGTTTTTTTTTGCAATTCCAATTCAATTAGCATCCACCAATGCGCCCGATGCGAATCTGTGATTATTTTTTACATAAATACCTACCTTCTGCCTGTCCGAAGAAATTTGAAATGAAATTAACACCCACCCAGTCACACTTAAACTAAGAGAACATCAAAGATTTTACATTTGCAAATATTTAAGTTCGTCTCTAAATTAAAAATGCATTTAATTGCCGACTTTTCTGTAATTATATTTGTGGTTCGTTCGCATAATTAAATTGCCATTCATTTTCATCGCTTGTTGGTTCACCCTAAGGCGTCTAATATACACAATGCGACGCTTTACTTAAATTACATTAATTCTTGAACATCAGAGCAGTCAACAAACAAACACAGAAACACACAAACACATACACAACTGCACTCATCAAAGGGACTTTTGGTGTTCATGTCAATAATGAGCGTTCAACAAGTTCTCTATAGTTTTTAGGGTGTGATGATTGTTCGGCTTATCACTCACTCAATATCACTTGTCGGTTAAGTTGTAAATCAAACAGCTTTCGGTGGGTGGGTGGGTTCGGTGGATAGACACTGCGGTTCACTAGATTAAAAACACTTCATTTTAGAAGATAAAATTGATATTTCTCCAGTTATATGTCAGGAAAGAAAAAACAAATGATGGTGAAAGTTAGGATAATTTGTGGTTAATACAAAATCTAGTTTTAAAAAACATTCAAAATACGGTAAACATTAAAGAACTTTTTGCCAAATAAGCCAGAATGGCATGCATTTAAATCGGTTCATAAGATTAGAAGCACCTTACAAGTGAATGAAAAAAAGTCTGTTTTGTTTTTTTATGAAAATTGATTTTTTATTTTAAACTAGCGGAAATACCCAGCGTTTCCCGGCTGCCGACACCACACCTACCCAACTGACTACCAAGACCCCTTAAGATAGCTACAAACACCCACCACAGATCAATCACCGTTATCACCTATCAAATGCAAATTCTTCGGGTCAATCTCATACAAACAATACCTAGTCACTCACCAACCAACAAAAACATCCAACCCAATCGTCCCCACCAGATCTCCAAGTTTTAGCTATGTCGGATGAAATTTCTTCGAGTTACTCGCGAACAGACATACAGACAAAGTTTCATTTTTAAATTCTCTATATTTTTATATAAGCCTACTATAGTCTGTCAAGACTCTTCAAATCCAGGAATTTAACCATAACATCCAAGCTGCTGGTATATAAAATACCAGTACTTATATTTGGGTGCTTAGCAAAAAGCATTCTGACCTCTTAGCCCTGCGTTTGAGAGAAAACTCTTACGGAGAATTGTTGGACCCGTATGTGAGGAAGGATTATTCCGAAGACTCTATAATGACTACTACTTCTCTGATTTTAATCGTCAAACAGAATTTTTCGTTTTTCCGTTGGTGTAAGGTCCGTAGAAACATTTCCTTTGTAGTTTGTTTCCGTACATTTTTGGATCATTTTAAATAATTGCCAAAAGCATGATCACTTCGATTGATCTTGCATGCGATAGAACGCTTATACAAGCCTTTTAAATGTCAATCATCTATTTTTACCTTTTCGGACAATTTCAGACAATTTTGTTTACCCATTCTTAAAACAAAATAGGTAAAACCTTTTTTTTTACAAAATTAACTTTTTATCCAAACAAAAATTAATCTCTTCATAAACAACGATTGTATTTTGACTGCTTCCCATCTTATATGAACCAATTTAAATGCATGCCATTCTGACTCATTCAGTTAAAGTTTCATAAAACTACCGTTAGTTTGTTGTCTTCAAATTTTGTAATTCACCATTGCATTCAACATGAACCACTGTTTTGTTCACTATTCTTTTTTTTTATATCTTTTGAAATGGAGCCAACCTCATAAAAAGTAAAATATTTACATTTTCTTTGTTATTAGTACATAATGTGATGTAAAAATACTATTTCTACTTTTGTTATCCAGCTTTATAATTTCTCTATATGTATTTTGTGAATAAATGAACTTTTGTTATTTCCCCTTTACCAAGGAAATTTACTTTAGTGCACCATTTCACTTTTATGTTGCGTTTACGTTACACGATTTTTAAAAGGAAAATTTATAATTCATAACATCATGCATAAAAACTGGATAATAAATAATTAACAAACAATAATAATAACAGTCTTTTTATTTTAAGATTGGAACCCTTGGGTATAATCCACAAATTATCTGTTTTTAGGTCAAGCCTATTTAACAGAATAACCTTTTTTTTCTCACTGACATGTAACGCAAGAAAGATTAGTTTTATTTCTTAAAATTGCATGCTTCTAATTAAGTGAGCCGCAGTGTACGTATGTGCCTGATTAGCTGTAAAACAATTTAATTACAAATCTACTACAAAGAACTTGTGTGTTTGTGTAGAGTGTGTTTCTAACCGCCTGCCAATCGATGTATATGCGATGTGTTGTGTGCAAGCGCAAGTTCAGCGAATCAAAAGCTTACCGGACGACAAGAGAGAGCTCAGTGATTTACTTTCTAAAAATCTCGTTCGCATCTCCCGCTTCAGATGATGTTCACCGTTAAAGCCATGAAAAGAGTTGAAGTGGTAGTCATCGTCGCCGTCGTATGTACCAAAAAGTGGGAGGTTTCTCTGTGCGATTGCGCTCCTCGCCACAACCGATCTGCGCAATATCGAGTTTGAATGAACATTCAGTTGATTGCAATAATGAATGAATGATAGAGGTAGAGCACGAATGTCGGCATCCCCCTACCACTCTGTCATCAGCGAGTCGTAAACGTGCGCTACTCGCGAATAGCGCACCGATTAGCGATAGAAACTCGTTCTGCTTCTGCAGCAGGAGAAATGAATTGGTCGATGCTCCCCGGCGGCGATGAATTGAGCAGAGCAGTGAATGGGTTTCGGGAACAGGTTTTTCAACTTTGTTTGCTGTTCTACCCAACCAACTGTTGCCTGACGGCTGTTCGCGATGCGCGGATGAACACAATCACACCACTCACGTTCTCACACTTCTCGTTCTCCGTGCAATTAAGCATTTCATTTGTTATCAAAGCGCCTGTGTGAGTGCTGCCATCCATTTTGATTGGTTTTCGATTGCCATCGAATCAGAATCCGTCACGCCTGTTTGTTTTTTCGTAAACGATACAGAGTTTGTTTGGTTTTCTGTTGATATTTAATTTTTTTTTATAAAATGTTCACCAACGCAAAGAAAAAACTGCAACGCCACAAATTTACTAATTTATGCTTTAGCGTCTCTTCGTTCTTCGTCTCGCCAATACTGATGCGATTCAATGCTGCATGTTTTGGAGATGAGACCATTTTGGTTTTTGTCATTGCGCAGTTTTAATTGTTCGTTGAGACGTAGTAGAGTAGTCACCACCAAACACCTACACAATGTTTCGTTGCGTTGGCTCAATCAGTGTGGTGATGACTGCATTGCAAAAATGAATGACTAACTTTCAAACTAAATGCGCGCGGTAATTGATGAATACGAGCAAGTATTGCAGATGTATGTGCGCTTAAGTAATTATATAGTGCTGCATTACTTTATTGAATGAACTGGATAAAGTGTCGTAAATGGGGCCAGTACAAATAGCGATAACATTTCAAAATTGCCATTAATTTTGATTTAGTTGTTTAGGATGCGGCAATTACAGAATCTGCGAGTGCTATACAACGATGTTGACATTGCATTGCAAACAGTAAGGCTCTGTATAGGATTCTAGCTCGCCCAAGCGCTCAGAAAGTGTTCGCTCGCAGTGATTCGTTTACAAAATTTAGTTTTTTTATTTTAATTATTTAAATCACAATAAATATAAACGAAATAATAAGAAATCTTTATCAAAATCTTGAATTTGTAGGTAGTTGCTCCATAGGACTTGGCCTAACTTCGAAAAACCATAAAAAATCGCCAAAGATTTTCTATTTTCTGGCAAACTTGATTTGAAACCAATTCTTCCGCTCACCCTTGGTTCAATGTTAAGCGACAAGAAATACATTGATTTTGTGAAATTTGCAACATTTTTTATTCTTTTCAGTTATTGAAAGCTGAATTTTGATAAGCTCGATAGTTGTGCGTGCCTTCTTGTTAGGCTTGGTAATACAGACGAATTCCATACGATTCACTGTCATGTTGTTGGCCTTCCAGAAAGATGTCAATTACTCGCAAAAAAAACATGGTTGCTGTAAAAGTGGATTCAAATATGGTTGGTTTTGTTGTTGCAGAAATTATGTTAATAAACATAGTTTGGATGTTACAATTAAAAAATTTTCGTTCAAGAGAACATTTTATGTTTGTTGAAACCATGTTGTTGTAAGAAACTATTTTTGTAGAAATCAGAAAAAAATGCTGGTGTGGGCACAACACAACTTTCTTTTACGGAACGGGTCCGTAATCTTCAGTAAATGTATATTACATTTTTTTATATGTTCTTTGTTTTTTGTTTAAATTTTTTTTTCTCCTAAGTGCTATACTTTTTGAGATATGTATTTGCAAAAACTTGAAAAACTATCTAAGTAAACTGTCACTTCTGGCTGTCAGATTTCCGTCAAAATCATCTTGCCCCTCACACATTATGTAAAAAGATTAAATATGAGTTTTCATCCCGATACGTTCATCCGTCTGGGCTGTATAGAGTGGACACAGACAGACTTCCAGATATACAGACAGACAGACGATTTTGCTCTAAATATAAAGTATAGAAAATATATATTAGACTTTATTTAATTTTTTTTTTAAAATATATAAAAAAAAGCCCGCAAAAGATTTCCAAAGACCCCAAAAAGACCCCAAAACATTTCAAATACCCCAAATTCCACCAAAAGAAGGGAAAAAGGATAGAATCCCAAAAGGATAGAATACAAAAAGACCTCCCAAAATACCCTTAAAATACATCTCAAAAACCTCCAAAACAATCAAACAATCCCACAAATACCCTCAAAAGATCAATTAAAATGTTCTCATCCAGAAATCATACGCAAAAAACCGCAAAAAACTCCCAAAAACACCCAAAAAAATACCTTCAAAAGACCGACAAAACACTCCCAAAATACCTCTCAAAAGACCCCCTTAAGACCAAAACATTCCCAAGACACCCAAATACTACAAAAAGATTCTCAAAACCTCCAAAAAGACTCTCAAAAGACCCCCAAAAAACATCTCATAAAACCCAAAAACACTTCAATAAGATCCCAAATGGACCTCTAAACACTCCTAAAAGACCTCGAAAAAATACCCCCCAAAATATCTCCAAAAGACGCTGAAAAGACTCCTAAAAGACCCTCAAAATAGCCCAAAACAATTCCATAAGACCCTCAAAAGGACCACAAAAGGACCCCAAAAAAACTCTTAAAAGACCTTCTAAAT